>CM051235.1:560175090-560522590 GCA_027917425.1 Gastrophryne carolinensis
CTCAAACTTACCTAAACCCCTTAGCGCCTGCATCCAACTTCATTTCTCGGTCCCTAAAACTTACCTAAACCCCTTAGCGGCTGCATCCAACTTCATTTCTCGGTCCCTCAAACTTACCTAAACCCCTTAGCGCCTGCATCCAACTTCATTTCTCGGTCCCTCAAACTTACCTAAACCCCTTAGCGCCTGCATCCAACTTCATTTCTCGGTCCCTAAAACTTACCTAAACCCCTTAGCGCCTGCATTCAACTTCATTTCTCGGTCCCTAAAACTTACCTAAACCCCTTAGCGCCTGCATCCAACTTCATTTCTCGGTCCCTAAAACTTACCTAAACCCCTTAGCGCCTGCATTCAACTTCATTTCTCGGTCCCTAAAACTTACCTAAACCCCTTAGCGCCTGCATCCAACTTCATTTCTCGGTCCCTCAAACTTACCTAAACCCCTTAGCGGCTGCATCCAACTTCATTTCTCGGTCCCTCAAACTTACCTAAACCCCTTAGCGCCTGCATTCAACTTCATTTCTCGGTCCCTAAAACTTACCTAAACCCCTTAGCGCCTGCATTCAACTTCATTTCTCGGTCCCTAAAACTTACCTAAACCCCTTAGCGCCTGCATCCAACTTCATTTCTCGGTCCCTCAAACTTACCTAAACCCCTTAGCGGCTGCATCCAACTTCATTTCTCGGTCCCTCAAACTTACCTAAACCCCTTAGCGCTTGCATCCTTCTTCATGTTGACGACCCTAAAACTTACCCAAACCACATAATGTACATATGTCTATATGTTTCTAAGCGTGTTTTTTCTTGTTTGTGTAATTGTTTTTGTTTGCGCATATTAGAAAAGACACATTTATGAAGTCTTAAAATATAATTTATTTAAATTATGTTTTTTTTTTTGGATATTTTTGTTTGAAACATAATTTTTTTATTGGGGTGTTTTGTTTTTTTTTTTGATTTTTTTTTTTACAAACATATAAAATGGTTTTTTTTTTTTCATTAAAAACAGAGATAAAATTTTTTTTGGTTTTTAAAACCAAAACCTATAAAAATTTTGAAACAATTATAACAATTTTAAAACTTTTAACAAAAGTAGCCAGGACCAAGGGCACTAATCCTCCTCCTCTTCTTCATCTGTTGGCCCCAACGTCGCCTGTATGGCCAGCAGCTCGGCCACCAACTCCTTTATTCTTTTTTTTTTCCCAGCCAATGTTTTTGGGATCATCCCTGTAACCAATAGAGAATTAAACATAAATAGGAGTCCCAGACCGGTTTGTATGCTGGAAATAGATTTGGGGTTAATCAAATACATGTAAATGCATGACATATGTCATTCTTCCAAGGGATAAAGTTAATGCATTTCCCACAGGTAAGTCTTTAAACTCCTTAAAGCGGACCTTCCACATTATTTAATGAAAAACAATAACTATTCCCAAATGATTCTGCATCAGATCCAAGTAAATTTTGGATGTTTTTTGATTACAGCGCCGCCATCTGGACTCTGAAGCATAACACTTAATGAGGAGTGGAGAGTTGGATAAAGTACAGGGGAGTAGGTTACAGTGGTGCGTTGGGATTCCAGAGCATAGCTGGGTTGAGGGAAAGGTCATCACTCCCACAATGCATGGCAGCACCTTCCTTTTTTCAATCTGGATCCCATGCTGCCTGTAAATATTGCGCATTCCATATTCCGCAATATTGGTTTTGTTCAGTCTAATAACATGCATTAGATGGCTGAAGGGTGTTTTTCCATGTTTCTAATCTGTAGGTACAGTGTGTTGGCTAATTCTTATGTTCTTAATACAAGTTAGGGTCCTCTTTAAGCTAACGAAGTGCCCACATGAAAGTGTGAAATACACATTGGCTACGCCTTTAGTTATGTGTGTGTTATTAGCTAACCAAACATTAATATGAATAATGGCATGGAGACTTACGGAGTTGGTGGCCGACAGATGGCTGGTTGGGGCCAACAGGCTGCCCTTGGTCCTGGCTATGCTGTGAAGAAGTCCCTGGAGAAACATGTGACATTTGGTTAGTACTTGTATAGAGTCACTATTCCCAACATATCTGGCTCCCACTCTGGCTGACATCACTCACCTTCGCCAGGATCGACTTCCAGCATCTCTGCTGCCTCCTCCTCCACTATCTCACCCGCACCAGAAGCTTCTACAAATACATAATAAAGGATAACTTAGTTTTTGGCCTGCCATGTATATCTTTGTGCCTATACATGAAGAGTGACATACCAGAGCCTTCCCCATGCCTGGCCAGGTATGACTCCACGCCCACGCGGTTGGGCCCCTCCTCTGTGGTAAGGTCCAGGGGCTGGTCTGAGGAGGCCACAGAGGAGGGGTAGGTCCGTCGCCCGGGAGATCCACCACCTTCACTCACAGATGCAGACTCATGCAGCACTGGTCGGCCTGTACGCCTCCGGGTGCGGCGAATTCTGAAATCCATTTCCAACACTACCAAAGAAAAGTCATTATAAATAAAGGCATAACTTATACATTTGGAACATATACCATGCAATTGCTTTGTACTTACTTGGGAAATGGATTCCAAAAAACCTCCGCACCCGGGGCATGTGCAGACGTTTCAGGTCCGACCAATGCTGCATTATCTGGGTGTGAGTGAAGGTGGTGCTGGTGACACGGTGTATCTCCGCGATGATCTCCCGGGCGATGTCCCTTTTCTCGCACACATTGGGCGCGAAGTCATACCGGCGCTGAAGCATGATCTGAAAAACATAATGGACACAGAGCTTTTACTTTTACACACAGACCCATATGTGTTGCATCACAAGTTGAGAATTTCATGTCATTAACACACACATTTAGAGTGGCAGCCATTTTTGGGGAGTGCCTTAAAGAGGACGTTGACTGTGAATGAGAGTCTGGTCTTATGTTATATGTATCACACACCATGTACATACAGATAATAGCCAACATCAAGAATCAGGCCACCTGCATCTATGGCATGTTAGGATGGTTTAAACATCCAAGATGTAGGCTTATGCTTAGGCTTTTGGACCACGTGTGTGGCTTCCGGTTGTGTTTTTATGGCTTAGGAAAACAGTGTTCCTCAAACATCCGCATCAAGGTCCGAGACAGGCCAGGTTTGCCAGCTAGCCCCGCTACTCCACAGGTTAATTAACTGTTGCTAAGCCGGAGCAATTGCCCTAATTAGGACATCAGCATAGACAGGTGAAAACGTGGCCAGGCTCGGCCCTTGAGGATGAAGTGTGAGGAGCCAGTTATTAAACATTAAGAGACCCCAAACTAATTCCAAACGCATCATTTACATTTAGGCCATCATTGACTATTAGATTAAAATGCACAGGCAGCCACTTACCAGCATGAGGATCTCTTCCTGTTGACGGGTGAAGATAGTGGGCGCCATCTTTATGCTTCTTCAAGGCAGCAGATAAGTGAAACCCCAGCGGTTTCCTGGTTCCGCTCGAACGTACGTTCGTACGAGCGCGTAGTCGTGCGCATAGGCGTCACACGCTGGGCTCATTATTTAAAGGTCCCTGCACCCAAAGCTCATTCTCTTTGAGCATTTGTGGAAGATGGCACCTAAAAAGGCAATCTCCAAGCGACCCCAGCAAAGCCAGACCGCGGAGGGCCCAACAACCAGGTCCCAGCAAGGTAGGATAAAGCTGAGAGCCAAGACTACTACCTCTGCCCCACCAAGGGACACTGGACCCTCAGGAACCCAAAAAAGGGGCCCCAAGCCACGTGCCCCTGCAGCCAAAAAGCAGGCAACAGCAGCACCCACCACCTCTGCCCCCAGAAGAGGCCGCACAAGGGAGCCCACACCGGCCATGGGTTCAACTAGGGCAGTTCGGCAACCCAGGCCCCGCAGCAGGGCCCGAACCCCATCCAGGGCCAGAAGCCCAGCCAGGGCCCGAACCCCATCCAGGGCCAGAAGCCCAGCCAGGGCCCAAACCCCATCCAGGGCCAGAAGCCCAGCCAGGGCCCGAACCCCATCCAGGGCCAGAAGCCCAGCCAGGGCCCGAACCCCATCCAGGGCCAGAAGCCCAGCCAGGGCCCGAACCCCATCCAGGGCCAGAAGCCCAGCCAGGGCCCGAACCCCATCCAGGGCCAGAAGCCCAGCCAGGGCCCGAACCCCATCCAGGGCCAGAAGCCCAGCCAGGGCCCGAAGAACCCCATCCAGGGCCAGAAGCCCAGCCAGGGCCCGAACCCCATCCAGGGCCAGAAGCCCAGCCAGGGCCCGAACCCCATCCAGGGCCAGAAGCCCAGCCAGGGCCCGAAGAACCCCATCCAGGGCCAGAAGCCCCTACAGGGCCCGAAGAACCCCATCCAGGGCCAGAAGCCCAGCCAGGGCCCGAAGAACCCCATCCAGGGCCAGAAGCCCCTACAGGGCCCGAAGAACCCCATCCAGGGCCAGAAGCCCAGCCAGGGCCCGAAGAACCCCATCCAGGGCCAGAAGCCCCTACAGGGCCAGAAGAACCCCATCCAGGGCCAGAAGCCCAGCCAGGGCCCGAAGAACCCCATCCAGGGCCAGAAGCCCCTACAGGGCCCGCAGAACCCCATCCAGGGCCAGAAGCCCAGCCAGGGCCCGAAGAACCCCATCCAGGGCCAGAAGCCCAGCCAGGGCCCGCCGAACCCCATCCAGGGCCAGAAGCCCAGCCAGGGCCCGAAGAACCCCATCCAGGGCCAGAAGCCCCTACAGGGCCCGCAGAACCCCATCCAGGGCCAGAAGCCCAGCCAGGGCCCGAAGAACCCCATCCAGGGCCAGAAGCCCAGCCAGGGCCCGCCGAACCCCATCCAGGGCCAGAAGCCCAGCCAGGGCCCGAAGAACCCCATCCAGGGCCAGAAGCCCAGCCAGGGCCCGAAGAACCCCATCCAGGGCCAGAAGCCCCTACAGGGCCCGCAGAACCCCATCCAGGGCCAGAAGCCCAGCCAGGGCCCGCCGAACCCCATCCAGGGCCAGAAGCCCAGCCAGGGCCCGAAGAACCCCATCCAGGGCCAGAAGCCCCTACAGGGCCCGCAGCAGGGCCAGAAGCCCACGACCTGCCACCAGCCGGGAACAGAGCCCCCGACCTGGCACCAGCCGGGAACATAGCCCCCCAAGAGGGCCCAGAATTTCCACCATGACCACATCTACACCTGGAAGTTCGGTGGCCAGCCACGCAAGAACACCCAGTCCCTTGGCCAGTCCAGTCCAGTCATTGGGAAGCCAACAATCCGGCCATTCCCCTACCCAGCCCCAGGCCATAATGTCACCACATGTGTCTGCACACATGGAGGAGCAGCCAAGCCAACCATCTGGCCGCACATTGCGCCGCGGCCAGTTGAGTGGGAGATTCTCCCATGACCAAAATATGGCATTGGCTAGTGGCCTTACATTATACTATGACGAGCTCTATGGGAGCAAATCAAAACACACCACAAAGCAGCGCAAGATGGAATTGTTTGAAACCATCCTACGACAAGTAAATGCAGCGGGGGAAGAGAGGAAAGATGTGTCCCAAATTCAGAAGAAAATCTCTGATCTGAAGTATGCTGTACGGCAAAAAGAAATTAAAAGGCATAATTACAGGTAAATAAATGATGTCTCCAAATATAATGTTTAGGATGTACTGTATGCACCTTTTCTGAGTACCAAACGATTTTCTCTTTTCAGCCTGAAAACTGGAGGTGGCTTTCCTTCAAAATTGGAGTTTACCCCTGCTGAGGAGATTGTGCTGGGACTTCTCCATCCGGTCGCGGTCGGTGGACATGCTGGTCTAAGGGACACAGACTCACCGACCCGTACCCACGGTGAGTACTCTTAAATCTGCATGTTTGCCTGTTTGCTAAATAATCTAAAGTTCACTAGTAACAAGATGACGGGATGGCCCTATGGTTTGCCTTGCTTGGCCTCGCACTACTGTGCCTGTTTGTGTCCTCTTTTGGTCCCTGTGAATCACACATTTAGGACCACATCCATTATGGCAAAGATCAAATTTCCAATTGTATTGGTCAAGTCATGAAGTTTCTCCTGAAAAGTGTTATATTTTGAATCAATCACAAAACACACATCATTATGGATGGGTTGCCTATTTGTTGTGTGAGTTGTGTTTGAGTTAACAATTTAATTACCCACCCCCAAACATATCTGACCTAGAGCAGCGAGACTCAACTGGCGGGCCGGGGTCCCAATGCGGACCTTGGCACCAGATTCCAGGACCCCTGCCCAGACAGCCCTGCACTCAGTTACTTCTGTGTTGACGTGCTCAGAGCTGCCCCCTTGATCGGCGATGTAGTGGTTGTTCTCCTGCCCAATGTCATGGCTCCCTGAAACATAGCATTGCAATATGAAGTACTGCACAGGAAGTGGCATTGCAAGGTACACAGTAACTTGGTACATCTTTCTCTTGGCACAATCGTGTCCCACTGCCCCTGCTCTGCCCCATCTGCCACAGTCCCCCCATGCCCCCCCCCCCACATAAGCCCCATACATTTGTAACAGATTTGCTCCATCCATCCCATCACCATCAATTCGTGAACTCCCCCCTTTAGCCATCCAATCCCTGTCCCCTCAGCTCTGCCCCATCCAGCCCAGCAAGGGCAGGCAGCCTTTATTAGTTTGCACTTTGAAATCTCAAGCCCCTCCACCAGTGTGTTTATTTCTAACTAGACACCCCCTGCGTCAGCCCCATGGCCAGACATTCACCTCTCACCACATACCTTTAAATGGACCTTTACAAGAATTGTTTGAGTACCCCGGACCTAGCGAATGGTAGGCTAAATCCAAAAATGTGCGTTGCAAGTTGTATGCTGACTGGGTACACTTCCTGACTTAGAACTGAGGTCAGTTAGCAGTTTTCGCGAGCCATTGCACCTATCTAAACTTGCGTGTCTTTTAACAAATGTCCCCATTGCTCTAGAGTTGCTTAATATTACAAATAGTGGTTTATTTGATTACCTATCCAAAAAATGGTTATGTGTGTGTTTACCTTGTTTGTTTTTCTCTTCTTCAGCCCAGCATGATCCCTCAGCAAGGGTAAACTCACCCCCCAGTTTGGTTATGCCTACCAGGTCCGTACAGCATAGGAGCCCAGATCCGAGATTTCCGGTAAGTTAATTTAGTACCATAAATACTACCAAGTGCTTAAGAATGTGTTAAACTGTGGGAATCCCAAATTTGGACGCCAACTTACACTTTTTTTTTTATATGTCCCTACAGACCCGCACACTCATGGAAGAGATCCAGGAAATGGAGGAAGATGATGATGTCTCCATGCAGGGCACGTCGGATGACCTCCCCCTGGGTCCCAATTTGGAACTGCTCCATAATGTTTCTCTGGCCAATCCTCAGCAGCAGAGTGAATCTCCATCCATTGTGCATGCACATGGGGAGACTGACACAACAGTCCCCAGTGTTCACTCTGCTGCTGAGGATTTGCAAAGCAGGCCTGTTGCTGTTGAGGGGACGACACCACGCGGCAGGGCACGCCCAAGAGCCAGGGTAATTGTGCGGCGGACTCCATTACGCCGCCCCACAATTTCCCAGGGGAGGCAGAGTGCCCTGCTTCAATTATGGACCCAAGAAAGGGACTCTTATGAGGCACAGCTCGTTACAGAGCGTGAGGAAAGGCATGCCGACATGGTCACCATCAATACCAGTTTACAGGGCATCCTCGCGGAGTTGCGTACCCTCAACAGCAACGTGGTCACTGCAAGTAATGGCATCCAGTCAGCCATGGCTGAGATGACCAATATGCAGAGAAACATTGTGGAGCAGTTTCAAATTCACAATGCTGCCATGGCCCAGGCTAGGTCCCATTCACATGGACCTCCACCTGGACCTCCACCTGGGTATTATGGGCAGCCACCCTATTAAGCCATGGGTGTGTGGGACATCTTTTCTCTTAACCCCCACTGTATTTACTTGTCCTTTGAGGTTTCAAACAATCCATTTTGTGTTGCTCATGCAGGTTGTGTTTTGTATTTGCTCCCATATAGCTCCTTAGAGTAATGCTTAAGGCCACTAGCCAATGCCATAGGTCTATGTGGAGTGTATCTGGCCACTTATGGCTTTAAATATGTATTTGGTTGGTGCTCCTCCTGTTTGCAGACATGTTTGTGTGACATTATGGCCATGCCCAAATATCCCTGGGCACAGGCAATATTAATGACTGGACTAGGCTGGCCTTTGGACTGGGTGTCCTTGTTTGGTTGTGCCACTCACTTCCAGGTGTAGATGTGCTCAATGTTTTTTTTGTTATGTCATCCATTTATAACCACAGATGTATGTGGAATGTTTTCTGTTAAGCACAATAATTTTTACTTTTCTAAGTAAAAAAAAATTCTCACTTACAATACTTGTGGCGTTTTTAGTGGGAACACATTTTAAACAGCTTGGGCTAAACCAGATAATTTTGGTTTTAAGAGGTGTAACAATGCAAATATCAAGCTAAGGAAACTACATGAAATACATTAGGCAACAATTAAGGTAAAAATGTTTTACTTTGAGGTAATGCCACATTACGGCAAAACAACATATTTAACAAAAAGGATAACACAGACACACAGAATGTTGAGACACGAAATAAAATTAACTAAAATGCTGCAAGATCAAGTTTGCTCTAACTGATTGGGCAGACTCACTGGGTGGCCCAACAAAATTCTCTACATCATCCTCTAGGGCTGTAGAGGGCAGGCTATCCACATAACGTGGGACACGTTCCAGGATCGCAAAATTGTGCAAAACAGCACATGCCATGATTATGTCGATCACTTTCTTGGGATCATATTGCAGGGCGCCCCCAGTATGGTCCAAGCAACGAAAACGTGTCTTCAACAGCCCAAAGGCCCTCTCCACAACAGCCCTGGTCTTGCGGTGCGCACGGTTGTACGCTTCCTGAGAGGCATCCTGGGGCCGCAGCACAGGCGTCATGAGCCAGGGTAGAAGTGGGTACCCGGAATCACCTTAAACAGACAATTAAATGTAATCAAAATTAAAAAGGCAACACAACAAACACAAAGAATTTTACATATATCATAATGATGTAAGGTAAAGGGCCCAAAAAAACACCCAGGGCACATTAGCAAAATAAATATTGCCACTAATGTAGTACATAATTAAAAATGGCACTTCAATATACCAATTAATTAACAAACATCTGCACGGCCAAGGGTAGTTGGAATTTAAATATATTTAGAGGTTTCTGACATGTTACAATTAGGATGCTGCTGAGGGGCTATCCACATTTAGATGAAAACTACAATGTATGCAGTTTAAGTCCACTTTGACATTTAAAGACCAATACTACCAAAGGAGCAAAAGCTCACAGATCCTTGGGTATAAACTCCCAACCAATATATTTAGGGACATGGAACTTACAGACATCCTAACTAAAGGGAAAACATTCTGAAGGACAAAGCGAGCCAAGCATTTTTTTTGGAGTTCATAATATATGACCCAACAAAAAGGCAGTTTCTGGCTTATGTAAAGAATTCAAATACAAACATATCAACAAATACAAGATTAATCCCACATTTAATAGCACACAAATAGGACACACTTACCAAGCAGCCATGCACCCGAAAATTCACCTGCCTCAAATCTCCTAAACCAGTGGTCCCCAACCCTGTCCTCAAGGCCCACCAACAGGCCAGGTTTTGCAGATCTCCACAAAGATGCACAGGTGGAGTAATTAGTGCAGCTGCAGAGCAATAGAGCTGGCTATTTGGAGATCCAAAAAACATGACATGTTGGTGGGCCTTGAGGACAGGGTTGAGGACCACTGTCCTAAACAACCCAGATCGCCTGAGGATATACGAGTCGTGCGACGATCCTGGGTAGCCGGCAAGGACACTCATAAAACGCATGTCCGGACCAACCACGGCCTGGACATTAAGGGAGTGTCCCATTTTTCGATTCCTTAAGGCAAAAACATACAAAAAGGGTAATTGATATTTTAAATAAAAAAAAAAAAAAAAAAAAATACATGTCTGCACTCTATTGGGAAAGACTAATGAAAAGCCTAGATAAAGCAGCTACACAAATGAGGGATAAACAAATATGCTGCCGCAAAGGAAAACAGGTTACATTACACGTTGGCCAACATAATAACCAATCTCAATACCTATATATATACTCGTCGGCAGCCCTAGGTACGAGTGCCACATGTGTGCAGTCAATAGCACCAATAACGTTGGGCATGTCGGCCACATTATAAAACCCAAGCTTAATGGCGTTTCTGGCTGCCATATCATCCGGAAAATAAATATATTTTGGAGTTATGGCAGCCATGCCTTCCAAAAATTTAGATAGTGCGCGGCTCAGCGTAGGCTGTGACATCCCCACGGAGAGGGCACCCAGCCTCTGGAACGAGCCGTTCGCCAAAAATTGCAGGCAGCCAAGCATCTTGGTCATACCTGAAATTGCATGCCCCTTCCTTGTGGTGCGGGCTAACCATGGCCGCAGCTCACTATATAATTTATGGAGGGAAGCGCGATTAAGCCTGGTCAGCTCGAACAGCTCAACATCATTCATGCTATCGATGTTCATGCGACGACGCAGGGGCAATCTGCTCTCAGACATCTCGATCAACTCAATGCCAAAAAGCATAAGCCCTTGATGTGCCACAAACTCGCTCCTCTCCATCCTACTCCCGAGGCCAAATAGCTGCCGGCAAACATTTCGTAAAGCAGCTCTTTAATGGGCTTCAAAACAATTAGCAATCACCTCTCTGAATTGGTCGCAAGCCCATGTGAAGGACGTAAAAAATAGGATCGGACGCAAATAATACGATTTGGACGGGAAAAACACACGAACTAACGCAAAATATACGATTCTCGTACGAAATGCGTATGTTCATATACGTCTATGCGCGAACGATCGTGCGAATACGAAATGGGCAAAAAAACAAGAAAAAATGACAAACACCCACCCAAACTTACGATTCTCGATACGAAATCAATTAACTTTTGCTCTTTGAATCGAGGGGAAGGTGTGGCTTTCAGCGAAGTACATCCGCTTCCGAATTCCCAGCTACAAACTGGGTCCCCGCTACCTGGGTCCTTATATGATCAAGCAATGGATCAATCCGGTTTGCTATAAGCTTCACCTTCCAGCATCTCTTCGTATCCCTAACTCCTTCCACGTCTCTCTTTTGAAGCCAGTAATTTGCAATTGTTTTTCCCCGAAAATCCTGGAGCCCGCTCCAATTTCTGGTACCACAGACGTTTTCACGGTGAAAGAGACCCTGGCCTCTAAGGTCTCCAGAGGCAAAAGATATTTTTTGGTAGATTGGGAAGGCTGTGGTCCAGAGGAAAGATCTTGGGAACCCGAGGAGAACATTCTGGACCATAGTCTCATCTCAGATTTTCTTGGTCCCAAGAAGAGGGGGAGACCCAAGGGGGGGGGGGGGGTACTGTTAGGGCAAGCACTGTGCACCCATCTCGCAGCGCTCCCCAGTCCCTCTCCTTACCCGCTCCTGCCGGCGGGTCCGAGGCTTCCGGTGCGGTGGCTGACCGTGCGCCGGCTGCTCCCAGCCATCTTCCTCCTCCTCGTACTGCTTCCTTGCATGGTTCGGTGCGCGCACGCCCCCGTCCACTAGAGGGTGTGCACGCCGGATTCCTGAAATTTAAAGGGCCTGTACACCACTGATTGGTGCCTGGTCATCCAATCCTGCATCCACTTCCCCTATTTAAGGGGCACTTCCTTTTCCATCAGAGCCGGATCTTGGTCTTCCTTTGTATGCAGAAAGTCTGTTGTGTCCAGTATTGCTCACCCGTGTACCGACCTTTGCCTGTCCCCGAACTGAGCTGCCAGCCCTGACCTCTGCTTGAACTTTGACTTCACCTTTTGCCTGCCTCCTTTGTACCACGCATTACCTCGGCTGACTGTGTGGCTGAGCCGCTGTTGGGGGGTAGCGACCTGGGGGTCACTCGCCGCTGCAAGACCAACCTGCTTTGCGGCGGGCTCTGGTGAATACCGGTGGCCTCTTAGACTCCGCTCCTCTGACGCGCCACTCGCTATCAGTAACACGGTCACAGCGGATCCACACCTGTGCCGCCACACCTGGTCCGTGACAATCACATGAGGAGATTGGACAGCATATAGAAGAGAGAAGGCCAATCTGGTGACATGGTGCCAGGCCAACAATCTTTCTTTACCAGTAAAACTAAGGAAATGATTGGTGACCTAAGGAAGAAAAGGGGGCAGCACTCACCACTTCCCATTGGTGCAGAGGAGGTGGAGCGGATGAACTCTTTAAAATTTCTTGGAATCCATATCAGTGAAGATCTCACTTGGTTACATAACACATTTCATCTGCTAAAGAAGGCACGTCTCAGTTTTCTGAGAAGTAGGGATGAGCGAATCGATCCGGACGAACCCGGATTCGATCCGAATTTCAGGAAAAATTCGATTCGGATCGAATCCGAATTTCCCCGCGATTCGATCGCTCGAAGTTTTCCTTTAACATCCATTCATTTACATTACAGGCATTCTAAGATGGCGGACGGGACATGTCCAGACATGTAAGCTGGGGCAGTGTATGCTGGGACAGTCACATGCAGCCTATCAGCAGCCAGCAAGCCCGGTGACGTCACAGCGGTATTTAAGGCCGGCCATCTTGCTTTCCTGCCTCATTTCTCTATTGCATTCGTGAGAGACAGAACGCTGTGTAGCTGAGGGAGAGACAGTTAGACAGTTAGACAGGCAGGGACAGACAGGGACAGGCTGGAGACAGGCAGGAGACAGACAGGAGACAGACAGAAAGTCAGCGGAAAACAGGGAAAGGAATGGAAAATCGGAGGCTGTCAGTTTTTTTTTTTTTTTTCATCCAGCCTGACAGGCTTTGTTAGCGTTTTCAGGCTGCTTATACTAACTAACTGTGCATATATACTGAACTGATCTTAAGTCTGCTGTGAGGCATCCCATTCTGTGACTAAAGCAGCCTCTGTTTAAGACCATATAAGCATTTGCTCTTATTATATTTGAAATTAGCCTGATAAAGACACTTTTGCTGGGCATAGTACTACTGGATCTTTTTTGGGGGCATCCCATTCTGTGACTAAAGCAGCCTCTGTTTAAGACCATATAAGCATTTGCTCTTATTATATTTGAAATTAGCCTGATAAAGACACTTTTGCTGGGCATAGCACTACTTGTCCCTGCCAGGGCATCCCATTCTGTGACTAAAGCAGCCTCTGTTTAAGACCATATAACCATTTGCTCTTATTATATTTGAAATTAGCCTGATAAAGACACTTTTGCTGGGCATAGTACTACTGGATCTTTTTTGGGGGCATCCCATTCTGTGACTAAAGCAGCCTCTGTTTAAGACCATATAACCATTTGCTCTTATTATATTTGAAATTAGCCTGATAAAGACACTTTTGCTGGGCATAGCACTACTTGTCCCTGCCAGGGCATCCCATTCTGTGACTAAAGCAGCCTCTGTTTAAGACCATATAAGCATTTGCTCTTATTATATTTGAAATTAGGCCTGATAAAGACACTTTTGCTGGGCATAGCACTACTTGTCCCTGCCAGGGCATCCCATTCTGTGACTAAAGCAGCCTCTGTTTAAGACCATATAAGCATTTGCTCTTATTATATTTGAAATTAGCCTGATAAAGACACTTTTGCTGGGCATAGTACTACTGGATCTTTTTTGGGGGCATCCCATTCTGTGACTAAAGCAGCCTCTGTTTAAGACCATATAACCATTTGCTCTTATTATATTTGAAATTAGCCTGATAAAGACACTTTTGCTGGGCATAGCACTACTTGTCCCTGCCAGGGCATCCCATTCTGTGACTAAAGCAGCCTCTGTTTAAGACCATATAAGCATTTGCTCTTATTATATTTGAAATTAGCCTGATAAAGACACTTTTGCTGGGCATAGCACTACTTGTCCCTGCCAGGGCATCCCATTCTGTGACTAAAGCAGCCTCTGTTTAAGACCATATAAGCATTTGCTCTTATTATATTTGAAATTAGGCCTGATAAAGACACTTTTGCTGGGCATAGCACTACTTGTCCCTGCCAGGGCATCCCATTCTGTGACTAAAGCAGCCTCTGTTTAAGACCATATAACCATTTGCTCTTATTATATTTGAAATTAGCCTGATAAAGACACTTTTGCTGGGCATAGTACTACTGGATCTTTTTTGGGGGCATCCCATTCTGTGACTAAAGCAGCCTCTGATTAAGACCATATAACCATTTGCTCTTATTATATTTGAAATTAGCCTGATAAAGACACTTTTGCTGGGCATAGCACTACTTGTCCCTGCCAGGGCATCCCATTCTGTGACTAAAGCAGCCTCTGTTTAAGACCATATAAGCATTTGCTCTTATTATATTTGAAATTAGGCCTGATAAAGACACTTTTGCTGGGCATAGCACTACTTGTCCCTGCCAGGGCATCCCATTCTGTGACTAAAGCAGCCTCTGTTTAAGACCATATAAGCATTTGCTCTTATTATATTTGAAATTAGGCTGATAAAGACACTTTTGCTGGGCATAGTACTACTGGATCTTTTTTGGGGGCATCCCATTCTGTGACTAAAGCAGCCTCTGTTTAAGACCATATAAGCATTTGCTCTTATTATATTTGAAATTAGCCTGATAAAGACACTTTTGCTGGGCATAGTACTACTGGATCTTTTTTGGGGGCATCCCATTCTGTGACTAAAGCAGCCTCTGTTTAAGACCATATAAGCATTTGCTCTTATTATATTTGAAATTAGGCCTGATAAAGACACTTTTGCTGGGCATAGCACTACTTGTCCCTGCCAGGGCATCCCATTCTGTGACTAAAGCAGCCTCTGTTTAAGACCATATAAGCATTTGCTCTTATTATATTTGAAATTAGGCCTGATAAAGACACTTTTGCTGGGCATAGCACTACTTGTCCCTGCCAGGGCATCCCATTCTGTGACTAAAGCAGCCTCTGTTTAAGACCATATAAGCATTTGCTCTTATTATATTTGAGATTAACCTGATAAAGACACTTTTGCTGGGCATAGTACTACTGGATCTTTTTTGGGGGCATCCCATTCTGTGACTAAAGCAGCCTCTGTTTAAGACCATATAAGCATTTGCTCTTATTATATTTGAAATTAGCCTGATAAAGACACTTTTGCTGGGCATAGTACTACTGGATCTTTTTTGGGGGCATCCCATTCTGTGACTAAAGCAGCCTCTGTTTAAGACCATATAAGCATTTGCTCTTATTATATTTGAAATTAGGCCTGATAAAGACACTTTTGCTGGGCATAGCACTACTTGTCCCTGCCAGGGCATCCCATTCTGTGACTAAAGCAGCCTCTGTTTAAGACCATATAAGCATTTGCTCTTATTATATTTGAAATTAGGCCTGATAAAGACACTTTTGCTGGGCATAGCACTACTTGTCCCTGCCAGGGCATCCCATTCTGTGACTAAAGCAGCCTCTGTTTAAGACCATATAACCATTTGCTCTTATTATATTTGAAATTAGCCTGATAAAGACACTTTTGCTGGGCATAGTACTACTGGATCTTTTTTGGGGGCATCCCATTCTGTGACTAAAGCAGCCTCTGTTTAAGACCATATAAGCATTTGCTCTTATTATATTTGAAATTAGCCTGATAAAGACACTTTTGCTGGGCATAGCACTACTTGTCCCTGCCAGGGCATCCCATTCTGTGACTAAAGCAGCCTCTGTTTAAGACCATATAAGCATTTGCTCTTATTATATTTGAAATTAGGCCTGATAAAGACACTTTTGCTGGGCATAGTACTACTGGATCTCTTTTGGGGGCATCCCATTCTGTGACTAAAGCAGCCTCTGTTTAAGACCATATAACCATTTGCTCTTATTATATTTATATTATAAGACACTTTTGCTGGGCATAGGCTTACTGCTGCCTGCCAGGTGCACTTCTGTTGAGGCATCCCATTCTGTAACATAGCATACCCCTCTTTATTTACACTAAGCAGCTCTCTTATTTACACTAAGCAGGCCTGTTGGAGGCTGAGTGTTACTGCTCACTTTTGGTGTGCATTATATTCTGTTTCATATAGACCCACCGCTGCCCGGGGGATCTTAAAATATCACCTACTACCACGCCAGTTAGACTATGTCGGGCAGACAAGTGCCTGGAAGTGAAAAGAGGAGTGGCAGAGGCCAAGATTCCGCAGGCAGAGCTCGCATCAGACTGGGGGCCAGTAGCAGCAGGAGTCACGCTGAGAGACCTAATCTGCCAGTATCTGCTAGCGGTCGGGTCTCCACCAGTAACGCATCTGCCGTGGTAGATTGGTTGACGCGCTCATCAACAACATCATCACAACTTACGTCTAGGGTCGGTAGGTTCCTCTGACACAACCCTGAGTTGGCATGCCCCGAGAGCAGTCCCTGTCCTCCCATTGCCTCTGTCCTACGCCGTTCCCTCCCCCTGCGACGTATCCTATGCTTTGGGTTCAGCTCCACTCTTTAGTGAGGAGGACGATCAGATACAGGAGGACAGTCAGCAGCTACTGCCCAGCCAAGAAATGGAGGTGGCTTCTTTAGCTAGGCAGACAAATAGTGATGTGGACAGTGTCGTGGGTGCTGCGAGCGTTCCAGCTCCTGCGCCAGACACTGTTGACGAATCCACGAACATCAGTGACGTACAGCCACAACTCGGTGATGATGATGATGATGACGATGAAGCCGATCGCACTTGGGAGCCGGGTGATGAAGGGGCTTCATCGTCATCATCAGGAGAAGAGGGGCGCAGGTTGCCCCGGAGTCAGCAGCTGAGGCAGCAAGGTGGTAGCAGTCAGCATGGGGGCACAATTCCAAAGGCTGGAGCCGGCCGGGGCCGGGGCCGGGGTAGAGCACCTGCTGTGCGGCAGTCTACCTTATCGGGAGGTAGTGGAGCAGGGGTTCCTGGAGTTGGCAACAGCAGCAGTGAATCAGTGAGGCCAGGGGGTGGGAAAAGTAGCTACTCGGCAGTGTGGCAGTTTTTCCTGAGGCATCCGCAGGAGGGTAACATGGCCACATGCAAGATATGTAGGCAAAAGGTGAAGCGTGGCCAGGGTCCAAATGTTGGCACCACGGCCCTGCGTCAACATATGATGCGTCACCATAAAACGACCTGGGAGAACCGAGGCTCCCAAGGGGTGGTCCAGTCTGCTTCCTCACCAAGTGAGCTCCCAATTTCTGCCAGCCAAGGCTCCAGCACCTCAGCCGAAGGCAGCTGTGCATCATACCCATCCTCTGTCGCTCCTGCTCCTCCTCCTCCAAGTCATGCATCCCGCCAGCAATCCATCAGCGAAGCCATGTCCAAGAGACAGCAGTATGCGCCCACTCATCGTACGGCGCAGAAGCTGAATGTGCTCCTGTCCAAGTTGCTGGTGCTGCAGTCGCTCCCTTTTCAGGTGGTGGAATCTGCACCTTTCAGAGAACTGATGGCTTGTGCCGAGCCGAGGTGGAGAGTCCCAAGCCGTCATTTCTTTGCCAAGAAGGCAGTACCAGCGCTGCACACTTTTGTTGAACAGAAGGTGGGCCAGTCCTTGAGCCTGTCGGTGTGTAGCAAAATACATGGCAGCGCCGACATCTGGAGCTGTAACTACGGTCAGGGGCAGTACATGTCGTTTACGGCCCACTGGGTGAATGTGGTCCCTTTGCAGCAGCAACTTGGACAGGTCACGCCGCTTCGGCCTCCGCGCTCTCTGCCCATTGGGCCTGTGACACCGTGCGACTCGGCCTCCTCATCCTCCGCCATCTCCTCACCCTCCACTGTAGGCTCAAGTCTCAGTGCCCCTCCAGTCTACCATGTGTGCAGGGCACGGAGGTGTCACACAGTGCTTCACATGGTTTGTCTTGGCGAACGGAGTCACACAGGGGAGGAACTGCTTAAATGTATTCATCAGGAAATCCAAACATGGCTTACTCCGAGAAAACTTAAAATGGGAATCATGGTTACCGACAATGGGAAGAACATTTTGTCTGCGCTGCGCCAAGGAAGCCTGACCCATGCCCCCTGCATGGCTCACGTCTTCAATCTGGTTGTCAAGCGGTTTCTGAAGTGTTCCCCCCATCTGCAGGACATCCTAACAACTTCAAGGAAACTTTGCATGCACTTCAGCCACTCCTACACCGCCAAACACACCCTTCTTGAGCTACAGCGTCAGAATGGTATCCCCCAACATAGTCTGATTTGCGATGTTTCCACCCGTTGGAATTCCACCCTTCACATGTTGGACCGATTATATGAACAGAGAAAAGCCATCACGGATTTCCTGATGATCCAAGCAGATAGGGGGACTCCCCTGTGTAACTTCAATGTCAACCAGTGGCAGCTCATACGTGACACCTGCCGTTTGCTCAGGCCCTTTGAGGAAGCCACTTTATTTGTCAATCGGCAGGATTACGGGATGAACGACGTGATTCCACTGCTTCATGTACTACAGCACATGTTGGAAACCATGGCTGGTCAGGGCACTGGAGACATGGCGTTTACATATTACGGCCACATGAACCCCGTTGGAGCTGAACTGGAGGAGGAGGAGGAAGAGGAGGAGGAGGAGTTGCCCAGCGAAACACAGTTTAGGCTTGGCGAAATGGCTGGTTTATCTAGTCAGCGGACAGGAGAGGAGGAGCAGGAGCAGCCAGAGGAGCTAGAGGTTTTTGAGGAAGGCGAGACAGAGGACCCGGGCACACCGTGGCAGTATGCAGTGGAGATGGAGACAGGTAGTCCATCCGAGTCACTTGCGCAAATGGCACGAAGCATGCTCACGTGCTTGCGTAGTGACCCCAGAATTGTTTCCATCTGTCGGCGGGATGACTTCTGGCTGTCCACCTTATTGGACCCTCGCTTCCGGCACAAAATGGGGGCATTTTTTAAACCCACCGAGAGGGAGGACAAACTCAACTACTACAAAGACATTCTACGTAGGCAGTTGGCCGATGCCTATCTGCGCCATGGTCCATACTCTCGCAGGTCTGACTCGAGGGGACCTCTGCGCTCACCTTCCACTGCCATGGCCGCTGGGGGGGTTGGCAGGAGCAGCAGCAGCAGCTCCATCAGCAGCAGCAGCCTCAGTCTTCAGTCGCTAATGAGTAGCTTTCTACACCCGCATAGTGAGGCTACTCATGAGCAGCAGGAAGACCTGGAGCAGGACCTCAACCAGCAGGTCATGTCATACTTTGACATGACCATGCCAACACACCTTGAGGATCCGCTGGACTTCTGGGCAGCCAAACTTGATTTGTGGCCGCAACTAGCAGAGTTTGCCCTGGAAAAGCTGTCCTGCCCGGCAAGTAGCGTGCCATCTGAGCGGGTGTTTAGTGCGGCGGGGGCCATAGTTACGGCGAGGAGAACTCGTCTGTCAACTAAAAATGTGGAGAGACTCACCTTTGTCAAAATGAATCAGGGATGGATCAGCCAGGATTTCCACCCACCAATGCCTGATGCATGCGACTAGATTCAGCATGGTGCCACGTTTTACACTTTCCAAATGGTGCAAAACATATTTATGTCTTTAGGCCATTTTTTGGGCTCCTGCTGCTGCTGCTGCCAACTTCTGCCAACTCCAGGGTGTGATTCATCCAATTGTTGGGCTCCTGAAGCCAACCCCAGTGTCACTTTAAAGTAATATTTGGGCTCCTGCTGCTGCTGCTGCTGTCAACTCCTGCCAACTCCAGGGTGTGATTCATCCAATTTTTGGGCTCCTGAAGCCAACTCCAGTGTATATTTGGGCTCCTGCTGCTGCTGCTGCCAACTTCTGCCAACTCCAGGGTGTGATTCATCCAATTTTTGGGCTCCTGAAGCCAACTCCAGTGTATATTTGGGCTCCTGCTGCTGCTGCTGCCAACTTCTGCCAACTCCAGGGTGTGATTCATCCAATTTTTGGGCTCCTGAAGCCAACTCCAGTGTATATTTGGGCTCCTGCTGCTGCTGCTGCCAACTCCAGGGTGTGATTCATCCAATTTTTGGGCTCCTGAGGCCAACCCCAGGGTCTCTTTAATGTAATATTTGGGCTCCTGCTGCTGCTACTGTCAACTCCTGCCAACTCCAGGGTGTGATTCATCCAATTTTTGGGCTCCTGAAGCCAACTCCAGTGTATATTTGGGCTCCTGCTGCTGCTGCTGCCAACTTCTGCCAACTCCAGGGTGTGATTCATCCAATTTTTGGGCTCCTGAAGCCAACTCCAGTGTATATTTGGGCTCCTGCTGCTGCTGCTGCCAACTCCAGGGTGTGATTCATCCAATTTTTGGGCTCCTGAGGCCAACCCCAGGGTCTCTTTAAAGTAATATTTGGGCTCCTGCTGCTGCTGCTGCTGTCAACTCCTGCCAACTCCAGGGTGTGATTCATCCAATTTTTGGGCTCCTGAAGCCAACTCCAGTGTATATTTGGGCTCCTGCTGCTGCTGCTGCCAACTCCAGGGTGTGATTCATCCAATTTTTGGGCTCCTGAGGCCAACCCCAGGGTCTCTTTAATGTAATATTTGGGCTCCTGCTGCTGCTACTGTCAACTCCTGCCAACTCCAGGGTGTGATTCATCCAATTTTTGGGCTCCTGAAGCCAACTCCAGTGTATATTTGGGCTCCTGCTGCTGCTGCTGCCAACTTCTGCCAACTCCAGGGTGTGATTCATCCAATTTTTGGGCTCCTGAAGCCAACTCCAGTGTATATTTGGGCTCCTGCTGCTGCTACTGTCAACTCCTGCCAACTCCAGGGTGTGATTCATCCAATTTTTGGGCTCCTGAAGCCAACTCCAGTGTATATTTGGGCTCCTGCTGCTGCTGCTGCCAACTTCTGCCAACTCCAGGGTGTGATTCATCCAATTTTTGGGCTCCTGAAGCCAACTCCAGTGTATATTTGGGCTCCTGCTGCTGCTGCTGCCAACTTCTGCCAACTCCAGGGTGTGATTCATCCAATTTTTGGGCTCCTGAAGCCAACTCCAGTGTATATTTGGGCTCCTGCTGCTGCTGCTGCCAACTCCAGGGTGTGATTCATCCAATTTTTGGGCTCCTGAGGCCAACCCCAGGGTCTCTTTAATGTAATATTTGGGCTCCTGCTGCTGCTACTGTCAACTCCTGCCAACTCCAGGGTGTGATTCATCCAATTTTTGGGCTCCTGAAGCCAACTCCAGTGTATATTTGGGCTCCTGCTGCTGCTGCTGCCAACTTCTGCCAACTCCAGGGTGTGATTCATCCAATTTTTGGGCTCCTGAAGCCAACTCCAGTGTATATTTGGGCTCCTGCTGCTGCTGCTGCCAACTCCAGGGTGTGATTCATCCAATTTTTGGGCTCCTGAGGCCAACCCCAGGGTCTCTTTAAAGTAATATTTGGGCTCCTGCTGCTGCTGCTGCTGTCAACTCCTGCCAACTCCAGGGTGTGATTCATCCAATTTTTGGGCTCCTGAAGCCAACTCCAGTGTATATTTGGGCTCCTGCTGCTGCTGCTGCCAACTCCAGGGTGTGATTCATCCAATTTTTGGGCTCCTGAGGCCAACCCCAGGGTCTCTTTAATGTAATATTTGGGCTCCTGCTGCTGCTACTGTCAACTCCTGCCAACTCCAGGGTGTGATTCATCCAATTTTTGGGCTCCTGAAGCCAACTCCAGTGTATATTTGGGCTCCTGCTGCTGCTGCTGCCAACTTCTGCCAACTCCAGGGTGTGATTCATCCAATTTTTGGGCTCCTGAAGCCAACTCCAGTGTATATTTGGGCTCCTGCTGCTGCTACTGTCAACTCCTGCCAACTCCAGGGTGTGATTCATCCAATTTTTGGGCTCCTGAAGCCAACTCCAGTGTATATTTGGGCTCCTGCTGCTGCTGCTGCCAACTCCAGGGTGTGATTCATCCAATTTTTGGGCTCCTGAGGCCAACCCCAGGGTCTCTTTAATGTAATATTTGGGCTCCTGCTGCTGCTACTGTCAACTCCTGCCAACTCCAGGGTGTGATTCATCCAATTTTTGGGCTCCTGAAGCCAACTCCAGTGTATATTTGGGCTCCTGCTGCTGCTACTGTCAACTCCTGCCAACTCCAGGGTGTGATTCATCCAATTTTTGGGCTCCTGAAGCCAACTCCAGTGTATATTTGGGCTCCTGCTGCTGCTGCTGCCAACTCCAGGGTGTGATTCATCCAATTTTTGGGCTCCTGAAGCCAACTCCAGTGTATATTTGGGCTCCTGCTGCTGCTGTCAACTCCTGCCAACTCCAGGGTGTGATTCATCCAATTTTTGGGCTCCTGAAGCCAACTCCAGTGTATATTTGGGCTCCTGCTGCTGCTACTGTCAACTCCTGCCAACTCCAGGGTGTGATTCATCCAATTTTTGGGCTCCTGAAGCCAACTCCAGTGTATATTTGGGCTCCTGCTGCTGCTGCTGCCAACTCCAGGGTGTGATTCATCCAATTTTTGGGCTCCTGAGGCCAACCCCAGGGTCTCTTTAATGTAATATTTGGGCTCCTGCTGCTGCTACTGTCAACTCCTGCCAACTCCAGGGTGTGATTCATCCAATTTTTGGGCTCCTGAAGCCAACTCCAGTGTATATTTGGGCTCCTGCTGCTGCTGCTGCCAACTCCAGGGTGTGATTCATCCAATTTTTGGGCTCCTGAGGCCAACCCCAGGGTCTCTTTAATGTAATATTTGGGCTCCTGCTGCTGCTACTGTCAACTCCTGCCAACTCCAGGGTGTGATTCATCCAATTTTTGGGCTCCTGAAGCCAACTCCAGTGTATATTTGGGCTCCTGCTGCTGCTGCTGCCAACTTCTGCCAACTCCAGGGTGTGATTCATCCAATTTTTGGGCTCCTGAAGCCAACTCCAGTGTATATTTGGGCTCCTGCTGCTGCTGCTGCCAACTCCAGGGTGTGATTCATCCAATTTTTGGGCTCCTGAGGCCAACCCCAGGGTCTCTTTCATGTAATATTTGGGCTCCTGCTGCTGCTACTGTCAACTCCTGCCAACTCCAGGGTGTGATTCATCCAATTTTTGGGTTTCTGAAGCCAACTCCAGTGTATATTTGGGCTCCTGCTGCTGCTGCTGCCAACTCCAGGGTGTGATTCATCCAATTTTTGGGCTCCTGAGGCCAACCCCAGGGTCTCTTTAAAGTAATATTTGGGCTCCTGCTGCTGCTGCTGCTGTCAACTCCTGCCAACTCCAGGGTGTGATTCATCCAATTTTTGGGCTCCTGAAGCCAACTCCAGTGTATATTTGGGCTCCTGCTGCTGCTGCTGCCAACTCCAGGGTGTGATTCATCCAATTTTTGGGCTCCTGAGGCCAACCCCAGGGTCTCTTTAATGTAATATTTGGGCTCCTGCTGCTGCTACTGTCAACTCCTGCCAACTCCAGGGTGTGATTCATCCAATTTTTGGGCTCCTGAAGCCAACTCCAGTGTATATTTGGGCTCCTGCTGCTGCTGCTGCCAACTTCTGCCAACTCCAGGGTGTGATTCATCCAATTTTTGGGCTCCTGAAGCCAACTCCAGTGTATATTTGGGCTCCTGCTGCTGCTGCTGCCAACTCCAGGGTGTGATTCATCCAATTTTTGGGCTCCTGAGGCCAACCCCAGGGTCTCTTTAATGTAATATTTGGGCTCCTGCTGCTGCTACTGTCAACTCCTGCCAACTCCAGGGTGTGATTCATCCAATTTTTGGGCTCCTGAAGCCAACTCCAGTGTATATTTGGGCTCCTGCTGCTGCTGCTGCCAACTCCAGGGTGTGATTCATCCAATTTTTGGGCTCCTGAGGCCAACCCCAGGGTCTCTTTAAAGTAATATTTGGGCTCCTGCTGCTGCTGCTGCTGTCAACTCCTGCCAACTCCAGGGTGTGATTCATCCAATTTTTGGGCTCCTGAAGCCAACTCCAGTGTATATTTGGGCTCCTGCTGCTGCTGCTGCCAACTCCAGGGTGTGATTCATCCAATTTTTGGGCTCCTGAGGCCAACCCCAGGGTCTCTTAAATGTAATATTTGGGCTCCTGCTGCTGCTACTGTCAACTCCTGCCAACTCCAGGGTGTGATTCATCCAATTTTTGGGCTCCTGAAGCCAACTCCAGTGTATATTTGGGCTCCTGCTGCTGCTGCTGCTGCCAACTCCAGGGTGTGATTCATCCAATTTTTGGGCTCCTGAGGCCAACCCCAGGGTCTCTTTAATGTAATATTTGGGCTCCTGCTGCTGCTACTGTCAACTCCTGCCAACTCCAGGGTGTGATTCATCCAATTTTTGGGCTCCTGAAGCCAACTCCAGTGTATATTTGGGCTCCTGCTGCTGCTGCTGCCAACTTCTGCCAACTCCAGGGTGTGATTCATCCAATTTTTGGGCTCCTGAAGCCAACTCCAGTGTATATTTGGGCTCCTGCTGCTGCTGCTGCCAACTCCAGGGTGTGATTCATCCAATTTTTGGGCTCCTGAGGCCAACCCCAGGGTCTCTTTAATGTAATATTTGGGCTCCTGCTGCTGCTGCTGCTGTCAACTCCTGCCAACTCCAGGGTGTGATTCATCCAATTTTTGGGCTCCTGAAGCCAACTCCAGTGTATATTTGGGCTCCTGCTGCTGCTGTCAACTCCTGCCAACTCCAGGGTGTGATTCATCCAATTTTTGGGCTCCTGAAGCCAACTCCAGTGTATATTTGGGCTCCTGCTGCTGCTACTGTCAACTCCTGCCAACTCCAGGGTGTGATTCATCCAATTTTTGGGCTCCTGAAGCCAACTCCAGTGTATATTTGGGCTCCTGCTGCTGCTGCTGCCAACTCCAGGGTGTGATTCATCCAATTTTTGGGCTCCTGAGGCCAACCCCAGGGTCTCTTTAATGTAATATTTGGGCTCCTGCTGCTGCTACTGTCAACTCCTGCCAACTCCAGGGTGTGATTCATCCAATTTTTGGGCTCCTGAAGCCAACTCCAGTGTATATTTGGGCTCCTGCTGCTGCTGCTGCCAACTCCAGGGTGTGATTCATCCAATTTTTGGGCTCCTGAGGCCAACCCCAGGGTCTCTTTAAAGTAATATTTGGGCTCCTGCTGCTGCTGCTGCTGTCAACTCCTGCCAACTCCAGGGTGTGATTCATCCAATTTTTGGGCTCCTGCTGCTGCCAGCTCCAGTGTCTCTTTAAAGCAATGTTTGGGCTCCTTCTGCCCCTCATAGTGATGCCACTTCAACTCTCTGCAATTGTGCCGCTCTGCGATTCTATTAGCGATGCCTCTGATCTGCATGTGATATTTCTTCAAAGTATTATTTAACTAACCCAGCACGCATCCTGTGCGTGTTACAGCAAGGCAGAATGGTTTACAACCCTATTGAGGCTCTAGGAGGCTCAGAAATAGCCGTTTTTAATAGCGATTCGTCGCGAATTTATTCGGGTCGAAACGATTTTTGTCGGAAAATTCGGCGAATCAGTCGAATCGAATTTTTCAAAAGTTCGCTCATCTCTACTGAGAAGGTTGAGAAAGTTGTGGATGTCAGCTAAAATACTGAGCAGCTTTGAGAGCATTCCCACTACTGGCATCACAGTCTGGTTTGGGAGCTACTCTACACAGGACCATAAAGCCCTCCAAAGGGCTGTGAAGACAGCCCAAACCATCACAGGAGCATTTCCATTACTGCCAGACATCTACCTCACTAGGGTCCTCAGAAGAGCCAGAAATATAATTAATAACAGATCCATTCACATATTTAAAGACCTCAGTCATGTCCCCTCTCTAAAGCAATTTCCTCTAGGGTGCACAAATTAGATTTTTTTAAGTCTCTCCTGATAAATTTTAAGTTTTAGTCCCACTACTATTTTTGTATAATGTCTTTTTGCAGGTAAGATCTCCAGAACTGCAAACAGTATTCTAGCTGTGGCCTCACCAGGGCTCTATACAGTGGCCTCATAACCTCCCTCTTTCAACTGGTGATGCCTCAAGCTATGCAGTTGAACACCCTTGTTGCTTTCCCTACTGCCTGGCTAAATTGTCTACTCCTTGCAGATTTCAGAAATCAGAATTCCTAAAGCTCTCTTCAGAAGTTCTGGCTGACACAGAACTGCCCATATAATACTCAGAGAGGGGAGCACCAGGGCATTTGCCCTGCACAAAATAGGGTAGGGAAAATACTCAAAATAATAACAGAAAACAAAAAATACAGAAATACATACAAAAATAAATAAATACATCAATCAATATACCATATTTCTCACCCTATAAGACGCACCTGCCCATATGAGGAACCTAGGATTTGGAGGAGGAAAATAAGAAAATAAATATTCTGAACCAAATGTTGTGATAAAACATTCCCCATATGTAGTGTGGCAATGCCCCCTCCCATTCCCCATATAGGCAGTGTGGCATCCCCCCATCCCATTCCCCATAGACAGTGTGGCATTGCCCCCTCCCATTCCCTATATAGGCAGTGTGGCATTTCCTCCCCCCTCCCATTCTCCATAGGCAAAAGTAAAAAAAAAAGAAGTAAACTCCCTTTTCCATCCTTTCCGCTGTCCTCGCCATCTTCACTGTATCTGCCGCCACTGCCTGCACACACAGATACCCGGCTCGGTACAACGGTGAGCGTGGCCGATGCTCGGGCCGCAGGGCAGGCCAGCAGTTCCAAGGCATAGAGTGCAAGCTCTGGCCATGTGTTCAGTTAACTGACCCAGAAATTGAATGGGGGGAACCATCGCTCAGTACCAGGAGACACATGGACAGGTAGTCATCCACCATGCGAGTCAAAGTCTGCCATCTGGTACTAAGGGCCGTATTCGATGGTGGTGGATAATGGAATAAGGTGTGCCACACTGTGGCTATGCTGACCCTCCCCTGTGAGATGTCCCTGCTGCATTGGCGACTTGCTCCTCCTCCTTGGCCTTGTGCGTCAAAACTTAACATTTAATTCAACAAGGTTATGCGTTTCGAGGTTCGAAAAACACCCCTTAGTCCTAACAACCTTGTTAAAGGGGGGCAATTTGGAATCACATCACTGCCCAGGACACGTATATTTTTAACCATATGAATTAAATGTTAAGTTTTAAGAGACTTGGTGAGCTGGATTTACATAATTGAGTTGCATCAGGATTTACAGAGATCCATCCGTCCTCCTAGGGGTGCACCCTGAGTGGGGGGTTTTTGTGAGCTGTCCAATAATTTGAAAAAGTGAACTAAGCCCTCAAAGTCAGCTCGCCAACAGTGCATCCACCAGAATGCATTTGTGCTTCCTCATCTCTCTATCCTGCTCCAGTGCAGGAATCAAGGAGTTGATGTTGGCCTTATAGCGGAGATCCAGAAGGGTGGCCACCCAGTAATCGGCACTGGTGACTATACAGGCAACCCTGTGGTCCTTGCGCAGGCACTGGAGCATGTAGTGGCTCATGTGAGCTGGACTGCTCTGAGTCAAGCAGAAGCTGCCCTCAGTGTCAAGTGTCTCCTCATCCTCCTCCTGCTCCGCCATCCAGCCGCGCTCCAGTGATGTTCGTGAGCTGCACTGGGTGCCATCCTGCTGTGAGAGAAAGTCCTCTTCCTCCTCCTCCTCCCCTTCCTCTGAATCCTCCAAAACTGCTCACTGGCTGGACAGTGGAGTACCTGGCCGGTCCAGCAACCCACTCTGCGTGCCACGTGTGCACTGCCCTAATGCCTGGAGAAATGGGCATTCCTCTTCCTCCTCTGCGTCCTTCTGTGCCACCATCACATCCTCCATCATGGTCAGCAGGCAAAGGATGGGGTTGGTAGCGCTGATGACAGCATCATCAGTGTGGACTATATTGGTGGAAATGAAGCAATGCAGCGCAAGGCAGATGTCCCTCATGGAGGCCCAGTCATTGGTGGTGCTGTTGGTCTGGGTATCCGGAACTCCACTGTTGCCTGCTGCTGTTCCTCTTTAGTGCAGAGAGGTGAGCAGCAGCAAGGTGGAAACGCCAGAAGTGCGTGCACCTATCAAACACTTTATGCAGCAGGAGTCAGCACTAAGATTACATCTTCATTGTAGGTGTCTGGTGATGGTCCATGGCCTCATCCTCCGAAACAAGTTGTTGGGCATCTGGGGACCCTAGGTCTGAGACTGTGGCTGGGGCAGGTGTATGGTCCATGGTATGCCAGCTAGGAGTATGCCAGCTAGGAGTGTCATCATATACCATTAGTGACTCCAGGACTTGTGGCTGGGACAGACGTGCTGATTTGAAGAGGGGTGAGGAGGGGTGGTCAGCAGAATTGGAGTGGGTGGAAGACAATCCCATGGAACTGGAAAAAGTTGTGTGCCCTATAATATACGACTGCCTTAACTTGTTCTGGCCTCACCACAATTGTTGTCCTCACCACTCTGTCGGCGGTACTGGGGCCTACAAAAACATTCTCAAACCCTGGCACCTACTTGCACCAGAGGAAGGTGTAGCAGGAAAATATGAGATAGCGCCTCTCCTTGCAGCACCATTTCCATCACCAGCAGCAGCACCACAACCAGCTCCCTGTCCCTTATTTGCTGCTTTCTGCATTGTAGGACATTAATTACAAAGAAAAAAACACCACTGTTGCCTGCTGCTGTTCAGACGCCCTTTCCAAAATATGCAAAGTTGGATTCCACCTAATGGGCAAGTAACATATGAGGCAGTGGGTGGGAAGGCTGAAGTTCCTCTTTAGTGCAGAGAGGTGAGCAGCATCAAGGTGGAAACGGCAAAAGTGCGTGCACATATCACACACTTTATGCAGATAAGCCAGGAAGATCTGCACCACCAAGTTGAGAACATGTGCCAGACAAGAGAGGTGCATCATCCCGGCTTGGCCCAAGGCTGCTTCAATGTTATGCCCATTGTCTCACACCACTTTGCCGGGCTTCAGGGGCCACTCATCTGTCTGCTCCATGATGCCAGTCCACATCTCCTGTGCGGTGTGGGGTCTTTCGTCCAGACAGATAAGTTTTAGCACCGCATGCAGTGCGCCAATTGGTGATGCAGTGTCTGTGCTGACTGCTTAGGGAGGAAACAGAGGAGGGAGCAGAGTAGCAGGAGGCACTGACTGATGTCCAGCAATCCTTAGTGTCGGAAGGATATGCGCCAAAGTGCTTCCCACTTCAGTGGTGATGTGGACACTGGAACTAATGTTATTGCCCAGTGACCACCTTATAGACTCCAGGACCAACCAAGAAGGCTTTTGCCTCACTTTAAAGTAGACCTATCATCATGACAGTATTTTTACTATCCTGGTGATCCAACTTGGGATGCCCCACTGTGTGAAACCGCCCTCCCTGAGATCACCCAGTTTCACTTACCTCTTCCCGGATCCCACGCTGCATCTCAGTGGCACAACCCGATCCCCAGATCATCTATATCGCATACCCACATAGTCAACGCTGGCACACTGACAGTTACAGGTGAGCAGGGATGTGTCTGGCCACACTCACTTGATTCAGATCTCCTTGTCTCTCAGAGCAGCAAAGGACAAAGTGCCACTGATTGGTTGAGCTGCGCTTGTGGGAGCCAGGAAGAGGTGAGTTTTAGGACAGAAGATCGGTATGTCCCACCATGTAGGAAGAAGGAGACATTTTTGGGCTTTAAAGTGAACCAAAGCGGACCATGAATTTAACTGTCTGGTTTTGGTCCACTTTCCTGGGGCTTCCCATTTTATGAAAGCCTTAGATCACCCCAAAACCGCTCAGATAGGCTGGGGTAGGCAGGGAGGCCAGGGATGCGGCTGCTCCCCTTTCACTATATTGGGTTCTGTTACAAATAGAGCTGAATGCATGTATGGCATTAAACGCCCATTGGCCGAGAATCCATCCATGCATGTGCTGTGGGACTGGCAGAAATGTGTGTTTTTGGGGCATTTAGGGGGAAGGTAAAAGCTGTTACCTTCAGAAAAGTGTCCCAATTTGTTATTATGCATGACATACAATGCTGATTTTACGAGAGCCCGCACATGCGGCATGGCACCAGGGAAAGGTGAGTTTTTTGGGTAAAAACTGGAGGTTTCATACAGTGGGGCATCCTGATTTGGGGCAAAAAACAAAAGGATAATGTAAAATGCTGGGTTTTAGTCCACTTTAAATGAAGTGCAGATGGGCTTACATAGGATGCCCCAGTGAAGCATACTGGAGGGATGTGTTTCTCCTCTTTGTGGACCAGCCACTGGCTTTGGCAGCCCAAGAGAATATGGAAATATGCGCCATAAGAATATGGAAAGGTATGTTTTTGGGGCAAACACAGTTTCTCAGCAGGGCATCCTTTTTGGATGATGTGCATGCACTGTTGGGCTGGGGTACACGTTAGTTTCGATTTCCTTTTATTATTAAAGTGGACCAACACCCAGGATTTTCACTATCCTGGGTTTTGGTACACTTCCGCGTGGGTGCCCCGCTGCGTGAAACCCCACAGAACGCCCGATAAAACTCACCTCACCCCGCTCCTACGGTGCATGCGAGAAGCGCTAGAGAGAAGCTGCTAGAGAGAAGCGCGAGATGCGGCCGATACCCGCGCATGCGCCATTGGACCGGGAGCAAGGGAAGGTTAGAGGGCGTCCTGGGGGGTGTCACACAGCGGGGCATCCCGATTTTGGATGCTCCGCAGGGAGGGATCAGTCTGAGATCAAGGAGGGTGTTGGTCCACTTTAAATGTGCACTGTACAAAATTATTTCTGAAGCTAATAGAAGTTTATAATGGAGATGTTTCTCTAATGAATCTACTGTACCTGAATACACAGAGGTGGGGAAGGGGGTCCCTAACTGATTAAAATACAGTGGGAACATTTAACTGATAATGAAGGTGGAAAAAGACCTCGAATCACCTCCCCCCGTCCCCTAAGTCAAAAACGTCACCTTCTTTGTTTATGATGGGGTTAAAAACCCTTAAAAATCCCCCCAATAAATGATGTGGGGTCACTCCTACCCAGCATAACAAGCCAGAGGAACAGCTATGGAGGCTTGTAAAACAGGGCAAAGGGGCCAGCCTCGGTGGTCCCCCGTCCTGCAGGCTACAAGCCACACTACCTAAATTGCCCTGGGCTCTTCTGCCCCTGCCCCTGGGATCTGGAAGCCTTTCATACCTGCTGGGTGACATAAGGGGTTCATTAAAAAAAATTTACATAGGGTCAATTTTTGGGGGTGTTTTAAGGGTTAAAAACCCTTTAAAAAATAATGGCGTGAGGTCCCTCCTACCCAGCACAACCAGCCCAAGGAGCCCGGTGGCTCCCCGTCCTTCAGGCGAGTCGGGATGCATACAGCGTCTCTGGCTTGATTCAGATCTCCTCCGAGCAAGGAATAAAACCTGGGATAGTCAAGATTACAGGTTTTGTTCCACTTCATAGACTGACATTTTGAATTTAGCTACAATTAAGCAGATCTAAATTCCCCTAACTTATAAATCAAAGTGGCAATCATTGGCTGGCCAGACGATAATTCCTTTTTGAGTATAATTTGTTACATATATATATATATATATATATATATATATATATATATGAATTTGCCTATATTAAAGCAGACCTGTCTCCATCAAACAGAGCTGAGTAAGTCTGTAATGAAATATAGGGCGCATGAACAGCCGTACACTGTAGGATTAGCTGTTTCCTGTTACACATTGGATTTATCTGTGCTAGAAAATGAGTATAACCATTTTCACCATCCAGTGTTTTGGTCCTTGGGGGTATCCTGATTTGCAGGGGCATAATTAAACGGAGTGCAGGGGGTACGCTGCACTGAGGCCCCATTATTGTTGCACCTCCTCCTCATTTATGTTCTTTATGCTCACTTGGCATCATTTAGAGAAAAGAGGCACCATTTGTCTCTGCTGTTTTCATATTTAGCTGTCTAGCTGCATCATGTGATGCCCCTGAGGGCATGTCAAGTCATTTTAGGTTATGGGGGGGGCACAACCTTTACTTTGGGTGCCCATGACTGGCCCCTAGGCCACACCACTTTCCCAAAGTTTCTAGGCATAAAGGTTATGGGGGGCCACAAACCACACAGTCAGTTTGTAGTTACTGGCTGGAGCCCTCAGAACCTCTGTATAATTGCTTGGCCCCATACTTTGAACAGTTGGACAGTGGCAGATTCTAATTAGATTCTTGATTATGGGGGAGCAGCTAGGTGCTATAGCATGTATGGTTTAGGTTTTACTTTTTTTGTGATGACTGGGGCCAGGTTTTGGGCCTCATATCAGCTGTTCTCAAATGTCCCACAAACACTGGGCCCAGCCAGAGGAGGGGCAAAACATGCAGTCAATCTATAGTTCCTGGCTGGGTCCCTCATAAAAGTGCCATTGACTTTCATTGTCTTCCTTTTTTTCAGCTAAAGTGCATATATTATTACCAGGAGATTTTTTTTTCAACTTACCGGTAGTTAAAGAAAGTTACTGTACACTATGTTAGGTCCTGCTCTCCTGCACCACCTGGTGTCTGAAAGGCAGCATAGCAGCTGGGGAAAAATCTCACTATTGTGTTGAAATTGGATATCTCAACTGGTCACCTGTCACCAACTGCTTTCAGCCATGAGCGAGAATAACAGCGGCTACATCTGTATGCTTGCAACAGGAAAGGCTAATAATAATAATACTTATTACAACTAACCTGTATAATTTATTCTCAGAAACATTCTATATTCACCAATACATTGAACCTATAATAAAGGTTTTAATATAAAAAGTGTTGCAAGGCTCAGGTATATTTAATTTTCTTATCAGTGCATTTACGGGATGCAATATGACCAGCTTGTATATTTGTTGACAAGAACTGGGGCTGTGAATACTCATTTATACCTGTAGATGGCAGTATCAAACTTTAAATCAGTTTTAACCTAAACACTTCATGTTCAGACTGATTTTTGGGAATATTCTGGTTAAGCAGGCATCTGACACATATATTTGCCACATATACCCCCTTAGTGCACCTTCCAGGCCAGTCATCCAGTGTGTTTCAAGGGTTAAGGCTAAATCATTGCTAGGACAAAATTTTGACTATCCTGGGTTTTGGTCCTTTCCCCGGGGGCTCCGCTGTGTGAAACCCTCCAGATCGCCCAAAGAAACTCACCTCTTCCCGGTCCTACGGTGCATGCGTGGACACTCATCCAATCAGCACGCTCTGAGCCACTGACTTTAAAGAGGAACATTGGACAGTCTGGGGAGTTCTCAAAAACTCCCAAAACTCCACCATCTGCTCCCTTTAATGCTCCGATTCAACAATTGCCACTTTAAACGTACCTGTCTTCTGCCCTTCCCTCTGGGCTCATCCATCCTCCTCTGGGCGATATCTGTAGGGCAGCACCATCTATTCTATCATCTTCAATCCCAGGATGCATTGCGCCACCCGAGATCTTGTGCCTGCAGTATATGGTCTGTGCTGGTCTGGCCACAGGACACATAGAAAAGCTGCGAGATCTCTGAGCAGCTAGCGAGGGCAAGGGGGGGGGGGGCAGCACAGCAGAGACCCCACATGGCTAAGCTCCCCGGCATCTGTCCCAGACAGGAAAAACGTCAGCATGTCACCGACATCCAAAAAAGCAATTCTGTGAGTACTCACCTATAGAATTGTTTTTGTTCTTGCATGGCACGGCCCGCTTCGGTATTCATAACAGTTGGGTTATTCTGCCACAAGGTGGCGCAGTGGTACTGCAGAAAAGCTGTGGCTTGTCCCGGCTCCCTATAAAAACGGGCTTAACCATAGAGTTCCCCAGCATACACAAGCAGTGAGACAAGAAGCCGGGAGAGAATAAGTAAAAAATGTGAAAAAGGTAAAAGACCCCAATTGACTTGGAACAATCGCCATAAAGAGGCAATCAAGAATAATGATAACAAGGGTGGGGCGAAGCGGGCCGTGCCATGCAAGAACAAAAACAATTCTACAGGTGAGTACTCACAGAATTGCGTTTTTCTTTATTGCATGGCACGGCCCGCTTCGGTATTCATAACAGTTGCGACATCCAAAAGCAGTGTCCAGAGTAGGGTGGGATCCCCAAAGAGTAACGGCCAGTAGTTCAAGTCACTACCGCCTGAAGCACCTTGCGGCCAAAAGCAGCATCCGCTGAGGCCTTAACATCAACCCTGTAAAACTTTGAAAAAGTGTGAACAGAAGACCAAGTAGCGGCCTTGCAAACTTGTTCAACAGAAGCTTGGCGCTAAAAAGCCCAAGAGGCAACAATAGCACGAGTGGAATGAGCAGTAATCCTAAAGGGATCCTTAGCAGAATAGGCTTGAACCACTGCCTGACGGATCCACTTGCTGATAGTGGATTTAGCCAGAGGCAACCATTTCTAGGCCCAGAAGTGAGAGTCCGCTCCTTGGAATTAGCAGGATTAGGACACAATGAAGGCAAGACAATGTCCTGATTAAGATGGAAGGCAGACACAACCTTTGGCAGGAAGTCCGGAACACCACCTTATCCTGATGTCTCTCAAAATAAGGAGGTTTGATGGAAAGTGCCGCTAGCTCAGAAACTCGCCTTACAAAATTGATAGCCACCAGAAAGGCTACCTAAGGGTCAGAATAGACAAGGTAGCATCACGGATAGGCTCAAAGGGAGGCCCTTGCAGAGCAGACAACACCAGATTCAAATCCCAGACTGGTAGCAAAGGCTTACAGGGTGGACGTACATGAGAAACACCCTGAAAAAAGGTTTTAACCAACCGGTGATTGGCAAAAGATCTTTGGAAAAAAATTGCCAGAGCTGAAACATGGCCTTTTAGGGTACTAAGTTGAAGGTCCTGATCCAAACCATGTTGCAAGAATTCCAGAGTCCTGGGAATAGAAAACACCCGACAGGGAAGAGACTTGGACTCACACCAGGCAATGTAAGCATGCCAGACCCTGTAATAAATAAAGGACGAGGACTTCTTCCTAGCCCGAATAATGGTATCAACAACAGAAGCAGGCAACCCCTTTTCCATCAATATGGAGGATTCAGCAGCCAAGCCGTTAAAGCCAGAGTTTGTAAATTGGGATGGCGTAGCTGCCCCTGGGTGAGAAGATCTGGATCCTTGGGCAAGACGTGCCTGTCTACTGCCAACCACATGACGTCTGCGAACCAAACTCTTCTTGGCCAACAAGGGGCCACCAGTATAGCTGGTACCCGCTCCTGGGCTATCTTGTGCATGACCCTGCCCAGGAGAGGAAACGGAGGGAACACATAGAGAAGCTGAAACTCTGCCCAAGGTATTGCCAAGGCATCCGTGGCGAAGGCCAGAGGATCCTGAGACAGAGAGACAAATCTGGGAAGTTAGTGATTGTGACGGGACACAAACAGGTCCACGTCCGGCTGACCCCAGTGGTGACAGAGGGAGAGAAACACCTGGTTGTTGAGAGACCACTCTCCCAGACAAGACGGCCCCCTGCTCAGGGAGTCCGCCACCTGGTTCTCCACCCCTGGGATGTAGACCGCTGAGATGCAGTGAACATGCTGTTCCGCCCAAGACATAATCAGGGACACTTCCTTGAAGGCTCGCTTGCTCCGAGTCCCTCCCTGATGGTTGATGTAGGCAACCGCCGTCTGGTTGTCTGAGCGAATCTGAACAGCCCGACCCCAGAGGTGAGTGGATAGGCGAGAAAGAACCAACCTGATCGCCCTCAGTTCCAGGACGTTGATGGAAGCATGGGCCTCTTGTGGGCCCCACCGACCCTGGAACCTCAGGGACTTCCAGAAGCCTCCCCAGCCGGTCAGACTGGCATCTGTGGTGACCGTTTCCCAGCACGGGGGCAGGAAGGACCTGCCCCCCAGAAGGTTCCTTGAGTCCAGCTACCACGAGAGAGACTGTCTGGCCAGGGGAGACAGAACAAATTCTTGATCCAGGGACACAGGGAGTCCCGATCCCAAACTGACAAGAGGTGCCACTGAAGAGGTCTCATGTGAAACTGAGCAAAGGGGACTGCCTCGAAGCAGGACACCATCAGGCCCACCAACTGCATCCCCTGAAGGATGGAGGGATGAGGACACGACAGCAGAGCCCGAGCCTGCAGCTGAAGACCCTTCACCTTCTGCTGAGGAAGGAACACCTTGACCTGAGAGGTATCCAGCGTCATGCCCAGAAAGGTCCTCACCAATGACGGGGACAGAGAAGACTTGGGATAGTTGATCACCAGCCAAAAGACTCCAGAGTGGATGTCACCATTTGAGTGTCCCGCTCGGCCTGAGGAAAGGACTCGGTCACAATCAGGATGTCGTCCAGGTAAGGAATGATGGGGATGCCCTGGTTCCCTAGCAGAGCCATCACTCCCACCAGCACCTTGGTGAACACCCGAGGTGCTGAGGTGATACCGAAGGGTAGAGCCACAAACTGGTAATGCTGACCCTGCAGCTCGAACCTTAGAAATCTCAGAAGACCTGGGAAGATAGGCACATGAAGATATGCATCCTTGATGTCCACAGTGGTCATGAAGTCGCCCGGGCGAAGGGTACTGACAGCAGAGCGCAGCGTCTCCATGCAGAAATGCTTGAATCTGCCAAATTTGTTGAGGCCTTTCAGATCCAGAATGGGCCTCAGAGAGCTGTCCTTTTTGGGGAGGACCGTGAAAAGATGGGAATAGTACCCCTGACCTCTTTCTTGATGAGGCACCAAACAAATGAAACTGAGCAAAGGGGACTGCTTTGAAGCAGGACACCATCAGGCCCACCAACTGCATCCCCTGACGGATGGAGGGATGAGGACACGACAGCAGAGCCCGAGCTTGCCGCTGAAGACCCTCCACCTTCTGCTGAGGAAGGAACACCTTGACCTGAGAGGTATCCAGCGTCATGCCCAGAAAGGTCCTCACCAATGACGGGGACAGAGAAAACTTGGGATAGTTGATCACCCAGCCAAAAGACTCCAGAGTGGATGTCACCATTTGAGTGTCCCGCTCGGCCTGAGGAAAAGACTCGGCCACAATCAGGATGTCGTCCAGGTAAGGAATGATGCGGATGCCCTGGTTCCTTAGCAGAGCCATCACTCCCACCAGCACCTTGGTGAACACCCGAGGCGCCGAGGTGATACCGAAGGGTAGAGCCACAAACTGGTAATGCTGACCCTGCAGCTCGAACCTTAGAAATCTCAGATGACCTTGGAAGATAGGCACATGAAGATAAGCATCCTTGATGTCCACAGTGGTCATGAAGTCGCCCGGGCGAAGGGTACTGACAGCAGAGCGCAGCGTCTCCTTGCGAAACCGGAGGACACTACCTCCTGAATCCACCGGTCTGAGACATGAAGCCTTCAGATGTGAGCAAAGAGCCGAAGCTGTCCCCCCATCCGGATGGGTGAGGCCGCCCCTTCATGCCTGCGGGGGCTTGGGAGAGGGTTTGGACTTAGGATTCCAGGAGAAACCGGGACGACCACAGGTTCTGCCATGGCCCCAAGAATCTCTGCGACCACTGGAGAGAAGGGAGCCACGGCCCCCTCTGGGAATGCAAAAGGAAGGGAGGGGGCAGAGGACCCCCAAAAGGGCCGAGACTGCCTCCTACGCTGAGGCAGCCTCCTGTCCTTGGCTAGAAGATCAAGACGTTCCCCAAACAGCCGCAGCCCCACGAAGGGGAGGCCAGTGAGAGCTTTTTTTAGCCGCAGCATCAGCTGGCCACTGGCGCAACCAGACAGAGCAGCGCATAGCCGCCAAGAGCGCAGAGGTCCTTCCACACAGCCGCACAGCATCATCCATAGCAGTAAGGATAAAGGCCACAAAGTCAGTGCAAAGTAAGAGAGTCCTATATTCCTCCCTCACACTACCAGCTGTTGTGCCATCAATGAGACGCCTAAGCAGTTTCTTAAGGGAAATAGCAGTAATGGCGGCAGCACATACAGGGAGCAAGCCAGCCCCCACACAGGTAAAAGCATGGCAGGCCAAATGATCCATGCGTCAGTCCTCTACGTCCCTCAGAGTGGTAGTGTCAGGCAAGTATTGGACAAGCCTAGCACAGGAGCGTCCACTTCAGGGGGAAATGACCACCTCTTAACAAGATTAGCAGGAAAGGGATACCTTTTATCCAGACCCTTGGGCACAGCAGGCAGCCTGTTAGGACGTTTCCATTCTTTTTTTTAAATTCTTTATTTATTTTCAAAGATATAACAAGTCAATACAAAAGTAAGGAAAAGAGACTAACTTGAGGCCCGACGGGGCCAGTCAGCATACATACAGTTAGGTAATAAGCATGCGTTTAAGGCTGAGAACCACCATTACATATTCATATGTCATAGAAGTACGGGGTGATATAACCCGCCTCTTGATCCTCCGCCCGGGCCGGCAGGAGCCCCCCCACGGGGACCAGGTAGCTGGCACCCGTGGCAGACTCCACCAACACGGGGGGAGACCGCACCGTTTCCAAACATAGATATCCTGTTCTGAAGTAGACTGGCCCAGAAGAGCCCAAACCATAGGAAGAGAGAGGGGGAAGAGAAAAGAGAGAAATAGAGAGAGGGGAGGAGTAGAGGGAAGGAGGGGGGAGGGAAATGAGAAGGGGGGGGAGGGGAATGGGAAGGGGGTGCCCTGGGTATGACCCCCATAGGGTGTATTAAAGATCGTCACCTAGGGTTCCCCAATTCTATAGAGTACGTCATGTAGAAGTCAGCGAGGGGATGAGGTAAGTATGAGTGTCAGAGGAGCTAAGGGCCTGTCTGGGACCCATCTGTTAAGAGTGTCTTATATCTATCTGAGTCTTTAAAAAGGAACCATGGTGTCCAGGTCTGTAGGAATTGTTGTGTAGCCCCATGGATAGAGGCGGTGAGCTCCTCCATTTCCATTACCCGGTTAATTTCCCCCATCCAGTCCGTTACTGATGGGGTCCCCTCCGATCTCCACAGTCTCGGAATGGCAGCCTTTGCCGCATTGATGAGGTGTCTCAGAAGCGATCTCCTATAAGTCTTCAGGGGGACATCCGCTAGGTGCAGGAGGAGCAGAGCAGGGTCTCGGGGCACCGGATTGCCCACAATCTCCCCGGCAATGTCGGCTACAGATTGCCAAAACGGCACTATCTTAGGGCATTCCCAGAACACATGGAAAAAACTTCCCGTTGCTCCCCGGCATCTCCAGCACTCAGTAGGAACTGTCGGGTCTATCCTATGTAATCTCTGCGGGGTAAAATACCATCTAGTAAGACATTTATAATTTGCTTCTTGTGTCTTGGAGGATATAGAGGTTTTATGAGTTGCTAGAAATATATATCTCCACTGGCTCTCCGTTAGCTGTCTGTCCAGGTCCCTCTCCCAGTCCGCACAGAACCGAGGCATCTCCTTGCTCTCAGAGCTCCCCAGCAAAGCATATAGTTGAGATAGGGGGGGATCTTGTGCCGTGGCCAGCCGTTCAAAGGGAGTGAGGGTCCTGGACAGCGCCTGTTTAGGTCCCAGATTCAAGAGAAAGCTCCGGAATGTAAACAAGAGCCAGTGGTCGAACAGGTGCGTATCCCATCTCTCCCGGAGGTCTTCCAGCTGGGTCCAGCCCAAAGGCGATATGAGGTCCAGTCCCCTCGGTATGCCCCTCTCGTTAAAGGCCTCCCTGAGACGAGGGAGCACGCCTATTGGGAGGTAGGGGTTGCTCACCAGCGGGACCAGGGGGGTCGGCCAGGGTGATATCTCTGCCCTACTTCTAACTCCATCCAGGACCCCAAGAGAAGTAGCTATGAGTGGGTGATCTTTACCGAGAGTCCTCCCTCTCCTAGCAACCCAAGCAGCGTCCTTCAGAGGGGATTGCAGCCAGGATGCTTCTAGGCCCACCCATTTCTTCCTTGTACGCTGATGGTGCCAGTCCAGTACTCGTTGGAGATGCACCGCACGCCAATACTGAAACAGATCAGGGCAGGCTAAACCCCCGGCTGATTTAGGTTTAAAAAGAAGGCGCAGTTTCACCCTTGGTTTACGTCCCTGCCAGATAAATTTAATGAAGGCCAAGTTCAACGATTTAAAGTATGCCCTAGGGATGTGTACAGGGAGGGCCTGAAGCAGATAAAGGATCCTAGGCAAGATCGTCATCTTAATAATACTTATTCTGCCCAGCCACGAGAAGGTGGGGAGGTCCCAATTTGCTAAATCCGCCTTAACTCTAGAAAGGAGGGGGCCAAAATTTGCAGTGCAAATCCCATCTACTGTTTTAGTAACCTTAGTGCCAAGATATGTGATGGCCGTGGGAGGCCATCTAAACGGGAAGGAAGATCTGAGGAAGGCAGCAGTCTCATCTGGGAGATTTACCCCCAACGCTTCTGATTTATCATAGTTTATTTTTAAGAAGGAAAGCCTACCAAACCTCTCAAATTCCCTCATCAGCACCGGGACGCCCACTCTCGGGTTCGTGAGAAAAAAAAGCAGATCGTCCGCATAGGCTGAGATCTTATGAGTGGCTGAACCGACTGTGACCCCTTGTATATCCTCCTGCCCCCTAATTCTGCACAGAAATGGTTCCATAGACAATGCAAATATCAAGGGGGAGAGGGGGCAGCCCTGTCTAGTACCATTCCTAATGTCAACTCGGTCCGATAGAGCGCCATTAACCTTGATTCTTGCCGAGGGGTCCGAGAAAAGGGCCATCACTAATTGCAGCGCCCGAGGTCCCAACCCGATATGCTCTAGGACTGCACCAATAAACTGCCAATTCACCCGGTCAAAGGCCTTCTCGGCGTCGGTGGACAGCAACACAACCGGCTCCCCGGTCTGTTTGACCTTATGAAGTAGGTTCAGCACCCTGGTTGTATTGTCGCGGGCTTCCCGCCCTGGGATAAATCCGGCTTGATCACCATCCACCAACCCCGGGAGCAGCCCCGACAGCCTACCCGCCAGGACTTTCGCGTAGAGCTTAAGATCTACATTCAATAATGAGATGGGTCTATAGCTACCGCAGGAGAGTGGGTCCTTCCCAGGCTTCTGTATTACAGTGACATGAGCGGTTAGGGCCTCACTCGGGATGGTGACCGGGCCAGAGGGCTCCAAGAGCGAGTTAAAGGCGGACAGGAAATGCGGACCGAGGAGTGGAAGAAATTGTTTATAATAAATGACCGAGAACCCATCAGGTCCTGGCGACTTCCCATTCGGCGAGCCTTGAACAGCCAATTTAAGCTCTTCCATGGAGATCGGTCTCTCCAGGGCTTCCCTCTCCTCCTTACGCAGAACCGGCATTCCCGAGTCCTCTATATATTTCTTCATTTGCTCCAGACGCCCCTGACTCGGGCCCATCCCCACAGGGCGGATATTATAAAGCTTTTGGTAAAAAGACTGAAATGTTTTTGCGATATCTGGGGTATTATAAAGCTTTGTCTGACGCTCGTCTACAATAGCCTCTATGTAGTTCAATGATTGCTGTTTTCTGAGGGCTCTCGCCAAGAGTGCGCTGCTTTTGTTCCCCCATTCGAAGTACATTCTCCTACATCTCTTTATGATATAGGCAGCCCTAGAGGTCAGGAGAGAATTCAGGGCTGTCCTGGCCTCCGAGAGCTCCAATAGGTTGCTTTTGGCTAATGAGGCTTTATGAGATTTCTCCAGCTCTTGGACCCTCTCCAGTCGTTTCTGCAGCTCCCGCTCCCTATCCCTCTTCCTCCGGGTGGCGTGGCCGATTAGGATGCCCCTAATTACTGCTTTATGAGCTTGCCAGTTGTTAAATGGGGAGGTGTCGTTGCTTTTATTAAGTTCAAAGAACTCTTTTATGGCTTTTTGAAGGTCAAGGACCAGTGGCTCGTCTTGTAGAAGGGATTCATTCAGCCTCCACGTCCACTCCCCCCTAGAGCCAGCGGTTAAGTTGAGGGAGAGGGCTACGGGGGCATGGTCTGATATGATCGTGGGTTCTATTTTGGTGTCTGTTATCTGCGGTAGAAGGCAATGGGATACTAGAACGTAGTCGATTCTGGAATATGAGGCATGGACTGCAGAGTAATGCGAGTAGTCTTTAGTGGTGGGGTGGGTGATTCGCCACGGGTTGCAGAGCTGAGCCTTCTGAAGGGCCTTCTTTATTTTCCTCAATGCCGCATATGCCAGAGCCGATCGCCCCGTGGAGGAATCCAACAAGGGGTCTAACGCCACATTTAGGTCTCCTCCGAGAATGATGGGTCCATCTCGTACTGCCATGAGTTTGTCTAAAAAGGATTCTAGAAAGGTTACCTGCCCAGAGTTAGGTGCGTATGCAACCGCTAAGGTATACTTCTTATTAAACAGAGAACCCTTGAGGATCAAGTATCTCCCCTGCCCATCCGAGATTTTGTCTGTGACCCGAAAAGGGGTGTTCCTGGCGATCAGTATCGCTACCCCCCGTGCCTTGACATCCGGTGCATTACTGGTATAGGACTGGGAGAAGGACCTGGAGGCCAGCCTAGGGGCACCTTCCCCTTTAAGATGCGTCTCCTGTATGAAGGCGAGGTTTGCTTTATGTCTGGCCAATTCCTGAGCTAATTTGGATCTCTTAATGGGGGTGTTCAGTCCTCTAGCGTTCAGCGAAATCACCTTGAGTTTTTTGGTAAAAGGAGGGCTATGTCCTGCCCTAGGATCAGAGTCCCTCATGCTGTGGCAGTCTTCGGGCGTCGTTCGCACCCCCTGGTCTAGCTGAAGGCTAAGTTAAGAGGAACGGGAGGAGGTGACGAGGGAGGGTGGGGGGGGGGAAGGGACAGTGGGAGAGAAGGAAAGAGGGGGGGAGAAAAAAGGAGAGAAGCGAGGTCAAAGGAAGAGAGAAGAAAAGTGGTGTTGGGAAGCGTCCCCGTCCAATGAACAGGGTTTAGCTCCCTCAAATCTGAACACCTAACAGTAACTAACGAGGATCCAAGGACGCCCCCCCGATCCCAAAGGATGATCAGAGAGGCGGCTCGGAGACCCGGTACATACGAGGGTGGGCAAAGCCCTACCCACAAGGAAATCAGAGGAACCGGCAGCGACCCCGCGATCCCAGAGACCGGGAATCAAGGAGCCACCGCCCGCCCTCCGCCTGGGGACCGAGAGGCAAACCGCCGTTCGCGAGAAGGGTGCGAAGCACAAATTAGTTCACGCTGATCCGGCGTCAGCTCCTGGCCGCCCATGAATTATAACATCTTATCATAACAGTGCAATTGTAATCCTGAGTTAATATTAAAAATCTAAACAATTGAATCCAACAAAATCTGAGAATTCGAGAACGGAGCTCCATTGCCCATCAGCCAGCGGGGAAAGGGACAGGCAAATCGCTAGCGTAGTAGGCCCCTGAAATCCCGATTGCAACCCCCCCCCCCACGGATGGTCGTAGCTGACCCCCGGGCACGAGCCGAGAGACCACCGCGTCGCTGACCTAATAGTCTCCATTCGGGCCACGTGGCCCTCTCAGTCCCAGTCCAAGGACCAGCACCCGACCATGAAAGTACAATGTAAGCCGGCCCCAGATCTACTAGAAACAGGCTTTAGCTACTATCAAAACACAGTAAAACACATATAACAAGGTATAAATGCAAACATACGACCTGTCAGAAGGCAGTCCGATCATCACAAGGGGGGGCAAGGTTAGGGAGGGGGGAGGGGAGAGAGTCCAGCAAAAAATAACAGTGTCCTTTATGACACGGCGACCTCGTAAGCATCGATCAAAATCACTCAGGCTCACGCGTCAGGGGGATGGAGAGATCGTCGCCCTCGGGCCTGAGGAGGGTATAGATCTGGGCTGGTGCCCATCCAGTCCGGGATTTGGAGAGGTCGAAGTCCGAACTGTTTCAGAAAGGCTGGCAAGTCCTCATGCCTACGAAGTGCAGAAGTTTTGCCCCCCTTCGAAGCAATCAAAGCGAAAGGATAGCCCCACCGATAGGTCACGTTGTTCTGTTTAAGCAAATCTAACAGTGGTCGTAGGATTCTCCTTCTCGCCAGCGTGGATCTTGAGAGATCGGAGTAGAAATGAAGTTCCGCCCCGTCGAAGTCTAAGGGTCCCCTCCTCCTTGCCGCCGACATGATCGCTTCTTTCTCTTGAAAAAAGTGGACCCTACAGATCACGTCTCTCGGAGGGTCGCCCGGTCGGGTGGGGGGAGGGGCGATAGCTCTGTGTGCTCGGTCAATTTCTATCTTAGCGCCTCCCTCTGATTGTTCTCCTAGAAGCGCGGAGAAGATGCCCTGGAGTGTAGGCATTAAGTCCTCCGCTCGCGTCGCTTCAGGAAGACCTCTAATGCGGATGTTGTTCCTCCTGTTGCGGTTTTCCAGGTCTTCAAGGTGGAGGGTTAGGTTATTGGTGGCTGTTTCTTGTGCTTGCAAGCGAAGTGTGAGCTGTCGTATGGCGGACCCATCCTCTTCCTGGTTTTGTTCTACCTTGTCCAGCCTAGCATCCAGTTGTCTCAGATCTCCTCTCAGGAGACCCACTTCTTCGGATAGTTTTTCGCTAATTGAGCGCGTGATCAGAGATAAGTCCTCCTTAGTGGGCAAGGAGCGCAAATGAGCCCAAATTTCGGATAACGTGTGCTCCATCGGGGGTGGTCCGGGCGCGCTAGTGTCCCCTTGAGTAGGCTCCCCTCCTGCGGTTCCACGGAGGGTGCTGCTCGAGGGGCCTGGATCCCGGGGGGCCTCGCCGGATTTTGAGATATATCGGTTGAGATCAGTCTGGGTGGCTGCCAGGGAGCCCCTCGTCTGGGTTTTGGAATCTTTATGTTTGCTACCGCCGCCCATCGCGGATGGATTTCCCACTGCAATGCCACCCGGTCAATGGGAAGGGGGTATCTCAGAGCTCCGCCGGGTTTCCTTCAAGGTGTTTCTTCTAACGCAGGGGCAGATCAACTGGGGCACGCCCGGAATACACCGATTATGGTATAGGCGCCTAGGATGAAGTTGGGTGATGACAACGCTGTGCCCGTAGTGGAACCGTATTGCGCATGCACACTCGGTTCTGCCGCCGTAGGATCTTTTTTCAAACGTGGTGAGTAGAGAGCGGTGTGTTTCTTTATCCTCACGGCGCCATGGCAAGCTCCGCCCCCCCGTTTCCATTCTTTAAGCACCAAGGTGGTAATATGTTCCTGCTCAGGGAACTCTAGACGCTGTTTACCAGGGTGAAAAGCTCCCCCTGCTTTCTTTTAGCTACCTCAGGGGGAGCCATGTGCAAAATTTAAAAAATATGTGACAGCAGATTATCAGTGTCCTCAGGGTACCATGATTCCTCTCCGGACGCCAACCCAGGATCACTATCGCAACCCTCCTGCTGGTTCCCAGAGGAGTCAGAGTCCTGGGAGAGCTCCCCCATTTCAAGGGGGTGGCAGTCACCCAGCTCATCAATCCCCACATACATCTCAGTAAGGGGAGCAGGCCTGGGGTCCAGGTGTCTCTTCTTGCCAGAGGCCTTCCTAGGAGCATTCCTGGCAAGCTGCTTTTCAATGTTAGCCACCCGCAGAGCCAAATCAGAATGGGACTCCCTGCCAACATTCCCCTCACTGGGGCCCAATTGCAGGAGCGGGGGAGTAGGTGAAGCCGAGTGAGGCGCAGAGCTGGGAAGAGAAGCAGGCAAACCAGCTTGAAGCGCAAGGACACTTTCAGCACACGGCACGTACACCGTGACACTGTTACTCACAGGGGATACCCCACACATGGAACACAGCCATGCTTGCCCCGAAGGGCCCCCAAGCGCGCTATCCCCAGAAGCCTCCATATGGTGATTAGCACAGGCGCAATAGGCCAGCAGTGGGTACAGGCTTAATACAGAAGCCACCCGGGATGCCCTCCCACGGGATGCCCCCAGAAGTTAATTAAGGGGGGATGAGGGGGAGAAACCACAACCCAATGGTGTCCCGCCTGAAAGACATAAGTAAAATCACACATAAGCATCCCGCAGCAAAATACCCCAAATCAATAAGAAACCCCCCAAAGGGGACTCACGGACCAAAGACACCGCAGGGTCACAAAGGCACAGGCCGCTGAATAAGGCGACCCAGCCGGAGGAAGCAGCGCTGCAGCCAGGAAGGGAGAAATCCAGACGCGCAGCTCGTCCAAAATGGCGCCGACAGAGGTGTCTCGAGGGGCGGGCCGCGAGGTGATCGATGCGATACGCGTCATCACCCGGCCCGCCCCCCCCCCCCCCCCCCCCGCCATGACAAAGCAAAATCACCTCAGGTTATAGTGCCCACAGCCGTGGAACGCAGTATAAAGCGGCGCGGCAGAAGACCAGAAAACACACCAAAAGACGTAAAAACACCACAGATATGACTACTCACCACCACCCCCCCCCTTTTTCCCCCCCCAACCAAGTTAGCAGGGGGGGGAGGAGAGAGAGAGAGAGAGAAGCAGCGGCGAGCAGCCATGGTCAGGCAGGGAGGGGGGCGCGGGGGGGGGGCCCAAAGGAAAAAGAGGGGACACAGTGCCCAAACTACTTACCCCCTCAGAAGCTAGGACAGAAACTCTGCATCCCTAATAAGCTCACCATAAAGCCTAAGGCCGGCTACGCTTTGTGTTACAGGGTCTGCGGCTTGGAGCTGCGCTTCAGGAGCACTTGACTCTAGTGCTCTTCTACCTTCACCCGATCTGTCAGCCAAGGCTGGGAGGCAGTGAGGGTCCAGAAACGGATGGAAATAGACATGCAGGGCTGCAGGCTTGGTTGCCCCGCTCACCTGCGCAAGAGAGAAAGCAATCTTCTAACTCCGCAGTATCACTGCAGAGGAAACACTGGGAACCCTATAGTTAAGCCCGTTTTTATAGGGAGCCGGGACAAGCCACAGCTTTTCTGCAGTACCACTGCGCCACCTTGTGGCGGAATAACCCAACTGTTATGAATACCGAAGCGGGCCGTGCCATGCAATAAAGAAAAGGTATTCTGTATAAGAGTTAGGAGCTAATAGGACCTGTTTGCACAGAGGTCAGTTGTTCCTCTTTAAAGAGGACAAGCCAGACCAACACAACAAACAGTGCTCATAGGCATCCCTCCCCAGGGCAATTTAATTGCTGCATATAAAAAATAATTTACCTTTTTCTAACCCCTGCTGTAGTACATTTTGGAAACAAAATGGTGGCATATGCAATTTCAAACAGGAAGTGCTGCTGGGCTTCCTGTTATTGTGCATTGTCAGTTATGTTGCTGCTGGGAGAGCAGGCTCCAGAATGGCTGCTTCCTTTCTTTTTCAACTGTGCTAGGCTGTTGGTCCGGTTTAAGTATCTCTACTAATATCTATACAGGGCCGGCCTCAGAACCCGGCTAGGTTGGGGCAGCTGCCCTCTCTGGGGGGGGCAACTGACAGGGCCGGCCCTTGAGGTGTGCGACTGCACTTGACCAGCGGCGGACTGGGAGAGCACCGCCACAGCTGGTGCCAAACTTCTCCTCGAATGGCGGGGTTCCACATAACAGGGCATCTCGATTTAGATTCCAGGGGAGTGCTGGGTTTTGTTCTACTTTTAAGTTGCCCACCCCAGCTAATTTCCTATCCCTGGAGCATCCCAATCTGTAATACCCTACTGTGTGACACCCACTGGGATCGCTGGCATACCCACTATGCAAACAATTCCACCCCTGCATTTTGGTCTGCTTTACAGGGGCGTCTCAATTTGTGATGCCCCTGTTTGTGAAAGAACTCCCCTGTTTGGCCGTTAACTCAGACTGGCGATCCCACAATGCATTCACCAGTTCGAGGAAAGTAATGAACAAAGGAGGGGGGTCACACACAGGGGCATCCAAGGTCAGATGAATCTAGATTCGTTTAGACTACGACTTTGTTTAGCCTGGTTTAAAGGGGTTTGGTGTGCTTCAAAGTGGACCAAAACTAGAGTTTTGGTGCAACAGCTTGGAACGACCCTCGGTGATGTGACGTGACTCTTCACCACAAAGGGGCCCACTGAGATGATGCCGCCCAAGGCCCCATATAAACCTGGAGCTGGCCCTGTATCTATATACACTCTTTTCCAAAGGAATGTCCACTTTTGATGGCATGTATATTTTTGTGTGTCAAAAGGATGTCCCCAAGGTGCTGAGCTTATCTAAAAAATTTTTCATTCTTTCTTATGTTAGCAAATGTTAGCAGTTTCCATTACCCGCAATCTGCTGCCTTTGGCAACTGTACATAAGTCTGTACACAAAGATCTACAAGAAGAGAGATATGAGCCCTGTACAGTTTACACACAGAAAGCTGCTGTAAGTATAAGTGAGCTCCCTCACCTTAGCAGCGGTCAAAACTGTTTTGTGTGTAGACCTTGAAAAGAAAATACAAAATTCAAAAATAGAAAGTGGACTTTCCCTTTAACCCTTTAAGTGGCAAGCATGTAAAATTCACATGGCTGCTTCCCACATCATTAGGTGCCAGCCACATGAATTTCACCTGTCTGCCACCCAAAAAGAATGTAAACTCCATCCGGGAGGCTCTCTTCTTCCCCTTGGGGGGGGGGGGGTGTGATCCCTCCAGGGGGTCTTTAGCAGGGCCGGGAATGGCTGGCTTCTGACCCACCACAGGGAGGGGCCTTTTATAAGGGGTAGTGAAATTAAATCATCTCACTCAGCCGGTATAAAAGGCCCCTCCCTGCAGTAGGAGTGAGAGCAGAAGACGGGCTTTGCAGAAGGCTGGTGCAGGGCAGAGGACTCAGAACCTCTGTCCCTGTACCTGGGTACTGATGATCACTTCTGTCCGTCAGCATCGAGTTGTGCAGGACGACATTAACGGTGAGAAAAGTATTTACAAAAACAGGCAATGAACTTGTTTTACATTTAAAGTGGACTAAAACCCATGATTTTGACTATCCTGGGTTTTGTTCCCCCCCCCCGGGGCACCCCGACCTGTGTGAAACCCGCCAGATCGCCACAGCCAACTCACCACAGACAACCCTCCCCAGATCTCCTCAGCCAACGTACCCAATTGTGGGTGCCCCGCTGCGTGAACCCCCCCAGATCGCTGCAGCCAACTCACCTTATTCCAGTCCCACAGCGTGTCTAACAGCAGCGGCTCTGGCGGGCACATCCTCCACTTCCCTCTAACAAAGTGCGTGCCCGCGCCAGGTACCTGAATTACCGGCGTGTGCACGCTCCCTGTTAGAGGGATGTGGGGGATGCGGCCGCCAGAGCCGCTGCTCTTAGACATGCCATGGGACTGGGGAAAAGGTGAGTTGCTGTGGCGATCCGGAGGGTTCACGCAGCGGGGCACCCCCCCCCCCCCCCCCATCAGGGTGCCCTGAGGGAAGGGAACAAAACCCAGGATAGTCAACATTTTTACTATCCTGGGTTTTGCTCCACTTTAACTAGGGGTGGGATTGAGCTGGCTTGGCCTGGTTCGGCAGATCCTGCTGTTAGAAAATGGTGCTGAATGCCAGCACCAGGAGATTGAGCGATCTGTATCGCTCAGATTTATAGTGCAGACGCAACTTACTTGTTCTCCTGCTACACCACCACGCCAAGCTGAGCCGCCCCCTCCCTTCTCTTGTCTGCAGACAAGCTTGTGACATCACCCGGGGACACCTATATAAGGAGCATGGGTGGGCGTGGCCTGACACCTGAGGACTGGAGACTTGGCTGCCTGTTGCTGGGGCTGATATTGCCTGAGGTAAAAAAAAACAGCGCGCTTCTACGCTGTGCGCTCTGCATTACATTAACCCTTTGCCAAGCATGTAACACCTACGTGCTGGCTTGGCAAGCACCTAAGTGCCAAGCACGTAGGTGTTACGTGCTTGACTTTCACATGCAATATGGTTTTCATTAATAAAACAAATGTTTTATTTAAAATAATAATTACAAACAAGACATTTCATGTTAAAGCCTAAACTCTGCTGCAAAAAAAAAAAATATATATATATATATATATATATATATATATATATTCCTAAAAATTCCGGCAAAAATCACTGTTAAACATGGCGCAAAATGGGGAAAAATGACCTGTCAACAGAGGGTGACAAAACTTCAAGTAGGCTGGCAATTAAAAGGGTTAATAGTACCTATGCATGTTGGGTATTGTTCTGCTCGGGGCCCTTGCTATTTCAGATTTAGCTTGTTTTTTCTTGTTTGCATATTTATATTTTAGGAAAACATGTTATTTATTCAGTTTTTTTATTAATTTTTTTAGGGAAACCCTGTGCAACCTAAGAATTCTTCGAGGGATTACTTCCAGAAAGGTGAGCCTACTACAACAAGCTGGGTACTCTTAGTAAGCTTAACATGTGTACTTTCAGGGAATATATGGTGTATCGGGATATTCCAAATGTAAAGGGTTGTTTTGGTTGAAAAATTGCAAGGTGCGCACTTTGTCTGCAGAGCTGAAATTTTCAAGTAAAATTACTGTTATGCGCATGCTTTACTTTGTGGTGTTTGCCAACTCTTCTCTTGACAGTAGCTATGCATGTTGGGTATCGTTCTGTTCAGGGCATGTTGCTTTTTGAGATTTTACTTGTTTTTTCTTGTTTGCATATAGTTTTTTTTTAGGAAAATGTGGCTTGATTCTTCCTTTTTATTCTTTTTTAGGGAAACTTTGTGCAACCAAAGAATACATTGAGGGATTACTTCCAGAAAACTAAGCCCACATAAACAAGCTTGGTACGCCTAGAAAGCTTGAGGCGTGTACTTCCAGAGAATATATAGTTTGTGGGGGTATTTCAAATGTAAAGGGTTGTTTTTCTGGAAAAACTGCAAGGTGCGCATAGCGCAGTTATATTTTATCTGAAAATCTCCTAAAGCTCTGTTTCAGTTTGGTGGTTGGGCTGGAAAGGGTGTCTACCAATACATATGTGGTACTGCTGCGACCGGGAGAATTTGGGGTTTCGCACGCAATAACATTTTATTGAAAAACACTACAAATTGCAAAAAATTTATTTTTTTTTTATTTTTTTGCACATATTTCACCAAAAAGTATTGAGAATACACTAGAAAAAAGGCCAAACAAGACATTTCATGTTGAAGCCCAGACTCTGTTGAAAAAAAAATATATAATTTACCAGCCCAAGTAGACTCTAGTGCTGGCTGTTTGCCCCTCCCTCAATTTGAGATGCCCTTGGGGGGAAGGCAGCCAGCGATGGAAGTTATTAGACTCTTGGGTCGGCTGGCAAGTGTTTTGTTCCAATTTGAAATGTTGGTGCGGTGGGGACTGTGTGAAGAGACATGCCTGAACTTTGAGGTAAAAATGTTGTACTTCTAAGCTGTGTGCTTTGCACTATGCTGAATGAGGTGGATGGGACCAATAGATATTATTTAAAGCGGACCAAAACCCTTGTTTACTGGCCCTAGTAGACACCAGTGTTGGCTGCTTGCCATTCACCCCAATTGGGGATGCCCTTGGGGGGAAGGTTAACAGCTAACAGCTAGCCGCTATTTTTTTAGACTCTAGGTTCGTCTGGCAAGGGTTTTGGTCCACTTTGAAATGTTCAGGCATGTCCGAGATGACATCATCCCGCTCCTCTTAGTCTCTCACGCGCACCCGGCTGTCAGATGCAGGTAGTAGCCATGCAGAGCGAGTGAGAGACGACAAGGCTCCGATCACTATCGGCATCTGTCAGCGGCGTGGGACAGCGGTGAGGGACACAGGATCGGAGGTGAGTAGAGTAAATAAAAAGTAAATGTCATTTTTTTCTATCTGTGTCAGTGTCTTAATTTTTACATTTAACCCCTTGTGAACTGGTAAGGAATCCATGAGCCCCTTATACCATTTCAGCTGGCCTGCAGCTAGCGGGTGACTTGCCATTAACCCCCGGCACCACCAATTACCTGCCTCCCCAAAGCCCAGGGGGGGGGGCAGAAGAGCCCATGGCCATTGGCTATGCTGGCTTGTAGCCTGCAGTGCCAGAGACCCCTGCACCCTGTTCCTACAAGCCCCCATAGCTGGTCCCGGGCTGGTTATTTTGGGTAAGGGGGACCCCATGTCATTTTTGGGGGGATTTTTTTAGGGTTTTTAACCCTTAAAATTCCCCCCAAAAATGGGGTTCCCCCCCGGGAGGGGGGACCCTATGTATTTTTTTATTTTAAAAGCAGCCGCCGGGATTGCCTGCAAAAAAAAAAAAAAAAATGACAGTTACTTACCTTTGTGCCCGCCGGCTCCCGTCGGCTCTCCTCTTCACGGGGGGAGGGGGGCTCCAATCACCCCCCCCCCCCCGCTCTTCCATCTTCTGGAGGGAGCATAACAGCCCTCCTCCCTCTGTAGTTTCCGATGGCGGCCGCCATCTTGGATTCTAGACCCGCCCCTTCGGGCCGATCTCGTCGGCTGTTCAGCTGTCAGATTCCGGTGACGGCTAGACAGAGGAGGAGGGAAGTAGGCGATCCTCCGATCGCCTGTCTCCCCCCTCCTCTGCCCAGCCGTCACCTGCATCCGTCACCTGCCGTCACCTGCAGCCGTCACCTGCATCTGATCGCCGCGGTACACAGGAGACGAAGATCGGAGGTGAGTAAAGTAAAAAACATTGTTTTTTTTTTTTTTTAATAAAGTTATTTTGAAAAATTGTGTGTGTCTTTTTTACTTTTAACCCTTAGTGAACTGGTAACGGGGTCCATGTGATCCCTATACCAGTTCACAAGGCTCGGGGGTCTGGCAAGTCACCTGCAGCTAGTGGGTGACTTGCCATTAACCCCTGGCCCCCCAAATTACCTGCCTCTTCAAAGCCCGGGGGGGGCAGAAGAGCCGCGGCCCTAGGCTATGACGGCTTGTAGCCTGCAGGGCCAGGGGCCACTAAAGCTGGCCCCCGTGCCCTGTTCTACAAGCCCCCATAGCTGGTCACAGGCTGGTTACGCTGGGTAGGGGGGACCTCACGCCATTTTTTGGGGGGGGATTTTTAAGGGTTTTAAATCCCCCCCAAAAATGGGGTCCCCCTCCCTGGGAGGGGGGACCCTATGTCATTTTTTATTTAAATTAACCCTATGTTACCTGTAACCCAGTAGGTATAAAAGGCTTCCAGCAGCAGCAGGAGAGCAAAAGCCTAAGTGATCAGCGTGGGACACAGGGATGGATGGGAGGTAAGTATTAAAAAAAATATTTAAAAAAATTATTTTTTTTTAATAAAGTTATTTTTAAAAAGTGTCTGTGTGTTTTTTTTACTTTTAACCCTTTGTGAACTGGTAAGGGGTCCATGTGACCCCTATACCAGTTCACTAGGCTCGGGGGTCTGGCAAGTCACCTGCGGCTAGCGGGTGACTTGCCATTAACCCCTGGCCCCCCAAATTACCTGCCTCCCCAAAGCCCAGGGGGGGCAGAAGAGCCGTGGCCCTAGGCTATGACGGCTTGTAGCCTGCAGGGCCAGGGGCCACTAAAGCTGGTCACAGGCTGGTTACGCCGGGTAGGGGGGACCTTACGCCATTTTTTGGGGGGGATTTTTAAGGGTTTTAACCCTTAAAAATCCAAAAAAAATGGGGTCCCCCTCCCTGGGAGGGGGGACCCTATGTCATTTTTTTTTTAAATTAACCCTATGTTACCTGTAACCCAGTAGGTATAAAAGGCTTCCAGCAGCAGCGGGAGAGCAGAAGCCTAAGTGATTAGCGGGGGGACACAGGGGACCCCCGTGAAGGGGGACCCCACACCATTTTTTTTTTATTTAACCCTTTATTATGTGGATAGTAGTTGTATTTTATTTGTAAATGTTATAAAGTGCTCTTTTCAGTTTAGGGGATCACCTGGACAGGAACGGGGGGCTACCGATACATATGTGGTATCATTGTAATCGGGAGAAATGGGGCTTTCACATGTAATATGGTTTTCTAAAATAAAGGAGGCAATTTAAAAACAAAAATATATTTTTTATTTTTTTTTTACTTATTTACTTAAAAATATATTTAAAAAGTTGAAAAAATACAAACAAGACATTTCATGTTAAAGCCTAAACTCTGCCACAAAAAGAAAATATGCCATTTTCTGGGAAATTCTTGCAAAAATCACAGTTAAACATCACACAAAATGGTGAAAAATATCCTGTCAGCAAAGGGTGACAAATCTCAAGTAGGCTGGCAGTTAAAAGGTTACAGGTACCTATGCATGTTGGGTATTGTTCTGCTCGGGGGACCTTGCGCTTTCAGATTTAGCTTGTTTTTTCTTATTTGAATATTGATATTTTAGGAAAGGTATTTTTTTGTAAAACCCTGTGCAACCTAAGAAATCTTCGAGATATTACTTCCAGAAAGATGAGCCCACTACAACAAGCTGGGTACGCTTAGAAAGCTTAACATGTGTACTTACAGGGAATATATGGTTTATCGGGGATATTCCAAATGTAAAGGGTTGTTTTGGTAGAAAAAGCACAAGGTGCGCACTTTGTCTGCAGAGCTGAAATTTTGAAGTAAAATTACCGTTATGCGCATGCTTTACTTTGGTGTGTTTGGCAACTCTTTCCTTGACAGAACCTATGCATGTTGGGTATTGTTCTGTTTGGGGGATGTTGCTTTTTCAGATTTTCAGTTTTTTCTTGTTTGCATATAGTTTTTTTTTTTAGAAAAATTTGGTTTTGATTCTGCTTTTTTATTCATTTTTAGGGAAACCCTGTGCAACTAAAGAATACATTGAGGGATTACTTCCAGAAAGCTGTACCCATGTCAACAAGCCTGGTACACCTAGAAAGCCTGAGGTGTATACTTCTAGGGAATATATAGTTTGTCGGGGGTATTTCAAATGTAAAGGGTTGTTTTTCTTGAAAAACTGCAAGGTGCGCATATTGCATAGCATAGTTGTATTTTATCTGAAAATCTCCTAAAGCATTGTTTCAGTTTGGGGGAGTCTCCTGGGCAGGGAAGGGTGTCTACCTATACATATGTGATACCGCTGTAACCGGGAGAAATTGGGGTTTCACACGCAATAAGATTTTATTGACAAACCTACATTTTTTATTACAAAAAAACACTACAAATTGTAAAAAATTGTTTTTTTTTTATTTTTTTGCACAATTTTCACCCACAAATATTGAGAATACACTTAGAAAATGACAAACAAGACATTTCATGTTAAATCCCAGGCTCTGCTGAAAAAAAAACAATATATAACTTTCCTGGGAAATCCCTTCAAAAATCACACATGGGGAGCGCAAAATAGTGCAAAATGGTCTGGCAACAAAGGGTTACAAAATCTCAAGGTAGGCTGGCGATTAAAGGGTTAAAGGAGCACTATAGCGAAAAATGACCCAATGATAAAAATCCACATAAATATGCTGTATGATGGGAGGAGGGGTCACTTATACACCCAGCATCAGGAAATATCCAGAGGAAATCTGGGGCGACAGGTTGTAAACTAAACCTGTCACCCCTGGATTTTATTTCTAGCAGGAGAGAATAAACCACATGCTTGGCGAGAGTTTTATTCAGTTCGGGTGTATAAGTGACCTATCCTCTCATTAGCCAACATGTTTATATGCATTTTTAATATTCCAAAAATTTTTGATAGAGCTTGATTCACCAATGTGTAAAAGCTTATTTCACAAGTGACTCCCACCAATAGATCGGGCAAAACGTATCAGCAATCTATCCCGAGACAGCATGATAATGTCAACAAGGATGTGTCATGATGAACTATGAAAAGTGCCAATCAAATTCAGTGAATATCCCCCCACCAAATAGAAAGAAAGGAACAAATCCTAGTGTGATATTGTTTCAAATCCAATCAAGTTAATTAAAATACCACTAGTTGCACTCACAAATGAAGTATAAACCAACACAGAAGGCATCTAGTATATCCAAGGCAACTCTGTCCAAACGGCCGATAGGAAAAGGAAGATGACAAGTCTCACCACTGGCATGCACATCCGTGGAACACCGCTCGAACTAACAAGCCACCGCCCAGGCCACCACCGCCGCCACTTTTCATCATTACTTTGACTTTCATTAAGGCTTCTTAGGGAAATTCATAGTCACAATGAAATGCTGGGATTTGTTCATTCTTTCCGTTTTTTTGGGGGGGTATCCGTTGAACTTGGTTGGCACTTTTAGGAGCTCCCATCATGACACATCCTCGCTGAGATTATCATGCTGTCTTTAGAGTAATTGCTGATACATTTTGGCCTGATCCATTTGCGGCTCTGGTAAGAGTTTTTTAAGCTGGTGGTGAGAGTCACTTATGAAAGAAACTTTTACACATTGTTGAATCAAACTCCATTGGGATAGTAACTTGCTTTACGAAGATATCTTTTGCTCTGTGCACTTGCTATGTGGCCAATATTGTTTTGGAACTTGGGGAATATTACATTTCAGCAAGTTGATCATTAATTTAGGATTTGCACATTCTAATTTTTTTTATATTTATATTTATTTTGTCTGTCTCTTGAAAGATTATTTACTGTTTACTGTTAGCTTGGTATTTATTTTTCTTTTTTCCAACTTCTCTAGGTAGGCTGGCACTGACAGGGTTAAATATCTCTACACAGATGTATATATTTTGTTGAAGAAATAAAGAAACAATATTAAATTAATGGAAAAGAAAGAGAAAGAAAGAAAAGGAAAAAAGAAAAGGGGTACTTAAGGTACTGCATGTTATTGTTTCCATTGCATGTGCCAGGCATAAATGCTCATTGCCATCTATCGAGTCAGTAAAGCTTCATAGAGATTCAGCTTGGCCAGTTCACTGAATTTTATTCTAAAAGTTTGGATTTGATCCGAATGGAACTGAACCGAATCACTAAACATCAACAAAACTATTAGAGCCATGTTTTTAGTAAGTTGGCTGTTTGTAAGCCTTCTTTTAGGGTGAATAATACCCTTAAATTTGGGTGCAATTAGCTGTTTGCAAGTGTTTATGTAGTGTGAATAACACTGTGGTGTAATACAGTCTGTTCCTTTACACAAATTTATAGAAAACAGTGTACCCCTTGTTTCCTAAAAGTTTCTCACAATGCCAAACAGTAAGAGGTCTGGCCCCCTGTACAGTGGCAGAACTGACAGCCAAAAGGGAAGAAGCAGTGGCAGAATTAATGGTGTTGTCATCAGCTGTCATGGCAGTTAGGTGTAGCCCCCAATAACGTCCAGTGGTCATGTCTCTACCAACCAGCCAGCAGTCTTGGACTGGTTGACACAGACCTCAGACTCCACACTGGACAGAACCCAATCACGCAGCCTGGTATCTGGTGGTTCCTCAGAAACCATGGTTCTGTGGCAAAGCTATATTCCTCTGGGTCCTCCCCTGTCCTGAATTTGCCTCACTCCTTCACTGAACCATCTGCTTGAAAGCTAAAGAAGGTTGGGAGGATAGACAGCGGTTGGAAGCCAGCAGTGATCTTGAGGAGACCGCTAGGCCTCAAAGCATTTATGATAGCAAATGAGGGCCACATTCAGGTGGCGCCAAGGGAACACTGCCCCAGACAGTTGAGTGAGAGAGCAGTGGCAGTGAAACCTGCATAGTTGATGATGGCATCAACTGCACATGGGGCCGGGTCAGAAGGTGACATCATCAGGGGACAAAGGTGGCAATGTGCCACAATCCCAGAATGAGGGGTTAACCTATAGTGTAAGTCATTTTTTATTTTTAGAATAAACCACTGAATACTTATAGTTTTGTTATATTCGGATATGCTATATTGTTGTTATTTATTGGTGAGTTGGATAATATGGATACGTTTTGTCATGCTAGTTTGCAGTAGCATCAGGGCTGTTAGGATGCTCTGTGCTGGCTTGGTGACAGTTGGAGTAGTTGTTCCTGTACTCAAAAAATTGGTGGACATTGCAGCCAGACTGATAGCTCAGCCTATGCTGTAATTCATTGAGGAGAAATAAATCTCACCTTTAAAAAAGAAGCCTGTTTGTCTCATTGCCTACACCTGAGGACCTGCTTTAGTAAGCCTTTGTCCAACCCCTCTTACAGGCAATGTGCCACCAACCCAGTGTCCCCACTAACATCCAGTGGTCATGTCTTGACCAACCAGCCAGCAGTCTTGGACTGGTTGACACAGACCTCAGACTCCACACTGGACAGAACCACAGTGTTGCTTGGGCGAACCTTGTCAAAGTAGCAGGATTCACCAATTCCTGCCTCTGGCAGCAGCAGTTGGGGCTCCACAGCCTCTGGTGAAGGTAGCAGTCTGTCAGTCCGATCCACCAAAGTCTCTTCTATTGCTCCTTCTCCACCTCTATTAAGGCGATTGCAGGAAGACAGCAGTATTCTAGCAGTTATTCAGTGGTACAGAAGCTCAATGAACACCTGATCATGTTGTTAGTTCTACCATCTTTCCCTTTCCAGGTAGTGGACTTTGCACCTGGCCAGAGTTCACCATGTTCCATATCACCGATGCCAAGCCCATCGTTGTCATGTGATCCTTCACCTGTTGAGCCTGTCAGGAACTACTTGCCTGCATTTCATGCTGGAATTCCCCTGGCTGAACTGGACATCGGAATAATTGTCAATGGGACAATGAGAGCAAAATTGTACAGGCACTGCAGCAGGGAAGCATGTACCATGCACCATGCATTTTTTCAATTTAGTGGACTAAAGCAGCTGCTAAAAATAGCACGAACTGTGTGTGCACTTAAGCCACTCGTATTGTTCAAGGAACACTTAAAAGAAAACTCCCTTTTTGGTGTTCTGTCTTATTGTTTTCATCTACTGAAATGTAAAATAAACATTTGTATTAGGATTGTGCCAGTAACCCATTAGCTACTAGAAAACAATATTGTGATCCCCCCATCAGAAGAGGTTGAAATAGAGCAGAATACTGTGCAATAGGAAATGTGGAGTTGCAACTAAAACAACTAAAATAGTTTTAACAATTACAGAAAAGCTCAGCTTAGACATCATTTTGGCACATGATAATTGAAAGCTTTAAAATTCCATTAAAAGTAAAATTACTCTTTCAGCTGCGAATATATTTTCTACCAAAACATTGCATGATCTGTGATGTTCCAACCTGTTAGAACTCCTCCCTCCATATGTTGGACCTGCTGTATGAGCAGAGAACAGTAATAAATGACTCCTTCATGCAGCTTCACCCCACAGTGCAATTTCCTTTTGAGCCACTGCCAGATGATGCGTGAAGCCTGATGATTGCTGAGAAGGGAAGTATACAGTATTTGTTGCAGAGTGTGAGTGTTGGGTGCTGGGTGCAGCGGAGTTGTAATCCAGATAGACAATAGTGGTATAACAGGAACTGGCTTTACTCGAGTATGAATGCAGTAAGAGAATGTCACCTTACATGGTGGCTTAAAAACAATGAACAGGGAGAGAAGAACTTACAGTGATAGATATTACAGCTCGATATACAGGAAGTAACAACACAGCAGAAAAATACATAGAAACTCTACTGTTGCACATAGGTAACAGCGCCATCTAGTGTCACAACTTGCAATAGCTGCAAACTGCAATAGAACCTAGCAAAAGTCACTCTAGCATAGACTAAGCTGGAAGTCTGTTGTACAATTTCTCCAACAGTATTAACTATGTGATTCAATTGGTCCATGTACTGGACTGTGTCCTGAATGGTCACCTTGGTGAGGGGATCCAAATCAGGTCTCACATGTATCACATCCAACTAAGTCTTGAGCTAATTGAAGTGGTGGTGGTGGAGGAGGAGCCCAACACCCAGACTCTGTTTACACCACTTTTTGTCTTATGTGAAGGGGAGAAGCATTAGAAGCTGGGGGAAGAGGAGGTGCAAGAAGATGACAATGAGGAGGACCCAAGTATACACTGGAAGTATTCAGTGGAGAATGGGGAGGATAGGCACTCAGATTCCCTCACACAAATGGTTGCATGCCTGCTTGCCTTTCTGAATGGCAGACATGGGCACGCCACAGCTAGAAGCTGAATGGGGATGAACTGACTGTATTGTATTGAATTGTACTATAAGGACCTGTTACTTGATCCAGCCCTTGATAAACCACAGAACTGCATTCAACACAGTCCCTAATTTTACTACCCATGACTAGGGGTGGAGTGGCCATAGGGGGAATACAGAAAATTCCCGGTGGGCCACCCTCCTTTGTGGCAACCTCAGCGGGGTCTAGCCCTTAGCACACAGCCCACCTCACCTAGAGCCTTTGCAATACTGTTCCTATTCACCCCTGCCCATGATTTGTTCCTTCAATGAGGAGAGTTCTGGGAGGCAGGGCTAAGCAGTCAATGGACTGGTGGTGGGCTGGCCAGGACCAGTAAAATCCTGGGTGGATTTTTATGCCTAGTCCGACCCATCTCTATGAAATGTGACATAGGAGTGCAGAATATGTACACCATAGAGCTGGGTGGTGTGTCTGGGTTAAAGTAGATATGAAGTGTTTATTACTATCTAGCATATGATTAGCTGGGCCCATAGTTTGCAGTCTAGCAAAATGGGGTCTGTAAAAACCATTTAGCAATGGATATGAGCAGGTACATGCTGCCAATGCATGGCTACCTGATTAACATCCGTGCATATTTGTAGGGTGCTTTGTTTATATCCGTATGTAGTACCATATTTCCCCGAAACTAAGACAGGGTCTTATATTATTTTTTGCTCCAAAAGATGCATTATGTTGTATTTCTCTATAACCAACAATCTCCATTTATTGATAGAGCTGAAGATAAATCTTTATCCCTGGCCTCTGTGGTGCTCCACAATATGACACATGCTGTCATGCAGATGCCGATAAAGACGCATGCAGAAGCTGGTATATGCTGCACGCAAGCCCACTGAAAAAATAGTAAAGCTTTATGGAGCGGCACCCACTAGTCCTTCCAATCCTAAGGTCCTTGCAGGGTCTTTGGAGTGTGTTTTTCTTTAATGAACTGTAACTAGGGCAAATTTTGGGGGATAGAGCTTAAATTGAAAGCACCCTCAACAATCATGCTAGGGCTTATTTTCAGGGTAGGTCTTATTTTTGTGGAAATGTGGTATTATGTGGATCTGAAGCAGGCTTAAAAAGTTTAATCTACCTTGCAGACTACTCATTCTTTTTAATAACGCAAATATCAAGCCAGTTCTGGGAACGTCCTTTCTTGTATAGTCTGGTGAAACATCCAAAAAGACAAATCTTGATTGAACAAGATCATAAAAAAGGCAGGTAGAATCATATGGTGTGCTCTATGGTTCATCTCACAGTTGTCTTTGCAACATAAGTAACTCTACAGTATCTAGAGGTTTTTTTTACCTTCAAAAGGTTTGTCTAGCCAACAACCTTCTAATGCCCTCTCTACCTGCAATTTTATTGTATTAGGTGCAATTGTAGATTGCTTAACTGTGGATAACCGAAGCCAAGCAGGTGCAAACAGAGCCTGAAACCCATTTTAAACTGGACCAACAGCCTGGCACAGTTAGAAAAGAAAGGTAGTGGTCATTTTGGAGCTTCATCTCCCAACATCTCAGCCATGCTGCTGGATTCAACTGACATAACTGACAATGCACAGTAACAGGAAGCCCAGCAGCACTTCCTGTTTGCAGGTGGCCTGCAAATGCATGAACAACCATTTTGTTTCTAAGATTCACTACAGCAGGAATTAGAAAAAGGTAAATGAATTTTTATGTGCAGCAATCGAAATGGCCCTGAGGAGGGATGCATATGAGCTCATTTTTGACTGTTGGTCCACTTTAATTTTTGCGCTGCTGTAGAAATTGTCCATCACAATGAAAGTATGGAAAAATTATTTCTAAAGAGGAAATTCAGCTCTTCATTGCAGCAGAAAGAAAGTCATTCGAAAATATGTCCTGTACCAAATTTTACTTGTGGATACCCATGCACCATTTATAGGAGCTGTTCTGATGCTAGATCTCAACCTTTTATATTCCACTATACTTCCCAGTCCATCTCTCACTGTCTGCCTACACTTCCTGTACCCAGCTGCCACCAGAAGTGTTTTAGGTAGGTGTCAGGGAACCGTGGTCACGTGGTCCCAACTACTAACCAGGGACCTCCCGACACAAAGACCGCGTTCCCCAAAACCCTTTGTCCGACCCCTCCAATCAGGGATACCAGGCTCCACAGCCTACGGACACACAGATTCTTGGTTTAAGGCAACAGATCGCTCAGGTTAAATATAAGTCCCTCGTCTCCTGGAACAGCCCTCACCTCAGTCAAAGTTCCCTCTCCAGCTGCTGGGTAACCCCCCTCCCTCCGGGAGGAAGAAGCACACTTTATATTCCCTACCCCCACATTTCCTGTAGCAGGTAGGTTACTCACATTACTCAAATTATTTGCACACCTTGGAATATACATGTTATTACATTCTGGGGGACCAGACCTCGGGAGTTCAGTGGCCACATACTGAGACACTAGCCGCCCCAAGTCTGTCCCCAGCAAAACACCGGCAGGGATATTCGGCGATACCCCCACCTCCCGCACACCCTGCCCGGCACCCCAGTCCAAATAAACCTTTGCCATGGGGAGTGCCGATGCACCTCCCTCAATTCCGGAGACTGAGACAGTCTTTCCAGGGAGGAAGTCCGGTGGGGACACCATCTCAGGGCGCACAAGAGTTATCTCTGCGCCTGTGTCCCTAATTCCCGCGGCCACAGCTTGGCCCACAGTGGCGAATTGCATATTGTCCCGGGACCTCCCAGCACCCCTACCCACATACAGCACAGTGGAGGAGTTCTGGGACAGGCCCTGCTGGCGCTGAGGACATGTGGCCTTGAAGTGTCCTGGTTGGTTGCAGTGATGACACAGTTGGGGCCCCCCTTGCCTGGAGAAGGGGGTAGGGGTCTTGGGCTGAGGGGCATGTACAACAGACGCCAGCGGCAGCTTACCCACTTTCCAGCTGGCAGGTTTCCGGGGCTCCTGGGCTCTGTTGTGACTGTATTCATCCGCAAGTCCTGCAGTTGCTGAGGCCCCCTCCGGCTTCCGGTCACGCAGAAACTGCTGCAGCTCCTCAGGGCAATTCCAGAGGAACTGTTCCATGGCAATCAGCTCCTTCAGTTGCTGGATGGTGGTGATTTCTACGCCGGTGGTCCACTGCTCGACTGCTCTCTGTAGCGCCCTCATGTGGTCAGCCCAGCTGTCTGTGTGGCCACGACGCAAACCCCGCAGTTTCTTGCGATAAAATTCCGGGAGAAGGTTATATTGACGCATCAGAGCTTGCTTGACCCCCTCATAGCTCAAGGTGGTCTCGCTGGGCAGGTACCCAAAGATTTCCAGGGATTTACCCCTAAGTCAAGGGGTTAAGTACCTGACCCACTGATCCTCCGGGACAGCAGAAAGGTGTCCAGATCTGTGCCTTTGTCCAAGACGGGGAAATCCTCCGCACGCAACTTTGGGGCCTGATTCTCAGGGGGCCCGCTACCAGCTGTGCTGGGTTGAGGGTGCTGAAGCTTTAGCTGCAAAACTTGGAGCTGGTGTTCGCGTTCATCTTGCTCCCGGCGTTCCTCGCGTTCAGCCTGCTCCTGGCGTTCCTCCATGAGGAACTCATAGGTGGCCCGGTCTCCAGCCCGGAGACTTGCCAAAGCAGCGTGCAGGAGAGCGACTGAGCCTGCTTGGCTGGGGGGACCGGCAGGCGGGGCTTGGTCCTCCGGGATACTGAGGGCTGGTGACTGGCTTCTGGGAGAGCCCTGGCTGGGCCCCTCCGCACCCAGTGTAACATCGGCAGCCACATCCCTGCTTCTGGCCCTGGTGCCACTTGCCATGCCTGCAGCTGCTCTATTGCACACTGTTGTAATCACACAATTTACTGTAACCACTCTCAGAATATGCCTAGTGTTGAGCTGATCTTAAGATCCCAGCAACAGAAAAGCCACTGCTGGTAATCTTTAGTGTATGAGAGTATGGGGTCCACACTCACACTATTTGCCTTATCCCACCGCGCTGCCACCAATTTGTCAGGGAACCACGGTCACGTGGTCCCAACTAATAACCAGGGATTTCCCGACACAAAGACCGCGTTCCCCAAAACCCTTTGTCCGACCCCTCTAATCAGGGATACCAGGCTCCACAGCCTACGGACACACAGATTCTTGGTTTAAGGCAACAGATCGGTCAGGTTAAATATAAGTTTTAATGCTATAAGCACATTAGGCACTGATAACAGGGGGAATAAAGGGAAACTCTAGACCTTCATATGTGGGGTTTCTTAAAGGGGAATGCCGACATCAGCGATAAGGTGCAATATAATATTTGGCCTATTCCTCACAGTAGGCTACAAGTATTAGCAAATATTACTGTGTATTGTATGATAATGAAGTCATTTCTGAGCCTGGTGAGAAAACTCACTCAGAAATTCACATTCACTTTCATTGTCTACCTTGTTGCTGATTCAGAGCCAGGTGAAAATGTACACCTGGTAGACAATGAAAGTGAATGACTGTGTTCTCTCCTAAAAAATAAGTTTTACCACCAAGCTTTAAGGAGCCCATTGTGTATACATTAGATTCTGTGACTGTACAGATATTACCAACTCAACCTTGTGGACTGTACCGTACACCTGTAGCAGTAGGTCCCTGGACCAGGTATCTATTATACCTAGCTCATTATTGCATATTGAAGGTCAGTGTTATCAGTAGCATTAATTGTTTTTCTACATAGGCCCTTATTTAACAAGGGATAGCGACAGGTAGCGACTGGTGAGCGGCCGGTAATGACGGGCCCCGCCACGAGAACGCCGGCTCCCCACCACAATCACACATTTATCAAAGCAATCCTGCTTAGCGACTGAGATAGCGCCATATAGCCACTCATTCATCATTATTCCAGCCTCAGCCCACAGCGCCAGCGTCCGACCTTGAACAGCGACAGGTATGACCTCTCGCTACCTGGCGCTCTCCAATGCATTTCAATGGAACAATCTTTAAATATTCATAATTAATAATTTTTTTTTTTTTTTTTTTAAATGTGAAAAATTCTGTGACCACTTCTGCCATTTTTAATAATTTTTTTAAGGTAAAAAAAAAAAAAAGTACAGAATTGATATTACAGGTCTGATATTAATGTATTCATATTACAAAATTATTTAAAAAACTTGTTTTTTTTGGTTTCCAAAAATATGGCTGTTTGGGGGTTAAAAAACTACTTTTAACCCATCGCCGCCAGCGCTCTGGGGTTTAAACATGCATTTTACAGCGCGAGAATTTTTTGAGCGTGATTTGTTAATGAATATGGTGGAAGCCGGTCGCTCTGACCAGTCGCTATCATGCGCTCCCATACAGCGCGGAACCTGTCAAATAGCGACTCCTCACCCAATATTCAACATTACGGCAAACCGACTGAGTCGCTATCAACTACCGAACAACGGCCAAGCACAGCGACTACTAGCGGGCGCTCTGAAAATGCTGCTACAGTCGCTCAACTGTCGCTACCTGCCGCTGTTAATGAATCTGCCTCATAGTCTAAAAGGCGCACCTCAATCCAAGGGCTGCCATCCTATGCATGCACAGTACAAACAAATATTTTTAGCAAAAATGCCTACATATGAACTCTGATACCTTTTGGCTGTGCAAATATTTGTATAATACACTGAGTGTATTCCTTCTTTTTTTTTCTTATTCCACCCGTCATTGGAAATTCTCCTGGGAAGGCAGGATGTTGCTTAGGGGTCCTATTAACAGGTATACATGCCTCCCAACTGTCCCAATTTTCCCAGGATTGTCCCGATTATTTCCCAAAATCCAGCGGTCCCGGACTGTTGCAAATTCTCCCGGGACGCCCTGCGCCATGGACACTGAGTAAGGGACCTGCTGTGCGCCGCCCGTGAGGCCAGCGCCTTCTGAATAAATAGTTCCTGACGCCGGCGCGAAGAGATTTCCTGGCGTGCAGGTGAGTGCACGGGGGAGGGGGGGTGATGAAAAAACTTCCAGCATGCAGGGGTGAAGGCAGCCGACATTGCCGGAGGAGCTGCTGTCAATCTGCGAGCAGGGGGCGGGGCAGTAGTTCTTATGGGCGCCGGCTGGAACTAAAGCACTGTTGCTGTGTTCCCGGGGGAGCCTCAATAGGAGTGCACAGAGTGCTGGGTTTGACAGGCTCTCCAGGCACATAAGTGTGTGCAGGGAGTGACAGAGGCCCGTAGCTGAGAGCAAGTGTGCTGCCTCTCAGTGCCTGACACTCAGACTGCTTCCCCCCTAAGAGATAAGAATGTGGCATTTCCTGTCCAGGCTGCCCTTGTGCCATGTCAGCTGTGTGTGCAGAAAATGGCTCCCCCACCCACACAAACAAGGCAACAGATTTATGTTCAGGATGTTCTAGGTGAGATGATTTTTCTTTCAATGGATCGTTGCCCAGTTCCCCAACATCCCTGCTCAGCCACTGCCAAGGCTTAGAGGGAACATTGGTGGTAAGAGCGGGGGCCGGACCTATGTGCGCATGTGTCTGTCTGTGTGTGTGTGCTTGCATGTATGTGTGTTTGACTTTGTGTGGGGGCTTGCATGCATGCGTGTGTGTGTGTGTGTGTGTGTGTGTGTGTGTGTGTGTCTGCATGTATGTGTGTTTGACTGTGTGGGGGCTTGCATGCATGTGTGTGTGTGTGTGTCTGCCTGTGTGTGTGCTTGCATGTATGTGTGTTTGACTTTGTGTGGGGGCTTGCATGCATGTGTGTGTGTGCCTGCATGTATGTGTGTGTCTGCATGTGTGTGTGTGTGTGTATGTGTGTGTGTCTGCATGTATGTGTGTGTGTGGAGAGGGCTTGCATGCATGCAGTGTTTGTTTGCATGTGTGTGTGTGTGTGTGTGTGCCTCCATGTATGGGGGCTTGCATGCATGTGTGTGTGGAGGGGGCTTGTATGCATGCATGTGTGTGTGTGTGTGTGTGGAGGGGGCTTGCATGCATGTATGTGTGTGTGTGGAGGGGGCTTGCATGCATGTGTGTGTGTGGAGGAGGCTTGCATGCATGTGTGTGTTGAGGGGGCTTGCATGCATGTGTTTGTGTGGAAAGGGCTTGCATGCATTTGTGTGTGTGGAGGGGGCTTGCATGCATGCAGTGTGTGTGTTTGCCTGCACATATGTGTTTGCCTGAATGTTTATGTTTGCCTGTGTGTGGGGGGGGGGGCTTGTCTGCATTCATGTGTGTGAGGCTTGCCTGTGTGTGTGGGGGGGGGGTGTTTCATGTAATTTGTTACTATGTATTTATTAGGAGGCGTTTCCCTTTAAGGGCGTGACTGGGGGCGTGAATTGAGCGTGACTGGGGGCGTGGTTTAAAATGTCCCTCTTTACTATTTTCAAAAGTTGGGAGGTATGGGTATATGGTCTTTGAGGAGGACTGTATTGAGAAATACTCAAAGAAAACTAATAGTCAACAAAATACTCAAAATACTCAAAAATACTCAAAGAAATACTGTATTGAGAAATACAGGAAGCAACTTTATTTTTTTGTTTTAAAGTGGAGAATGATGGTAAAGCTATTCTTTGCAAGTGAGATCACTTTGACACAGGCTTACCCGAGAAGACCCTTTTAAAAAAACTCGGAGGTTGTGTTACCTGAATACTAATGATTTGCATTGATATATTTTTTAAAAAATGTAGTTAAACCAATATAACCACTGACACCAATTATAAGGTCAATAATGTATTTCGTTTATTACGGAAAGTCAAATGACATGCAAGCATATAGCTCTGTTGTAGTATGCATAGTTAACACATTTCAGTGTAATAGTGTGCTGGCATGAAAACTGCACTGGTGAGCTTTGATCTTCTGAACTATTAAATATGGAGGACTTTTTGATCTTTACTTCTTTGCTCCACCGCCATATCCTTGGCCTACAGACCCTCCTTTGCCAGCTTGATTGCCATATTCTTGGGCGACAATTCCTCCTTGGCTTCCATATCCACCTTGACTGACATACTCTTGGGAAACCAATCCTCCTGGGCCTCCTACACCACTTTGAGCTTGGGAACTGAATGCTCCTTGGTCTCCTTGACCACCCAGAGATTGGGAAATGAATGCTCCTTGGCCTCCTTGACCACCCAGAGATTGGGAAATCATTCCTCCTTGGCCTCCTTGACCACCCAGAGATTGGGAAATCATTCCTCCTTGGCCTCCTTGACCACCCAGAGATTGGGAAATCATTCCTCCTTGGCCTCCTTGACCACCCAGAGATTGGGAAACAAATCCTCCTGCACCACCTTGTGACTGAGAAACAAGTCCTCCTGAACTGCCATACTCTTGGGAGACAAATCCTCCTTGGCCACCATATCCACCTTGATTGCCATACTCTTGGGAAACAAATCCACCTTGACCTCCTATGCCACCATGAGATTGGGAAACAAATCCTCCCTGGTCTCCTAGGCCACCCTGAGATTGGGAAACAAATCCTCCCTGACCACCATATCCTCCTTGTGTTTGGCTAGCGCAGGGATCTAGTAGAGAAACAGATATCACTTGGTTAAAATAACTAGATAAATATTTACTTTAAACTAATATTTATTCATTTTAGTCATTTTTGTAGATCGAGACTGATCTAAATCCGTTACAACAGCTTTGAACGATTCTATTGAAAACAGTTGTATATACAATACGTATTCATTTCACACCTACTTTGGGACCTATGCAGTTAGAGGAGAGATCTGTATGGTCAGAGGGGACAGAGGCCATCAGCAGCTTTGGTGAGAAAATGCTACTGAATCTCACAGACCACACTCAAATCAAATCAGAGAAACTTTAGTGAGATTAATAGACAAATTAACAGCTTGTTTCGTCTGGTGTTTAAAGTGGACTAAAACCCACCCTGGATTCTACAAGAGTGCAAACAGATTCAGGATGCACTGCTCTGTCAAACCCCCCAGGTCGCCGGAAAACTCACTTCTTTCCTGGTTCAACGACGCATGCACGAGCAGTGGCTGCATCCCCCGCTATCCATTAGCAGGGTGTGTGCCCGTGCCAGGCATTTGTGAATGGCAACCGCCTGCACGCTCGGATCTGCTTGCATTTGACAAGCTCTTGGGTGAAAAGGCAGGAGTGGATCCGAGCAAGCTGACTGGTCGAGAGGCTGCGCATGTGCCCGTAGGACCTAGGAAGGATGAGTGAGTTTGGGCAACCTGGGGGGTTTCACACAGCGGGGCATCCCCGATCGGGGTGTCCAGGGGGCAAAGACCAAAAACCAGGATAGTCAAATCTGGGATAAAACCTCTCTATGGGCTGTTTTTGATTAGGTTCACTAATGAATCACTGATGAAGTCTAAAAGGTGAGCTCCTTTCTAAAACACTAAATAATTACTTGATTTAACATTTAAATATTTTGTTGCTGACATATTTATTTCAATATTGGTATTCACCAGGATTACAGAAATAAAATTATTCTCCATTCTTGGAGGAAAAAAAACTCTTACCAGCCATAATCATATTACTTTAGATGTATATACTGAAATCTACTCAGCTTCACCCACTGCATTCTACAAAAGCCTCCTAATCCAGGAGCACGAAGCTAGTTTCAGGACAGATTGTACAATGATTATTGATCCCATGCAGACACACAGGAAATAAAAATGCTTTGAGAAGGTGTTAGTGACTTCTGTCACTTGCCCTATATCACCAAATAACATTGTATGAAAATCCAGCCTATTGCCCTGAAAGCAATACTAGACACCTTACCGGGAACCTTTTGTTCCTAATTCTTTTAGTTGTGTACACAGGAATACTGCTGCTCCTCTGCCTTGGATATTTTTATGATTATTATTAATAGTGTTATTATATTAATAATATTTTAAAGTGTCTTTCCTAGTAAATTTAGATATATATTTCCAAGTATATGCAATAAATCTAAAACATAGGACACATGCAGATGTAATACTCTTTAAGAGCCATTTATGTTCATGCATTACATCAACAATGACCAGTTTGGTATGTTAAAATTGCATCTGTGCTGAGTTAAAAGGCTTACAAGCAGGCAAAGGTAATTGTTACACCATTGCGTCAGGCTACGTTTGGCACTGTCCTAAGCTGTTTTTCATTTTTAAATTGAAGAAGAAATGTCCGAGATATTGGGGTTTACAGTTTCAACTCATGATTTCTCCTCTGAAAAGTGGACGTAGCTCTTGGTTCTGTGAATCTGCATAATAATCAGCATAATGGGTGGGGTCTGTAAGAGTCACAGAGCTTGCATAAGACACCCTGGCTGTGCAATGTTAATCTGGTGGAGGAGGTGGAGGGACGGACCAGCAATCCTGTCCCGCTCTGCTGAGCTGATTTGGGATCGGGATGAAAAAGAGAATGTCATTGGCTGAATCCGTAAACCCCAATATCTCGGCCATTTCTTCTTCAATATAAAAATGCAAAACAGTTTAGGACAGTGCCAAATGTAGCCACACACAATGCTGTAACAATTACCTGTGCCTGCAGTATCACTTTAACTATTTTTGTTTAAATAAGCTCTGGAAATTAAGGATCGCTATATTTGCAACATTTCCTGATGTTGTATAAAGCCTCATAACAAGTAGCCTTCAATACAAAGTGTTTGGGCCATACCTTGGCATGGATCAGGTTGACATTTTGCAGGTTGTGAAGCTGTAAAGAGAGATTGAAAACATTACAGAGTGACAGTAAAACGGGGAACTATTCACATTATTTTAAGTAAAATACATATACATACATACAACATAAATATCATATGGTATTCCTGTTCTCTCCATGGTTAAATATTCTCCCACCCCCCCAAGCTTTTATCATACATTCAAAAATTATAGTAATGTACTCACTGTTTTGTTTTCCTCCCTTTGTTGTCATCTTTGTTCTTTGGGATTGATGCTCTGAGAGAAGCTTCACAACATGATGTGAACACACCGTTTATATACAAAACTGGTCCCATTCTGTTTATTGACATTCCAAATCAAAATGCCATCTAATTATATGCTATCATGATCAGTCATAATTGAGCATCATTAAACTTTTACTTTTGTATAAAGGCTGTGTGCTGTCTTAATTAAAATTGTAAATTAATTCAATTCCTAAACTACATTGGTCATTTTGTGTGATTAATACTGTTCTATTTCTGAGCATATGTAATTTTACTTCAGTAACAATTATTATGGGTTTGAAATTGCTGACTTGTCATACAGGTAAAGAGACATTTGTGCATAGTTTCTCTATGAGCATCTCAAATAAAGCTACTGATTATCTGAAATGGAATGTTAAACTCAGCTAACTGTGGCAGGACATGAAACAAATTGTAGATATTTTTAGTGCAGGTATGCTGACTGGCCAGAACCACAAGAAAGAAAATAGGGTCCTTGGCTTGGACTGTTATAGAATCCAAGAAAAGTGATGGAGAGTACAAAATAGGAAGAAGGTAGGAAGGTATTGGATGCCAGACTAGCCAGGTAGCGCCAGCTATCGGCGGCTACCGACTCCAGAACGCCAGGCGGCGGACACAATCACGCATTTATCACGCTAAATGAGGCTAGCGCCGGCGAGAGCGCCATCTAGCGTGGGATTCATCATGTAGCGGACTGCAACGAACAGCGCCGCTGCTAATCCCATCACAGCGCCAGGTATGACCTCTCGCTACCTGGCGCTCTCCAATGCATTTCAATGGAGCAATCTTTAAATATTCATAAATAATTGATATGACTGTTTTTTGTTTTTTTTTTTAACTGTCAAAAATTCTGTGACCACTACGGCAATGTTAGATATTTTTTTTAAGGTAAAAAAAAAAAAAAAAGACATTTGTGCAGAATTGATATTACAGGTCTGATATTAATGTATTCATATTACAAAATGTTTAGAAAAACTTGTTTAATTTTTTAATCAAAAAATATGGTTGTTTGGGGGTTAAAAACTACTTTTAAGCCATCGCCGCCAGCGCTCTGGGGTTTAAACAAGCATTTCACAGCGCAAGAATTTTTTGAGCGGGATTTGTTAATGAATATGCTGGGAGCCGTTCGCTCTGGCCATTCGCTGTCAGGCGCACCCATACAGCGCGGAACCTGTGAAACAGCGACTCCTAACCCCGTATTCAACATTACCGCACACCGACTGAGTCGCTGTCAACAAGTGAACAACGGCCAAGCACAGCGAATACTAGCGGGCGCTGTGAAAATCACGCTACTGGTGCTCATCTGTCGCTACCTGGCGCTATTAATGAATCGGCCTCCCCGTCTTTGTGTGTGTTCCAAAGGGTAAATTTAAGTGGGAGTCTCATCCATAAAGAGAGCAACCCCAAAACCTTGGAATTATTAGGACCACACTTTAATCAACTGAGCTAACTGGGCTACATACATATGTATATTGCTCAATTAACTCAGTTGATTAAAGAGTTGCACAAATACTAGATCCCTGCCTAGGTTTGCTCTTAAAAATGGGCTTCCTAGCTCAGTTGGTTAGAGTATGATATAAAGGTTGTAGGCTTGCTCCCTGGATGGGCCCTGTTTAGCTTTGGTAGACACAGCACCACAGCAAGTCTCTTTCCATGACCTGGTATTGCTTATTACTAGTGTTGAGCAAATCCGAACCGTAAGGGTTCCCAAACCCGAACAAAGACTTCAGCCAGAAGGCTGTGTTTGGCATTCGGCCTGAACACGGAAAAGCTGGTTGATGGGCTGCTAAGTTGGTTGATTGGCTGTTACAATATTCTCCTGAATAAAGCGGAATTTCAGTGACCCTGCCACCCTACTTTGGTGCCGAGGCTGGACAGTCCCTGCCTCCCACGCGTTCCATGATGACAGCACCAACGTCACTTTATCAGGATTTTTTGGACACCTAGCCCTGATGAAGTGACGTTGGTGCTGTCGTCACGGAACGCTTGGGAGGCAGGCACTGTACTATTCTGGTAACATGCAAAATTGATTCTTTATATTCATCCAGATTGTGGTTATGGTTTTGCTCCACTTAATTATATTTATTGGGTTATTTTAGCAGCATGCTTAACAAGCACTTAGCACTTTTGGGTTATGCAGGGGGGATATCCCTACAAGTGAGCAGGGGATTAGTGTTATTTTTACAGTTATTATTTGCACAGGGTTAGTAGTTTTTGCACAGCTATTCGCACTTTAGTTAGAGGGATCATGATTATGTATTGATTGTGTTTGGGGTAGGCAATATTATTTTTTCCTGTGATCAGAATCCAGGTTTTTTTTTTTTATATAGTGTCTTCATCGTCATTCAATCATGGTGTCATATGTGTATTAGATGTTTTTTAATGGTTTTTAATTGTATGGTTATGCCCTTTATGAACTTTAAATAAAGAACTTGTATAGTCAAAGTAGTAGGTGGTGCAGTGGTCCTGTTTGTGTGGCTGTGGGAGGTTGAGGCTCTCCCCACGTGGTTGTTTATAGGATACATTTGCTTCATGAGATGACCGCACACTGAGTTACTTACTACATTTAATCCAGGTTGGTTCGGCGGAGCAAACTTAAGTCTTGTAGTACTATTTATTGCTATTTATAGCTGATTTATGTTTCCACATGCTGACATGCGATGAACGAGACATTTTATGTCAACCAAAAAGCAGGCATTTCCATGGATCAATGAATATATTAATCATAGCCCTTTAATCATAGCCCTAAAACATATTTTACTAATATACCTCTTTTTCCATCTTTTTGCCTGGTGCAACTCATTTCTCATATTGAAAATTTGGAGGAATTTTTTTTTAAATATAATATTTTTGTAAATATGTTTCAAGGGTTATGAAATCAATATTTATTAGTTTAATTTCAGACATTTTTAATGGTATTTTTTTTTAATGCCAGTCAATCTCCACAGCAGCTCTAAAAATGTTGACTTATTCCCCAGCCTTCATGGTATGACAACATCTCCCATTGAAAGGCAATACCAAGACCCAACACAGGCCGCAAAACCAGAATAACAATTTTGGAGGCAAAAATGGAGGGAGGATTTTCCTCTGAAGTGTGAGCATGCTGCAGGGCGCATACCTACTATGCTGCTTCTTACTGGTATTGTGCTAGTGGAAGAGTGAAGAATACATTAACAGAGGGGTGAGATTGTGACTACTACTGCTGGTTGGCCAAAAGCTAAGTGGAAATTATGTTTTGTTCTTGGAAAAATAATATTCTGCTACCCAATAGACATTAATGCTTTAAGTTTTTATGCCATGCAATTTAAGTTGACAGCACCAGAAACTACACATACCTCTCCTCAAGTGCCCACTATAGGCTATTGTCATTTGCTTTCTAGGGATGAAAAAGCAAAATAGAATTTAACATCGGCTTTATACAGCATCTTCCTCCAGTAATCTAAGGCCCCTTGGTTGAGGTGTACCTGACAGTGTGATGTGATTTATTATCTCTGTTAGCCCTCTAGCCACTGGCCAACCCTTTTTCAACCTACTTCCAACCAGTCACCAATACAGGGTCCCTCTAGCAAGGACATCTAGAAATAATAAATAATACCCCTTTGCCGCTTGGGAAATAAAAACTATAATGGGACTGATCTGACCTATACGCCATGTGCCGTACTGGAACACTAAGATTTTTTTTCTTCACATTAAAGATGTACATAGTTAAACTATCCTAGTAACCACTGTTAGGAAGCTTCTAAAGACACAGTGTAGATGTGTTTTGTGCAAACGTGCCTGTACAAGTGTTTCTCTCCCAATGCTCTTCCTCAGCCTCCTGCCAAGAAAAGTTCCTAGCAAGTAAAATAGACTGATTACTGGCATAAAAGTTACATGCCCAATGAGGACTGCAGCTGTGTGCCCTGAGGGTCTCTAAAAGACAAACTCATGCCAATCTAGAGCCTTCCATTTTGAGTTATTCAGGTATTTGCTGTACTTGTTGGAGATAAGTTAATCATAAGTTAGTAAGTTAATCAAGAGGTATGTCTTGTCTTTCACTGTCACCTCATCAAAAATTCTAGAATTAGATAAGCTTTTTTTTATGAGCTGCTACTGCATACGACTCAACACACAGATGTAAGCTAACCTCGCTTTTCCCCATGTACAATGAAGTAGTTACAAATAGATTTGATGTAAGAAACTTACCTGATCTGGCCGGTCCACAGGGAGGGTCCCCGGGGTGGCATGGTGCTCCCCGATGGGCTGATACAGAGCACTTGTGCCACTCCCAGAAGTCAGAGCACATGGTGAGCCGCCCTGGCTGCCTTCTTTGCTCTCCTTCAGCTGTCAGCGGAGTTCGCCTCAAGGAGCAGCTGAAATCAACCAGGAGCTGGTCAGCTTATTGGCCAGAGCTGAACAGCACCTAGGAATAGTGCAGCCAATCCAGCCAGCGATCCCAGGCTGGCCAATTATGTCCCACCTCCCTTTAGCCCGTCCGCAACTCCCACTGGCCCAGTACACCTTAAATAGAAACCAAGCCCTGGCCTCATTGCCCGTTATAGCGTTCCGTACTAAGGGTGTGCTGTATTCTTGTGTTTACTATCCATTGCTGACTCTTGCTGACTGACCATCCCTGCCTGCTCCCTGAACTGACCTTTGCCCGTCTGACCATATCTGTCTGCTGCCTGAACCGACCTGACCCTGACCATGATTCTTTCCCATCCTCCAGATACCTCGCTACCTCTGACTCCCCAGCTTTGACCCCTTGGCATTCCCCTGACCATCATATGCTCCATCTCAGTGTTTATCTGCCTTCATTGTAAGCTGGCATCCCTTGTGCTACGTAAGACCTGGGGGCAACTGTATCCAGTGAGGCATATCCAGCATCCCGGCAAACAGGGGCTTGACTGAAGGCTGAAGAATCGGCTGAGATTGGGGGTTGCCAGCTCACAGAAGGCAGGTGTCCCACAGGGCATCGCATTTGTGCGACTCATACAGGACTCCACACATTATCCAAGTTTGACATCAATGTGCTTTTTGTGGCCCAGGTTTTGCATTAACAGTGCAGCTGTCAGGAACCGCTTACCTGATCCCCGTTCCAGCGACGTCTCCAGGCGGCCAGCTGCAGCTGTCACTGTGCGGCGGCCGCGCCGGGCGGCGGCGGCTCGAGCAGCGTCGGCTCGAGCGGCGCCCAGCTCAGCCACGCCCCCCGCTTCCTCCTCCAGTAGATGTGCTCGCGCGCGGCCGCGAGCATGTGCCTGTTATGCCCTCCGGCGGCGCTGTGCTGCGCGCACCCGCCGGAGGATCAATTAAAGGGTTAATGAGCCCTAGGGGATTGAGGGCTTCGCCCTCTTCTGCTCTGCAAGCCAATCAGCCCCATTGATATCTTGGCCTTACCTCCTCCCTTGTTGCCAGCCAATTACCCTTGGAATCCTATGTGCTCCAATCAGTACACTGCTTCCCTCAGACCTGTCCCTATAAAGGCAATTCCCTCTCAGTTGTGAATTGCCTGTGATAGCGCTCAGAACCCTGTGTACTCTATTCCTGTGAAGTTTAGCCTGTTGCCGACTTGATTGTACTGACCATTCTTGATCCTGAACCCTTGTTGCCGACCTCAGCCTGTACCCCGACTACGTCTTGCCTGATCCTTGGTGCCGCTACGATCCCTGCCTTCCTGTTATCGACCTATTACCTGTCTCTGGACTTCCGTCACTCACGCTCCAGTTATTGGTTCTCCAGATCTCTCCATATAAGCTAGCATCCTTTGAGCCAATAAGTCCTGGGGGCAACCGATCCCGGGTAGGCGTACTTGCGTCCCAGCAAGCGGGGGCTCCTATAGGTGAAGCTGGCTGCGGAGATTGGGGGTTGCGAGCTCATTAAGAGGTCTGGAGTTACCCCCTAGCGTGACAGCAGCATTGCAACACCTGACTCTGCACAGATGCATCTGCAGGTCACAAAACTAGAGGCAGAGGCAGTAGATGGCTCTTTATTTACTTGGAGGTGTAAATACATAGCCTCCTAGGACAAGTTACCAAATGGGCTTTGAAGAATGTGTACTGATCCTGGTGATGTTGCTGCTCTAGGTATCAAGGGAGCATAAATGTACCCACGTTGATTTTAGCCCCTTATCCCTTAACACTCCATAACCTTGGATCTAGGGGGTTTCCAGTGGATGGTCTGCTGTCTACCCAACTGATCATTGTCCATACTAGCAATACAATATGTCTGGTCAGAATAAGGGGCCTATGAGAGAAATATTTGAAAACAAAACTATTGGTAGGTGATCTTTTCCTTGCTAGGGCCACATTTTGCCCCACTCTCACCTATTAAGTTGCATGCGATCGGCACAAAGGCAACTATGTCATTGGCCATGCCATGACCACCACAAACATTCATTTAGCATGTGCCTCACATGTCATGTGGAGCACTAGGAGGAAATAGCATATTAAATATATTATTTTATTACAGTGCAGGGGATTAAACACAGTCTGGCTTAATTTAACTGGATCCCAACCCCCACTGTCAGGTGAGATCCTTCTAGTTCCCATTGAAAAAATCCATTTTTTTCCCTTCATTTAGCCCCTAAATTCCACAATATTTTCATTTTTGGTGTCTTCTACACCTCCATTTTTAACTGTTTCACATACCCTGGTGCTGCTAGCCCATTACTTACTTACTGCTTTGCAAACACTCTTCTGTTCCAAAGTACTTAGCATGCCATGCTTGCCATGCATTCTTCTTTACTTCCTAAAGCAACCACTTTCATGCTTCTTTTTTATTGCTGAAGCATACCTTAACCACTTTCATGCGTTCTTCTTTTTTATTCCTAAAGCATACCTTACCCACTTTCATGATTTCTTCTTTTTTATTCCTAACGCATACCTTAACCACTCTCATGCCTGCCATGCATTCTTCTTCTATAGTGCTTTGTTTTTAAGAAACGCTAATGCCACATAGTACCATGTGAGGTGAACGCCGGCCGCAGTATGTGAAACTCATATATATGAAAGTCAATTTGGTGTGTGCCTCTAATAACGTCATGAAGCATCCAATGTTTTATGGCTCAGTGTAAAGCGCCAATGCTGTATGTTCAGCAGTGCCAAGTAGCACCTGTCGCTCAGTAGCGTTATCCCATACAATTTGTTTTACATTTTTTTTTTGTGTATTAAACAGTGTTTTTTTTAATTCCCCCCATCCTCAATTTTAGGTTCAAATCATAGCGCAACCTATCTTTCGCTGGAGCATTTTACTGTTGTTAGAAGTAGCGTAGTTCTTTCTTGCAGGCTGATTTATTACTAGCACCAGGTATCAGCAGATGAGCATCTGTATAGCAGCACTTAGAATGACCGCTTGTATACGCTGTGATCTGCTATCGGCGCTGCAACAGAGCACCTCAGTCGCTGTAGTAACCTGGCCGCATTGGTGAATGAGATGTATGTTGGGCATTACAACACCAGTACAGCGTTGCAGGAAGCGAAAGGTAGCGACAGCTCATTGCAACTGACTCTCAGAGACTCACACCATATTCAACAAAAAAACACACACAGCGTCGGCGCTCTGGATCTAGTCGCTATTTGCGCCAGACACTGTGTGATTAAAGTCTGTTTTTGAACACATATCCACCAGTAACAAAGCAAAAACACATGGAATGACATTGTTGTAACACTGGGACATTAATACTTTAATGCCAGACCTGTAATGACAATTCTGCATAAAAATATAAAAAATCAAACAAAAATGACTCTTTCTAGGCCAGGAAAGGTCAAAAATTATTTGAGAGAAAAAAAAATCACAAAAAACCCTGTTTAAACAGAAAAGGAACGTCCATTGAAATGTATAACAGGTAATACCTGGCGCTCTGGAAGCTAGAGCGCCGGCGCTATACGCTGAGCCACCTGTAATGATGAATCATACGCTACATGGTGCTGTTAGAGTCGCTCACCAGAATCGCCTTCATAAATGTGGTATTGCGTACTGTGCCCAGCCGCTACGAGGCACTACCTGCCGCTATCACTTGAAGGATAAACCCCTTAGTGGTGTAGTGAAGGGATTTACTTTCGGTTTCGCTTTATGCGGTTTTCCTCTGTGGAATGAAGATGGCTTCCCCAAGATGCCGTGTGTGCTGTTTCCCCAGCACCTCTTCAAGTTCTGCAGAGGAGGATGTGGACAAGAAAAAGAGGCAGCAGGTTGATCCTTTTTTTTTTTTTTCATTTTCTTGTATTTTTTATTTTTGTAAACCTATCTTTTCCTCTGTGTTCTGGCCTTCTTAAAATGTTTCCACCTGTTGTATTTTTTAGATTTTTTTTTACTTCATGTAAATTCTGCTTCCACATTTTTTGTTTTGCGTTTGTTGTTTCATTTGTTACTATTATTATGTAGTGTAACGTAGTTTTTTAATATTTGTTATGTATGGTACTTTAGTGTTGATAATTTATTGTTATAATCTTTTATTGTGTGATTAAAGTGGACCAAAACACAGGATAGCCATAATGCTGGGTTTTGGTACACTTCAATTAAAGAGAAATTAATATGTATTTAGTCAAATCATTTGTGTGTAATCATTTTTGTATTTTTTATATTTCCTTTCTGTGCATCTAGGATTTTTGTGTCATGGAATATGACTACACCAAGGCCCAGAAGAGCAAGATTGTGGAGGAGGTAAAGGCCACGTTCTCCCAGCGCTTCAAGGCAAACCTTCGGGCAAAGGCCATCCACCAGAGGTGGTCGGATTTCGAGCCCCGGGAGCCCGAAGTCATATATAGGCCGTATGATGTCTATGCTTCTGGTAAGTTGACTACACATACACACACACAATTCTTTCATATGGCCACTTTAACCTGCTGCATTTTTTAAAGTATTTTTTGCTTTTCTTTTATGTCTCCGCAGATAAGCGGCCTCCCATGGGAAGGCACGGGAAGTGCTATCTCCACCACATCAGAGTTGTGGATTCGGATGAGTCAGAAGGGGAGGTGTCCTCTCAACATGCCCAAGTCGATGACCCAGGGGAGGAATGGGAAGAGGAAGTGGAGCCCCCAGTGGAGTGTGCTGGTTATGTGGGGGCGGTGTGGTGCCTCAGCTCCTCTGATGCGGACTCAGCGGAGTCTGCCTACCGCTGGGGCCACTCTCAAGTGGTCAGGGACTCCACCACACTCCCTGAGAGTTCTGAGAGTGAGAGGGAGGAAAGTGGTGGGCTGCTGGGCTTAATAGTAGGAGCAGAGGCACTTCTGCTTCTGCTCACAGCCCTCTCTGGCTTCAGTCCAACACCTGATCCCCTAGTGAGTCTCCTTCATAATTGTATTTAATGCTAAATGTGTTTTCATAGTAATTTGTTATAGTCTGGTGTGTAATGTTTATTCCTTGTAGTTTCAGGGCATCATACAGACAACACCTCTTCCACAATCATTGCTCAAGTTGGGCCCCTGCGTGTTGTAGGTAAGGTTGAGATGAATAAACCTCACCACCTCTATGCATCCTGTGTTGGCTGGCTTTCTCATTAGATAAAAATGTCACATGCAATTGTTTGTGGAAGTGCCCATGTTGTCTCTCCAACATTTGGGTATCTTCTGTTGTGTGCAAATATCCAACATTTAGGTGCCTTGCTCATGTGTTTAGAGATGTAGTTATGTCAGGGATACCACATGGCCAAGTGTGCTCAAATATTGGGCCACATCGAACTCTTTCAAAGAGAATAATGTTTATAAATCAATTCAAAATGAATATTGCAAGATCCTATGTTTGTATCTGTTTTTCTTGTTTATACACACATATGTTGCCACCCAGACTGAACAAGTTCAGATGCCCCCCACCCAATCTCGCCCCCACCAGGCTCAGCAGCATGGGCCAATGCCAGAGCTGTGATGGTAATTAATGTGATATGTGCCAATGACCTTGTAGACATGCATATGTACGTCTCCATGACCATGTACCCATGTTAGTCCCAGTTTAGAGTTGCCACTCATACCTGTAGAGCCACTTTTATGCCCACTCAACCATAATTGGGTCATAGCATTCACGTTTCCTGCCCCAGTTAATGTAACAAGAGCCAACCTGATCAAGCCAACAGTTGGTTGTCTACTTTCATTGCTGCTGTTACATTCCTGGCCCATATGTATACATTAGCTAGATGGTCCATTGTTTACTATAAGTTCCATAATCACTCACTGATGTATAATCGGTGGTCTAACTACCCTCAGCTGGTATAGGCCACTTCAATCACTAAATTATTGCTCTTGTCAAGTAGCCCTTTATTGTTTATGTTATTTGCTTTGTCATGTAATAGGTAATTGTGAGGTTGCCCTGGTTTGCATACACCAAACAATTTTTTATTACTTTCTGCTAAACATCATTGTTGAACATAGATCATACGGATATACGAAAGGTAGCTGCCATTTTGGAGCTTCCTCTCCCAGCATCTGAGCCATGCTGCTGCCTGGAATCAACTGACATAACTGACAATGCACAGTAACAGGAAGCCCGGCATCACTTCCTGTTTGCAGGTGGCCTGCAAATGCACGAGCCACCATTTTGTTTCTAAAATTTGCTACAGCAGGAGTTAGAAAAAGGTAAATGGATTTTTATGTTCAGCAATCTGAATTGCCCTGGGGAGGGATGCATATGAGCACTGTTTGTTGTGTTGGTTTGGTTTAACTCATATTTGACTGTTGGTCCACTTTAATTATTTTTTCTCTTTCCCATAGCTTGCATTTAGGAGCATCACAGGCTCTGGCAATTTGTCCTGGAGTACAGGGATATGCTGCTGGGATGCAGAAGATGCAGGGTGGGGGAGAAGAATGATGTTGTTCAGCAGATTTTGTTGGCCATGTTGGCCTTTTTGTATATTAAAATATTTGTATAATTTTTTACAACTAAATCTGTCTTACGTTTTTATTTTTGCATAGTATTGTATGTGTCCACACACAGAGGAGTAGCTAGGCTTTAAAGTGGACCAACACCCAGGATTTTGACTATCCTGGGTTTTGGTCCACTTCGGTGGGGCACCCCGATCGGGGGTGCCCCGCTGTCTGTAGCCCCCCGGAAAGCCCAGAAATACTCACCTCACCACGCTCCCACGTGACCGCGCCAGCCAATCACAGCCCTCAGAGCCGCTGTGGTATGCGCGTCCAAGGCCGCTTGGACGCGCATACCAGCTCAGCTGGCTCTGAGCGCTGGAGGCCGCGTCTCGCGCTTCCCTCTAACAGGGAGCACGCCTGCGCCGGCCATTCACAAACGGCCGGCGTGGGTGCGCGCCCTGCTAGAGGGAAGCGCGAGACGCGGCCGCCTGCTGGAGAAGGGTGCATGGCTTGGATAGAATAAAAAAAAATATTTTGTGTTAGAATATATATATATATATATATATACATATTTTTTATGTTTGTACACATTTAACATAAAATAAAAAGAAATACAAGTCAGGTGTGATTTGGGTAATGTGGGTGGAAAAGAACACTGCTGCAGATTGGTTATGAAACCATAGCAGCAATGACAAGACAAAAAGAATAGGAGGGTGTCATTGTATGTCAGTTACAGTAGGTCCATGAATATCAATTTAAGATATACGTGTGAAAGGTGGAGATAGAGAGGAACTTGTGTGTCTGACATGTTGCCACCCATACTAAGCAGTAATGCTCAAATATCTAGTACAGGGGTAATCAAGCACTTTTTGTAAAGGTCCATTTACAGACATCCGGTGAGATGTGAAAGTCTGGGCATGGGGCTGTTGCGGGGGGTGGATAGTTGAAAATCAGCGCACTGGGGGGGGGTGGGCTATAGATTCCACAGGCCACACTAAGAAATGCTGCTTGCCCCCCCACCCAAAGAATCCTATTGGGCACTGGGGAAAACATTTTTTGGGGCCCCACAAAACCTACAGCTCTGGCCCATGGCACACCATGAATTCTGTGTAGGCCATGTACAGGGGTGGACTAGGGCTCAAAATGTTACTGGCAATAAGGTCTGATAACAAGGATGGATAGATAGCGGGGGAGAGAGGTGAATGGGAGAGAAGCTGAAGAGGGATGGATAGACAGAACTAGAAGGACAGGAATGGTTGAGCAGAGCTGGAGGGGGGGGGGGGGATAGATGGTCAGGGCTGGAAGAAAGAGTAATGGACTGGCAAAGCTGGGAGGCCAGGGATTGGTTGGGCAAAACTTGGAGCACAGGAATGGATGGGGCAGAGAGACTGGACTGGATGGGGCAGAGCTGAGAGCACAGGATTTGGATGGGCAACACTGGGGGGACAGGAATAGATGAGGCAGAGCTGAAGGTACAGGAATAGGTGGGGCACAGCGGGGGGGACAGGGGTGGATGGAGCAGAGCTAGGGGGGCAGGGATGGATGGGGCAAAGCTTGGGGGGCAGGAATGGATGGGCAAAGCTGGCGGGACAGGGGTGGATGGGGCAAAAAGACTGAGAAATGAAGTTTGTGTGTACCTTGCAATGCCACTTCCCACCTGTGCAGTACTTCATATTGCCATGATAGTTACCAGGGAGCAAAGTCATGACAATGGCAGGGAGATTAAGCACTACATTGCCAATCAAGTACAGTGCAGGGCTGTCAGGGCAGAGGTCCAGAAATCTGGCGCCGAGGTCTGCATTCGGACCCCGGTCCGCCATTTGAGTATGGCTGATCTAGTATAAAGTTGTAGAATTTTTCATTCATAACATCAGACTTCCTGGCTTCCACTTTCTGCTAATTATTTTTGCTACCAAAAAGTGTTAGGCTAGTCCCTATTCATGTCCGCTGTAAGTATTGTTAGGATAGAAGAGCCTCCCTTGGGTCAGAGGTGCAGTTTTTCTGAAGAAGTGTAGAGAACAGGTCATAAATCCTATTCCAGAACAGTTGGACTGCAGGGATAACCACCAATTACATTTCAGTCATTTTAAATTGCTGTTTGGTAAAACAGCCATTAAGATTTCTTTAACAAAAGTTTAAAAAGTTATCAGCACCCAGAGCACCCAGAAGTATTAAAACTTATTTCTAGCCACCTGTGTTTATGTACAAATTAGATTCCTTGAGCCTTTTTAAGTCTACTCTGTCTTGAAGTAGGGGTTGCCTCAAGCCTCATGCTGCTTGCCTGTTATTTGCAGCTGAAATACATTCAGAAATTTCTGGGATAAGCCGCAAGGCATTTAGGAATTAACTACACATTATATGATAAGAACTTCATTCTTGACCCAGATGTGGAGGTCTACCGATCCTCTTGTACTGTAATCCTCTTCACCGGTAAAAAAAGAATGGGGAGATCTGAGTTTAGGACAATATTTCTAATAACACAAATTATATTTTATAAAAATACATTTTAATTACAAAAAAATAGAAAAGAAGATGTTTTCTATTGTTAGTAAAATCCCCTGTGGCATCCTTTTTTTCTCCCTGAAACTATATTTTACTGATTTATTGTTATAGAATGATAATATAAACCACTCTAATGTATTATTGATTGTATTACCTAAAATACTAAAATAATCTTTATTTTTGATTAAGGTGAAACATATTGTACTTGTTTTGGCAATGTTTGTCCAAAATGCATCTTCAACTGAAATATGGTTAAAAAGTAAACATGAGATTTTTCCATTAGTTTATCTGTTTGTTTCCCCTTTGTTAAAAATCTAATTGTTTGATCGAAATAAAAAAATAACGATTAACAACACATTTAAAATTAGTTCTATAATGCACCACATAATCATAAGTACACCAATTAAAAAGCATTTACATTGCAAAGGTATGAATCCAGCCTTACAGTCAACGGCTACCAAAATGTTTGCCTTTGAAAAAGTCTGTGTCGCGGTTGACTGATTCATTTAAAAGATTAATGTTAATTATATGTAATTATTGGGGTGTGCGTATGTTGTGATGGATAGCAATCGAATGCCAAGACTGTTTAAATATAGGGTGTTTCATTATGGCATTATTGATGACTGTGGGTTATTGCACATTATAAGAGTGAGTGATAGGTGCCTTTGAATGAGCTGTGTCTAGTAGTATTTGCCTCTGAGCCTGGCTCTGTAATTACAGTATGCGCATTTATACCTAATTTATACATTATTTTAGGCAAGTGAATGAATAGGTGTCTTACCAGTAGAGATGGCCATGAACCCGAACCGCAAAGTTTGGGTTTGTACCGAAATTTGCGAGTTCATAAGTCTGTTTTCAAATTGGTATCCGCCGCCAATACAGAAAAGCTGGTTGATAGACTGTTGGCTCCCATGAGTGAGGACATTCCTAGTGCTGGTGCTAGAAGTGTCCTCACTCATGGGAGCAAGCGGCCATCTTTTTGCAGCTCCGACTGGGGCCAGACTCAAATGCTTCTGCCACTGCCATTGCTCTGCGGCCACCGACAGAAGGGGATAGGGACAAGGTAAGTCAAAGCAGTGTTTTTCTCCTGTACACACTGCACCCCTCTTCACGCCACAGCCACCCCCCAAAATTGATTTCAGTGGGGACCGCGTTCGGGTCCCCGAACCAGAACATTTATTCAATGTTCAGCCGAACTTGAACTTTGTCTGTTTGCTCTTCCTCTTCTTGCCAGATCATGCACCTTCTGTGGCATTCTGGAACAGGGGACCCTATTTTAATCAGGAATACAATTTATTTAAACGACATTTACAAAATATATAAAAGTAGCGCCATCTAACTTTATAATATTTCACCAACACATGGTATATGCTTTAGTTTCATCAACCCTTTAATGTCCAAACCAAATGAAAAAAGTGCATGAAGCGAGTCTGCCATATAAGAGTCGAGGAATGTATAAATGGAAATCCCTTTGAAGAAATCACTACGCAGCTGAGAGGCTGAAAACATTAAGGGCCTTATTTAAGAAACGCTAACACCATGTAGTACCACATAGCATCAGGTGAAGAGTATGTGAAAACCATATATATGAAAGTCAATCTGGTGAGCGCCTCTAATAGCGTCATGTAGCGTCACATGTATTACTAGTGGTGGCTCAGTGTAAAGCGCCGGCACTGTATGTTCAGCAGCGCCACGTAGCACCTGTCCCTCAGTGGCGTTCTCCCATACAATTGAATGGTCTTTAGTTTGTTTGTGTATATTTATGAGAGAGACAGTTTTATAGCACCGATGCTGGCTTTGTGTTTTTTTTCATAAATAAGGGCCTCAGCACCGAGCGGCGAATGCACTTAATTGGCACTACCTATCATTCGCTGCAGAGCTGTTCCTGTTGTTATATGTAGATGAAATGTAGATGTATATGTAGATGTATATGAAATAATAGCACCATTGGTATTCTTAGGCGCTGCAGTGAATCAGGGAGAGCGCCTTTACAGCGCCCTACAGACATTACATTTATCAATGCTGGACAGGGTAGTACAGCATCACTGGTCCAGCAGCGAAGCTAGGTCACAGCACCAGAGCCCCGTTTGAAGCGTACTCTTCCAGACGCTCTGAGCACAGCTACATAGACGCACAAATGGCAATATGTGGTGCTAGTCTTAAATCAGCCCCCCACATCTTTTCTAAGAGAATTGACCAAAGGAGAGGTTCGGTAAGCAGATTGTGGTGAAGGTATGGTGCACATCTTTGCAATGAGGCATTGTATATATAAAGAATCTGAAGCTTGAACTGTTATATTTTGCTCCATGGACTTTTCTTTATTTAGTTAATACACAGTTTAATTATCTGTATGATTTGAGAGGAAGAGCTTGAGGCAAAATAAGTCCCGTGTATCTGTGGTCCCTATCACAACGGGCTTATCCTTGAATGGTTAAAAGGTAATTTGTACATTTAAATAGACAGAAACATCCACCCTGCCACTGATATAATGATACTATATTATCTGGAAGGGTTCTTTTCTAATTTGGAGTAGGAAGTAGGGGGTTAAGCTGGGGTTTGTTAAACTTTTCTTCAACCCCTTAAACTCCAAGGGGGGTCCTGTCTTGGAGGTCCAGGGTATGTTTTGCAGCTTTGATTTGCATTAGGTAATTGGCAAACCTATGTTTGATTTACCTCCAATAAACATTTTTTGTACATGGTTTTAGAATGAAAATGTAATTTACTATAATAGTGTCTGTTAAATGCCCATAAAATGCCCATCTGAAAAAATGCAGTGTTAAGGGATCATCTGAATGAGAGGCGTGTCACTGCCAAAGAAATGCAATGTCTCTCAGCAAAAACAAAAGGCTGTCATTTGTATAGAAAAGACATGGATGTCACTAGGGTAAGTATTGCCATTGTGATGTACTATATGTCTTCTCTCACACTCTGATGTCTTCCTTGTTACGCCATCTGCTATTATGTATATGGCTGGTTTTGAGATTATTTATCTTTTTTCTGTCTTGTTGGTGTGGTATCCCTTGTCGCCGGTGTATGTAATCCCCTCCTCTATTTTCTTGATGCTTTGTGTGTTACACCTGCTGCCTTGCTGGATCATTTAATGAAAAGTCCAAACCCCTGAAAAACTATTCCCCAGCATTTAAAAATTAATTTATTTTACGTTTTTATTCACTTACTTTTTATTTTTTTCCCCCACTGTGATGCAACACTGTTCAGAATACGGGCGCCGCCATTATGCCTCAGCTGCATCACATACTGAGGAGAGGATGCAAAAGTACAGGGGGTGGTTATAGCTGTGCTTTGCACAGACAGAGCAGAGCAGGGGTCAGGAAGAAGAACAGTAATTCCAGAATGCGGCGCAGTCAGAAGACAGCTCCTGTTTGCAGGCAGCCTGAGACTTCAAGTGCCGCCATCTTTGATGTTTAAAGGCTCAGAAAATGCAGTAGATGCAGTTAGGATGATTTTTAATGTGAGCAATCTGTATATACATTGTGGGGGAAACAGAGCCATATTTATGGTTAAGGTTTGGTTTAATGCTCCCTAAGTATCCATGTGCTCTTTTCATTACATTTTGCCCTGTTTTTTTTCTTGTTGTTTTGCTTTTTTGGGTTCTGAAATATTAGCAACGGAGTCCAGTGGGTGACATTTATTTTGTACTGGGACCCAACTGATTTAGATCTAAGATCTACTTTTTTTGCTTCTTTAATTCTAGAGATGAGCGAATTTATGAAAAGTTCGCTATGGCTGATTCGAAGAATTTTCCGAAAAATGTGTTTTGGTCCGAATTTATTTGCGGCGAATCGATATTGAAACAGCTATTTCTGGCATTCCGAGAGCCTCAATAGGATTGTAGAACATTTTGCCTTGCTGTAACATGCATAGGATGTGTGCTGGGTTAGTGAAATAAGACTGTAAAGAAGTATGACATGCAGATCAGAGGCATCGCTATTAGAATCGCTGTCGCAGTGCGGCACAATTACAGAGCCTTGAGGTGGCATCAGCAAAAGTAGTCCATATATTGCCTGAAAAACACACCCTGGAGTTGGCAGCAGCATAAGCAGCCCATATATTGTCTGAAAGACACATTGGAGTTGACAGCAGCATTAGGAGCCCATATATTGCCTGAAAAACACATTGGAGTTGGCAGCAGCATAAGGAGCCCATACATTGCCTGAAAGACACACCCTGGAGTTGGCAGCAGCATGAGGAGCCCATATATTGCCTGAAAGACACACCCTGGAGTTGGCAGCAGCATAAGGAGCCCATATATTGCCTGAAAAACACATTTAAGTTGGCAGCAGCATAAGCAGCCCATATATTGCCTGAAAGACACACCCTGGAGTTGGCAGCAGCATAAGGAGCCCATATATTGCCTGAAAGACACACCCTGGAGTTGGCAGCAGCATAAGGAGCCCATATATTGCCTGGAAAACACACTGGAGTTGGCAGCAGCATAAGCAGCCCATATATTGCCTGAAAAACAGATTTAAGTTGGCAGCAGCATAAGCAGCCCATATAATGCCTGAAAAACACATTGGAGTTGGCAGCAGCATAAGGAGCCCATATATTGCCTGAAAGACACGCCCTGAAGTTGGCAGCAGCAGCATATGGAGCCCATATATTGCCTGAAAGACACACCCTGGAGTTTGCAGCAGCATAAGGAGCCCATATATTGCCTGAAAAACACATTTAAGTTGGCAGCAGCATAAGCAGCCCATATATTGCCTGAAAAACACATTGGAGTTGGCAGCAGCATAAGGAGCCCATATATTGCCTGAAAGACATGCCCTGGAGTTGGCAGCATATGGAGCCCATATATTGCCTGAAAGAAACACCCTGGAGTTTGCAGCAGCATAAGGAGCCCATATATTGCCTGAAAAACACACTGGATTTGGCAGCAGCATCAGGAGCCCATATATTGCCTGAAAGAAACACCCTGGAGTTGGCAGCAGCATAAGGAGCTACCATGCATCAGCTACTACCATGGATCAGCCATTGGTGGGTGGAAATCCTGGCTGATCCATGCCTGATTCATCTTCACAAAGGTGAGTCTCTCCACATTTTTCATGGACAGACGAGTTCTCCTTGGCGTGACTATGGCCCCCGACGCACTAAACACCCGCTCAGATGGCACAATACTGGCCGGGCAGGACAGCTTTCCCAGGGCAAACTCTGCCAGTTGCGGCCACAAGTCAAGTTTGGCTGCCCAGAAGTCCAGTGGATCCTCAAGGTGCGTTGGCATGGTCATGTCAAGGTATGACACGACCTGCTGGTTCAGGGCCTGCTCCAGGTCTTCCTGCTGCTCATGAGTAGCCTCACTATGCGGGTGAAGAAAGCTACTCATTAGCGACTGAAGACTGAGGCTGCTGCTGATGGAGCTGCTGCTGCTTCTGCCACCCCCCCAGCAGCCATGGCAGTGGAAGGTGAGCACAGAGGTCCTCCCCAGTCAGACCTGCGAGAGTATGGACGATGGCGCAGATAGGCATCTGCCAACTGGCTACGTAGAATGTCTCTGTAGTAGGTCAGTTTGTCCTCCCTCTCAGTGGGTGTAAAAAATGCCCCCATTTGTGCCGGTAGCGAGGGTCCAATAAGGTGGAGAGCGAAGTCATCCCGCTGATAAATGGAGACAATTCTGCGGTCACTACGCAAGCACGTGAGCATGCATCGTGCCATTTGTGCAAGTGACTCGGAGGGACTACCTGTCTCCATCTCCCCTGCATACTGCCACGGTGTGTCTGGGTCCTCTGTCTCGCCTTCCTCACAACTCTCTAGCTACTCTGGATGCTCCTGCTTCTCCTCTCCTGTCAGATGACTAGATAAACTGCCCATTTTGCCAAAACTAAACTGTGCTTCACTGTGTCCCTCCTCCTCCTCCAGTTCAACTCCCATGGGGTTCATGTGGCCGTAAAATGTAGACGCCATGTCTCCAGTGCCCTGACCAGCCATGGTTTCCAACATGTATTGTAGTACATGATGCAGTGGAATCACGTCGTTCATCCCGTAATTCTGGCGACTGACAAATAAAGTGGCTTCCTCAAAGGGCCTGAGCAAACAGCAGGTGTCACATATGAGCTGCCACTGGTTTACATTAAAGTTACACAGGGGAGTCCCCCTATCTGCTTGGATCATCAATAAATCATTGATGGCTTTTCTCTGTTTGTATAGTCGATCCAACATAAGGAGGGTGGAATTCCAACGGGTGGAAACATCACAAATCAGACTATGTTGGGGGATACCGTTCTGACGCTGTAGCTCAATAAGGTTTTGCTTGGCGGTGTAGGAGTGGCTGAAGTGCATGCAAAGTTTCCTTCCCGTTGTTAGGATGTCTTGCAGATGGGGGGAAGAGTTCAGAAAACGCTTGACAACTAGGTTGAACACATACAGGGCGCATGGCTCAGGCTTCCTTGTCGCAGCACAGACAAGATGTTCTTCCCATTGTCAGTCACCATGGTTCCCATTTCCAGTTTTCGTGGAGTAAGCCATGTTTTGATTTCTTGATTAATTTATTTCAGGAGCTCCTCCCCTGTGTGACTTCATTCGCCAAGGCAAACCATGTGAAGCACAGCGTGACACCGCCGTGCACCGCACACATGGTAGGCTGGAGGGGCACTGAGACTTGACCAAACAGTGGAGGCTGGGACTTCCGGGGGCGGAGCCAGCGGACATGGCCGCGTTTTAGCAGTGCTCTTCCCTCAGCAATTGCAATCTGCTGCAATCCTTACAATCAAAGTCCCAGAGCACATTTGCAAGAGGGGAGACGGACTTGTGAGATACCCAGGACTCCATTGAGACCCCCCTTGAGCGATTCCCCGGAGTCCCTGCCCGATTTTGCGACCACGCACGTGGCGGCCATCGCGCCACAGGCAAAGGCAGGTAACTTATTTGGAACCAAAAGACTCCCTATTACAGCCCTATCCCAGCACCTAAACGACCCGAGCCTACCGAGACTCAGGTGCAGCCGCAGGAGCTTTGTTGTGGGCGGGCTGGCCTCTCTGTCATTGATCCTTGCGGAGTGGGAAGCTTTGGGCCCTGCAGTGGAAGACCGCCATTGTGACCTTCTCGCCCCAGACGTCCCTTGTGAGCAGCGGAGAGACGCAGGCCTCGCCTGATTGTACGCGGCGGTGCGTCTGGGAGTCGGGAGTGTCGGCGATAGCTGGGGGAGTGGGTGGCGGCGGTGTGGCTGCTCCCTCTCGGCTGCCCCCCCAATCCAAGTGCGCCAGAAGCGGAGCTGCGGAGCGCGGTTCTCGAACCCTCGAGTCCCTTCATTGCTGTCCGGCTGCTGGAGGGAGCCACGAGCCTCACCCCGGTGTCGGGGGATGAAGAGGAGGCCGTCAAGTGCTCCCCACGCTGTGTGATCCACCGAGGGAACTGTGTGGTCGGTGTCCGGGCGGAGGCGACCTTGAGGGGAGGCATAGCCGTCGGTTACCGCTGCAGTGAGTACGGGCAGTGTGGCAGACTCCCGGACCCCCCCCCCCCCCTCCCTCCTCCGAGTGCGGCGAGAAATTGAGCTGTGAGACGCGGTACCCGGCCCTCCTCATACCCCTACCCCCCTTTTTTTTTGCGGAGAGCCTGCCGGGGAGGGAGACGGGTAGTGGTGGAGGCAGCGAGCTGCTCTCCCCCGGCTCTTCAATCAAGCGCTCTGACGCCTCAGATCACTGGAGTCATTGATTTAACCGTTGGCCCCTCTTCAGTGCAGCAGTGTAGAGCTGCGGGAACTGGCCTATTGACGCTGAGGGGACCTAACCACCGGCCTGAGGTGGGGAACTTTCTTCTGGCTGGGAGACCATCCTGCCCTCCCTCCCTGTCCCCTATATTGCTGTGACGCGCCCGCCGGGCACCTCAACTACTTGGCTGTTGGCCCACCTCTATAAATAGTGTGCATAGTTGTATATAAGTTACTTAATTCACCTGTACAATAGTGTACATAATCCCCTGGCTGCGGGACCTGTCTGCCCCCCCCTGCTTGGATCACCACCCTCATTTCAATACAGTGCCCCCCCCCCCCCCCCCGACGCTCTCCCCACCCTGCCTTTTTTTTTTTTTTTTTTTTTTTGAGTCTGGTGAAGGCACCGTTTCCGCACCTCCCCTTGTCCTCCTTTCTCCCTGCGGCTGTGGCCACCATCCCTGTGTCCATCGGAGTGGCCCCTGAGGTCACCCTTAGGCTGAATCTCATAATATTTGATTGTATATAGTTAATTATTTATTGTGCTTCAAGTCTGTAAATATCACCGGCAAATTTCTACACAGAACACTGGCTCACTGCTTCATGCAGGGAAAATCTGTGTAAAACCTGTTGCTGGGAGGGCTGAGTGCAGTTCACTTCTCATCTCATTGAGGGCGAGGTGCCTGTCCTTTGCTGCCACCTGCTGGCCAGTTGGTAGATCGCTCTTCTTCTGCCTCTCTTTTATAATCCTTGCAATTTGCCAGCACTTATATCTTTGTTCATAGTGTCTAAAACTGTTTAGAAGGGCTTGAACTATTACTTGGAAAGATAATAGCAATATTTTGCCCTTTTGTCTACAAGGTCCCCATCTTTGATACTCCCTGTAATTTGGCAGTGCTCATATTTTTATTCACAATGTCTCAAGCGACCAGAAAGGGTTTAGACCGTTATCTAGAGAAACAGCAATCTGCAAATACAAAAGCTGACAGGGCCAAGTCAAAACAGACCCAAAGTAGTCAGAAAAACAACAATACCCAGGGATCGCCCCCGAGCTCCCCATTCACCCCTGACTTGCACGGGGACTCGATCCCGGACACACCCTTGGAACGAGGAGGGGAGGAGGGCAAATTCATAGCTCAGGCAGTCTTGGCTCAGATTACCCCTTACTTGGACAAACGATTTGATTCTCTGCAGGATGCCATTGCCAATTTCATGACCCAGATCACATCTAATACCACGAGGGTCACAGAATTGGAGCAAAGGGTCAGTGACTTGGAGGATAAACTAGATCTTCTCCAAACCAGATCCTCGGCTCAGGAAATGATTATTTCATCTTTAAACGAAAAGCATGAGGATCTGGAAAACAGGAGTAGGAGATCAAACCTCCGTTTTATAGGAATCCCGGAATCATACAAGACTGCCGCGTCCCTGACCAAATTCCTTACACATGACCTTATGCTCGCCCTTGGCCTCCGGCCCACTGACTCTAGACATGTTGAACGGGCGCACAGGTTAGGCCAGGAGAGGCAGTCGGTTAGCGTAAGACGCCCTAGGCCGGTGATAGCCAAGTACTTTCATTATGCAGATAAAGAGGCGATCCTCGCAGCCTTCAGAAAGCAGAAAGAACTGATGGTGGAGGGGCACAGAATCCTGATATTTCAGGACTTCTCGGCCGCAGTCGCACAGAAAAGACGAGAATTCGCCCCGGTGTGCAAATACTTGGCTGACACGGGAATACGGTTCGCCCTATTATACCCTGCTAAACTGCGGCTGCTAATAAATGGAGAACCGAGAATATTTTAAAACCCGACTCAGGCCAAAAAGGAGCTATTGCCGATTTCTAGCCAGGAGAAGCCCACTTGACGTACCCTAATATCACACTTATGTTTAACAGTTCCAACGTTAGTACGCTATTTTGGGAATTGAGCATAACCCCTATTAGACCACTGTTGAACCACTATGACTTTGGAAAAGTTTTGTTGTTGATGCACGGAGATGGTCGTGCAGCCACTGACTCTGCTGCACGATCCTCTCTGTCCTTAATGTTTAATGTTTGTTATTTGTTTATAGATTTGATTACTCAGGTTTCTCCCTCTGATCTCGAGGGAAAAGGTTATATGATGGAAAAAGGAAAATGGAGGGGAGTGACAGGAAGGCTGCAATGGAATAGCATTGGTAATTGGTTATACAGCAGAGGTCACAGCGTTCCCAATTAGGAGACGATGCTTTCAACTGTCTACTACTGGTCCGCGGCATACAATAGGGAGGGTGCCTGGGACAGCCCCCCCCTGTTTACACAGATTTTCTGGGCTTTCTAAAGTTTGACAGCGCTACCTATCCTAGATGAGTCCGGCAAATGAGCAGTCCGGCCACCCTAAATCCCATTTAAAATTGGTTTCCTGGAATGTGGGAGGGCTTAACCACCATCTCAAACGTAGAAAAATCTTACAACACCTGAGCCACCACGCTGCTGATATAGTCCTCTTACAGGAAACGCACTGGAAGGAGGGAGAGGAGTGCAACTTGAGAGCACCCTGGATTAATGAGGTGATTGCCACGACATTTAAAAAAAAGCAGAGAGGAGTTGCGATCCTGTTAAATAAATCACTTAGATACACAATTTTGGAATCAGTCATTGACCCCCAGAGCAGATACATTATACTGAAGTTAGAGGTTTCAGGACAAGAATACACCTTGGTGAACGTCTACGCTCCTAACACCCCGAACCTCCCCTTCTTTGTTGACTTAACACAACAACTACATGACTATCAGGACACAAAATTGATCGTGGCAGGCGATTTTAACATAGTGACAGATCCTACACAGGACAAATCTAGTCCCACTGTAAGAGACAGTGGGGGACTCACGACACCATTTAAACACATCTATGACTATCTGCCCCTGGTGGATCCCTGGAGACTCCTTAACCCCTCGGCGAGGGAGTATACATGTTACTCCAAGGCTCATAAATCCCTGTCTAGGATTGACCATATCTTAACGCATGAATCCCTTCTCTCGGGGGTCACGGAGGCAGAGATCAAGCCGATTGCACTCTCGGACCATGCACCGATCGTGATCTCCCTCTTACTGGAGGTTCCCCAGTGCAGGTCCGCGTTTTGGCACTTCCCTACGTACTTAGCAGGCTTGGATGGCTTCCGGGAGTTCCTGAGAGCAACCTGGGAAAATTATAAGGATGACAACATCCAACACATAACAGAACCCGTACTATTCTGGGAGGCGGCAAAGGTAGTTATTAGGGGTCATATTGTAGACTTCGCTTCACGAAGAAAAAAAGCATTGAAAACGAGACATAAAGAGCTTTACGATGCGGTCTCGGAGTCGTACAGAGCCTATTTACAACTCAACACCGAAGCTGCAAAACAACAATGGTTGGAGGCCTCACTTATACTAGATACCTTCCTTAGTGCAGAGGCAAAGAAATCAAACTTTTTTCAGAGACATAAATACTATAGATTTGGCAACAGGTCTGGTAAGCTCTTAGCAACAATGACTAACCCCTCAGGCCCTAGAAGACACATTGCTGCCATCAAAAAGCCAGCCTCTGAACAAAATTACACTAGGACCTCTGAGATAGTTAAGTCCTTTGAAGATTACTACAGGGACGTCTACACTTCTGCACTGCCGGACCACTCGCTAGTGAACCCTATCCTCCAGCGGGCAGAACTGGAGAAGCTGTCTGATTCCCAGAGAGGGCTGTTGGAGGGCCCGGTTACGGAGAGGGAAGTTATGTGGGCAATCCGGCAGCTAAAAAATTGCAAGACCCCGGGACCCGATGGCTACACGGGAGAATTTTATAAGATACTAGGCCCTTTTATTACCCCAATTTTACAGGACTTGTTTAACACAATCCTTCAAAAGGAAGTCGAAATGCCATACTTCACCGAAGCATACACTACCTTAATTTTAAAACCCCAGAAGGACCCTTTGTCACATTCTTCTTATAGACCCATCTCCCTATTGAACAATGATTACAAACTTTTAGCTAAAATAATGGCGGAGAGGCTACAATCGATTCTCCCGTCCCTACTTAGCGAGCATCAGTTGGGCTTCGTCCGCAACAAACACATCACGTTGGGCATACGGACGGCTATCGCAGCTACCGTTGCCGGCGGGAACTCCGGGGGAATACTGCTTAGCCTAGATGCCGAAAAGGCATTCGATAAGGTGGAGTGGCCGTGGCTGCTGGGTGTCTTGGAGAGAAGGGGGTTCGGAGGGCGCTTTCTACATTATATCCGATTCGTTTATAACAACTCACGAACCTCTCTATTGATCAATGGGGAGAGATCGCGGGAGGTGCGCCTGGCTAGGGGCACGAGACAGGGATGCCCGCTCTCACCCCTTCTGTTTAACCTGGCATTGGACCCACTGTTGAGAGCCTTAGAGGCGGAACCGGAGTTTCATGGCATTGGAGTTGGATCCTCGTCAGTGAAGCTAACGGCATTCGCAGATGACCTGATCTTATTTATATTTAACCCGAGCTCGGCCTTACCTAGGATCTTACAATTGATGGACACATTTGGCCGGGTATCGGGCTATTCTATAAATCTGAGCAAGTCGATGGCTATGTTTTTGGGATCTAGTACTAGGCCACGGGGGGGTGATAGATATCCCTTTTCATGGAGCGGGAGTTCCCTGAGATATCTGGGAGCGCTCATTCCGAAAAACCCCCTGGAGTTGTACTCCCGCAATATCACACCAGCAATAAAGAACTTAGAGAAAGACCTCCGAGGCTGGGCTAAACTTGGACTCTCATTCTTGGGGCGGATACACCTCCTCAAGATGATAGCTTTCCCGCGAATCTTCTTTTACATCCAGACTCTCCCGGTCTTGCTGGGCACACAGGACGTGAGGCATATCTACCGACTCTTCAGAGAGTTCATTTGGGCCAAAAGGATTGCAGGCCTGGGAAGGGCCACGCTGCAACAAGAGGTTAGGAATGCAGGGGTGAACCTCCCAGACATCGAAAAATATAATCAGGCGGCTCTCCTGTGTGTCTTGAGAGACTGGGTGGGGAACCGTAAAGCACATACCAACTCGGACTTGGACCAGGCCCTATTAGGCACCACGAGCTTGACCTTCATGATCCACCAACACAAACATCTCTTGCCCCCGCAGGTGACACAAAACCCCCTGCTATTTTCAATCTGGAGAGTATGGCAAACTATCCGCAAAGAGAGAAAGCTGAGCTCGCACTCCTCTCTGCTTTTGCCACTGGCTGGAAATCCGGATCTCGGCCTGAGAGACGCGGCTCTCATATTTGAGCATTGGCGTAAGTCGGGCATCACCTCAATTTCTGCCTTGGTGAACAAAGATCAGAAGAAAATTCTATCTTATGAGGCAATGAGTCATTTATATCCCAATGTGACCCTCCGGGTGTTCTCCTTTATCCAGGCCACTTCCTACACTAGAAAAATAGTCAGTCGCCTTTCCGATCTGGATTGGTCCAATGAGGTGGACTCCCTCTTACAAGATCCTCCACCAAGTAAAGGAGCTATTTCCATGTATTACGCTATGTTGAGGAAAAAGCTTGATTGGAGTGGGCAGAAAACGGGAATGATAAAGTGGACTCGGCATTTCCCTGACCTCACGTGTGACCAGATCCTGAAATCTTATAATTATTCCTGGTCTACTCTATCAGCATCAACATATAGAGAGATGCTTCTTAGGCAGTTCCATTATAACTATGTTTCCCCGCTCCGATCTTTCCGCATGGGCTTATCTGAATCCCCACATTGCTTGAAATGCAATGCGGAATCAGCGGACCTCTTTCATAACTTATGGGAGTGCCCTGTGATCAGAAAGTTCTGGAGACAGGTATCTCAATACACATCTCGGAACCTGGTAAACTTTGCATCCCCCTCACCAGAATGGGCAATTTTCGGGGAGCTTATGTTAGAGGGTGTAAGAGTCTCACGGGGGACTAGAAGGCTGCTATTGATTATATCCGCGGTCGCACGCAAAACTATTTTGCAGGCCTGGATTCACCCCGAACCGCCCCAATTTAAAGTCTTTTTGGGGAAACTACAACAGTTCTTTAAATTCGACTGGGTAGATGTGGCCTCCCAGAAGGAAACAAAAGTTGAGTCCTTCTTCGCCACCTGGGAGAGCTTTATCAATCTTTTGACCCCGGAAGTCCGAGCTAAAATACACAACGCTTTTGGGGGCACTGAATGGTACCTCAGAAGATTGGTGGAGGGAGATCCACCGATCATATTAGGTTAGGAGGTGGAGTTCCTCACATATTTTGTTGGACCCGCAAGCGCCGGGACCCGTGTAATATCTAGGGGAAGTATTGTGGACATTATTTGGGATGGCTTCCATGGAATAAACCGGGGTGGGACTGCTTGAACGTATGTCGACCTATCAGTTTGACCAGTAAAAATGCTGTAACCAAAGTTTATCTGCTGTAATCAATGTTTATTTGCTACCTCTCTTATTGCCTGTGATCTGTATGACTGTAATTTTCCTGTCCTCAATAAAAAAGTTTTAATAAAAAAAAAAAACAGTGGAGGCTGAGGAGACGGCAGAGGATGAGGAGGCGAAGTAGCACACTGTCACAGGCCCTGGGAGCGTGGAGGCCGAAGCGGCGCGACCTGTACAAGTTGCTATTGTGGCTGTGCAGGAACCACATTCACCCAGTGGGCCGTAAAAGACATGTATTGCCCCTGACCATAGTTACAGCTCCAGATGTCGGCGCTGCCGTGCACTTTGGTGCACACCAACAGGCTCAAGGACTGGCCCACCTTCTGTTCAACAAATTTGTGCAGGGCTGGTACTGCCTTCTTTGCAAAGAAATGACGGCTTGGGATTCTCCACCTCGGCTCGGCACAAGCCATCAGTTCTCTGAAAGGTGCAGAGTCTACCACCTGAAAAGGGAGGGACTGCAGCACCAGCAACTTGGACAGGAGCACATTTAGCTTCTGCACCTTGCTGGTGGGATGACTGACCTGTAGTAGGAGGAGCAGGAGCATCTGGAGCGACAGAGGATGGGTATGACACACAGCTACCTTGGGCTGAGGTGCTGGAGCCTTGGCTGGCTGAAATTGGGAGCGGTGTGGCACTGGCTGACGCAGCAGGCTGGACCCCCACTTTGGAGCCTCGGTTCTCCCAGGCCGCTTTATGGTGACGCTGCATATGTTGCCGCAGGGCCGTGGTACCAACATTGGGGGCCCTGGCCATGCTTCACCTTCTGTCTACACATCTTGCATGTAGCCAGGTTACCCTCCTGCGGATGCTTGATGAAAAACTGTCACACTGCCGAGTAGCTAATATTTCCACCAACAGTCCGCACTAATTCACTGCTACTGCCCCCAACTCTAGTAACCCCTGCTCCACTACCTCCTGGGAAGGCTCTCTCCCCTCTGCTCTTCCGACGGCGGTCACCATCTTGCCGCTAAGCCCCGCCCCTTTTGGGGGCGGGGTTATGGCGACAGCCTGGTTCGTCTCCCCACCAAGCCCCGCCCCTTTTGGGGGTGGGGCTATGACGTCATCCCAGTCCCGATCAACGGCTTCAGCTCTCTCAGCTGTCAGATGCCGGTGATCGGTGCCGGGGAAGGAGGTGACAGGAGATCCTCTGATCTCCTGCCTCCCCCTTCTCTGGATGCCGATCACCGGCATCTGTCATCAGAGCGGCGAGGGACAAGAGCTTACAATCGGAGGTAAATACAGTAAAAAATTTTTTTTTTAATAAAATCATTTTGTGTCTGTCTTTTTTTTTAGTTAACCCTTTGTGAGCTGGTAAGGGGTCTATAAGACCCCTATATCAGCTCACAAGGCTCTGGGTATGGCAAGTCACCTGCGGCGAGCGGGTGACTTGCCAAAACCCCCAGCCCCCATTACCTGCCTCCCCAAAGGCCAGGGGGGGGCAGAAGGGCCCAGGCCACTATGGCTATGTGGGCTAGTAGCCTGCAGGGCCAGGGGCCACCAGCGCTGGCCCCTGCGCCCTGTTCTACAAGCCCCCATAGCTGGTCCGGGTCAGAAACCCTGGGTAGGGGGGACCCTACGTCATTTTTTTGGGGATTTTTAAGGGTTTTTAACCCTTAAAATTCCAAAAAAAAATAGGGTCCCCCTCCCTGGGAGGGGGGACCCTATTTCATTTTTTTTTTAAATGAACCCCTTATGTCCTGTCGCCCAGCTGGTAATAAATGCTTCCAGCATTTTGTGGTGTGTGTTTTTTTTTTAAGTGGACCAACACCCAGGATTTTGACTATCCTGGGTATTGGTCCTTTCCCCCGGGGCATCCCGATCGGGGATGCCCCGCTGTGTGAAACCCCCCCGATCACCCACAATAACTCACCTCACCCGGGTCCTACGGCACATGCGCGGCCGCTCGTCCAATCAGTGCGCTCAGAGCGGCTGAGTTATGCACGTCTAAGAGACGTCTAAGCTCAGCCGCTCTGAGCGCGCTAGCGGGTGCATCCCCCACTTCCCTCTAACAAGGAGCGTACATAGCCGGCACGGGCACGCACCCTACTAGAGGGATAGCGGGAATTCGGCCCGCGCATGCAACGTAGGACCGGGATTCAAGTAAGTGGTAGCAGGTGTTCCGGGGGGGTTTCACACAGAGGGGCATCCCGATTTTGGATGCCCCGGGGGGAGGGTATAGAACGGTCGAGGAATCTTATAGATTCCGGGGCCGATCAGCCCTGGGTGTTGGTCCACTTTAACCCATTGTGAACTTGTAAGGAGTCCATGAGACCCCTGTACCAGTTCACAAGGCTGGGGAGCTGTCAAGTCACCTGCGGCGAGCGGGTGATTTGCCATTAACCCCGGCCCCCCTATTACCTGCCTCCCCGAAGCCCAGGGGGGGCAGAAGGGCCCGGGCTGATTTAGGAGGTGCAGGCTTATACCTGGCAGGACGGGGGGCCACCAAAGCTGGCCCCTGCGCCCTGTTCTACAAGCCCTGCATAGCTGATCCCCGGGCTGGTTATGCTGGGTAGGGGGGACCCCATGTCATTTTTATGGGAATTTTTAAGGGGTTTTTAACCCTTAAAATTAAAAAAAATGGGGACTACCCCCCCCTTGGAAGGGGAACCCCACGCCAGTTTGTTTTCTTGATTTAACCCTTTATAGTGTGGATTGTAGTTGTATTTTATTTTTACATGTTATAAAATGTTTTTTTAGTTTGGGGGGTCTTCTGAACAGTAACGGGGGGCTACCGATACATATGTGGTACCGTTGTAATCGGGAGAAATGGGGCTTTCACATGCAATATGGTTTTCTTTAAAAAAAAAAAGGTTTTATTTGAAATAAAGGAGACACTTTTCTAAAAAATATTTTTTTTGTTTTGTTTAATTTACTCAAAAATATTTAAAAAAACAGTAAAATAAAATGCAAACAAGACATTTCATGTTAAAGCCTAAACTTTGCCGCAAAAATGAAATATATCATTTTCCTGGAAATTCCTGCAAAAATCACAGTTGAGCATAGCGCAAAATGGTGAAAAATGACCCGTCAAGAGAGGGTGACAAAACCTCAAGTAGGCTGGCAGTTAAAAGGGTTAATAGAACCTATGCATGTTGGGCATCGTTCTGCTCGGGGGACCTTGCGCTTTCAGATTTAGCTTGTTTTTTTTTTTTTGCATATTGATCTTTTAGGAAAACTCATTTTTTATTCTGCTTTATTATACATTTTTTAAGGATACCCTGTGCGACCAAAGAATTCTTTGAGGGATTACTTTCAGAAAGATGGGCCCACTACAACATGCTGGGTACGCTTAGAAAGCTTATCATGTGTACTTTCAGGATATATATGGTTTGTGGGGGGTATTCCAAATGTGAAGGGTTGTTTTGGTAGAAAAAGCGCAAGGTGCGCACTTTGCAGTGTTGAAATTTTCAAGCAAAATTACCATTGTGCACATCCTTTACTTTTTGGTGTTTGGCAACTCTTCTTTTGACAGTACCTATGCATGTTGGGTATCGTTCAGTTCGGGGGATGTTGCTTTTTCAGATTAACTTGTTTTTTCTTGTTTGCATATAGTTTTTTTTAGGAAAATGTGGCTTTGATACTGTTTTTTTATCCTTTTTTAGGGAAGCTCTGTGTAACCAAAGAATACATTGAGGGAGAACTTCCAGAAAACTGTGGCAACATCAACAAGCCTGGCACGCCTAGAAAGCTTGAAGTGTGTATTTCCAGAGAATATATAGTTTGTGGGGGGTATTTCAAATGTAAAGGGTTGTTTTTATTAAAAAACTGCAAGGTGCACATAGCGCTTAGCATAGCTGCATTTGATCTAAAAATCTCTTAAAGTGCTGTTTCAGTTTGAGGGAGTCTCCTGGGCTGGAAAGGGTGTCTACCTATACATATGTGGTACCGTTGTAACTGGGAGAAATTGGGATTTCACACGCAATAAGATTTTATTGACAAACTTACATTTTTTATTACAAAAAAAAACTACAAATTGTAAAAAATAGATTTTTTAAATTTTTTTGCACATATTTCACCCCAAAATATTAAGAATACACTTGAAAAATGACAAACAAGACATGTCATATTAAAGCCCAGACTCTGCTGAAAGAAACAATATATAATTTTCCTGGGAAATCCATGGAAATCCCTTCAAAAATCACAGTTGAACAAGGGGAGTGCAAAATAGTGCAAAATGGTCTGGCAACAAAGGGTGACAAAAACTCCAGGTAGGCTGGCGGTTAAAGGGTTAAACTTGAAAACAAGACTTTTTTTACAAAATGCACAAGGGAAGTAGACAGGTACTCTTAAAAGCTAAGTGATAGCACCCGAAATGCCCCTCGGTGAAAGTGAATTACTGCTTTAAACTTGAAAATGAGATTTTTTTTACAAAATGCAAAAGGTAAGTAGCCAGGTACTCTTAAAAGCTAAGTGGTAGCACTCAGAATGCCCCCCGTGGAAAGGCAATGGCTGCTGTAAACTTGAAAATGAGACTTTTTTTTACAAAATGCAAAAGGTAAGTAGACAGGTACTCTTAAAAGATAAGTGCTGGCATTTGGGATGCCCCCGGTGAAAGGCAATGGCTGCTGTAAACTTGAAAATTAGACTTTTTTTTACAAAATGCAAAAGGTAAGTAGCCAGGTACTTTTAAAAGCTAAGTGCTAGCATCCGGGATGCCCCCCGTGGAAAGGCAATGGCTGCTGTAAACTTGAAAACAAGACTTTTTTTTACAAAATGCAAAAGGTAAGTAGCCAGGTACTCTTAAAAGCTAAGTTCTAGCATTCGGGATGCCCCCCGGTGAAAGGCAATGGCTGCTGTAAACTTGAAAATGATTTTTTTTACAACATGCAAAAGGTAGGTAGCCAGGTACTCTTAAAATCTAAGTGCTATCATTTGGGATGCCCCCCGGTGTAAGGCAATGGCTGCTGTAAACTTGAAAACAAGACTTTTTTTATAAAATGCAAAAGGTAAGTAGACAGGTACTCTTAAAAGCTAAGTGGTAGCACTCGGAATACCCCCCGGTGAAAAGCAATGGCTGCTGTAAACTTGAAAACAAGACTTGTTTTACAAAATGCAAAAGGTAAGTAGCCGGGTACTCTTAAAAGATAAGTGGTAGCACTTGGAATGCCCCCCGGTGAAAGGCAATGGCTGCTGTAAACTTGAAAACAAGACTTTTTTTACAAAATGCCAAAGGTAAGTAGCCAGGTACTCTTAAAAGCTAAAGGCTAGCATTCGGGATGCCCCCCGGTGAAAGTGAATTACTACTTTAAATTTGAAAATGAGACTTTTTTAACAAAATGCAAAAGGTAAGTAGCCAGGTACTCTTAAAAGCTAAGTGCTGGCATTTGGGATGCCCCCGGTGAAAGGCAATGGCTGCTGTAAACTTGAAAACAAGACTTTTTTTTACAAAATGCAAAAGGTAAGTAGCCAGGTACTCTAAAAAGCTAAGTTCTAGCATTCGGGATGCCCCCCGATGAAAGGCAATGGCTGCTGTAAACTTAAAAACAAGATTTTTTTTTAATAAAATGCAAAAGGTAAGTAGACAGGTACTCTTAAAAGATAAGTGCTGGCATTTGGGATGCCCCCGGTGAAAGGCAATGGCTGCTGTAAACTTGAAAATTAGACTTTTTTTTACAAAATGCAAAAGGTAAGTAGCCAGGTACTTTTAAAAGCTAAGTTCTAGCATTCGGGATGCCCCCCGGTGAAAAGCAATGGCTGCTGTAAACTTGAAAACAAGACTTGTTTTACAAAATGCAAAAGGTAAGTAGCCGGGTACTCTTAAAAGATAAGTGGTAGCACTTGGAATGCCCCCCGGTGAAAGGCAATGGCTGCTGTAAACTTGAAATCAAGGCTGCTGTAAACTTGAAAATGATTTTTTTTTACAACATGCAAAAGGTAGGTAGCCAGGTACTCTTAAAATCTAAGTGCTATCATTTGGGATGCCCCCCGGTGTAAGGCAATGGCTGCTGTAAACTTGAAAACAAGACTTTTTTTTACAAAATGCAAAAGGTAAGTAGCCATGTACTCTTAAAAGCTAAGTTCTAGCATTCGGGATGCCCCCCGGTGAAAGGCAATGGCTGCTGTAAACTTGAAAACAAGACTTTTTTTTACAAAATGCAAAAGGTAAGTAGCCAGGTACTCTTAAAAGCTAAGTTCTAGCATTCGGGATGCCCCCCGATGAAACGCAATGGCTGCTGTAAACTTGAAAATGATTTTTTTACAACATGCAAAAGGTAGGTAGCCAGGTACTCTTAAAAGCTAAGTGCTAGCATTCGGCATGCCCCCCGGTGAAAGGCAATGGCTGCTGTAAACTTGAAAACAAGACTTTTTTATAAAATGCAAAAGGTAAGTAGACAGGTACTCTTAAAAGCTAAGTGGTATCACTCGGAATACCCCCCGGTGAAAGGCAATGGCTGCTGTAAACTTGAAAACAAGACTTGTTTTACAAAATGCAAAAGGTAAGTAGCCGGGTACTCTTAAAAGATAAGTGGTACCACTTGGAATGCTCCCCGGTGAAAGGCAATGGCTGCTGTAAACTTGAAAACAAGACTTTTTTTACAAAATGCAAAAGGTAAGTAGCCAGGTACTCTTAAAAGCTAAGTGCTAGCAATCGGGATGCTCCCTGGTGAAAGGCAATGGCTGCTGGAAACTTTACAACGTGACATTTTTTTACAAAATGCAAAAGGTAAATAGCCAGGTATTCTTAAAAGCTAAGTGCTAGCATTCAGGGATGCCCCCCGGTGAAAGGCAATGGCTGCTGGAAACTTGAAAACTAGACTTTTTTTACAAAATGCAAAAGGTAAGTAACCAGGTACTCTTTAAAGCTAAGTGCTAGTATTCGGGATGCCCCCTGGTGAAAGGCAATGGCTGCTGGAAACTTGAAAACTAGACTTTTTTTACAAAATGCAAAAGGTAAGTAACCAGGTACTCTTAAAAGCTAAGTGCTAGCATTCGGGATGCCCCCCGGTGAAAGTGAGTTACTACTTTAAACTTTACAACGTAACTTGTTTACAAAATGCAAAAGGTAAGTAGCCACGTACTCTTAAAAGCTAAGTGCTAGCACTCGGGTTGCCCCCTAGTGAAAGTGAATTACTACTTTAAACTTTACAACGTGACTTTTTTTTTTTACAAAATGCAAAAGGTAAGTAGCCAGGTACTCTTAAAAGACACATGCTAGCATTTGGGATGCCTCCGGTGAAAGGCAATGGCTGCTGGAAACTTTACAACGTAACTTTTTTTTACAAAATGCAAAAGGTAAGTAGCCAGGTACTCTTAAAAGCTAAATGTTAGCACGCTTTTTAAAGAATGACACCAGGAAAAGGAAAAGCTAAATAGGCAGGTGTTATTAACACTAAACAGGCTTGAAAGCTAATGCAAACACTGTAAACTGTCTCTGTCTCTCTCTGTCACTGCCTCTTTCCTTCTCTCCCTGGCTCTATCTGTCCCTTGTTCTATCTATCTCTCCCTCGCTGTGTCTATCTATCTATCTATATATCTATCTATCTATCGCTCGCTCTGTCTCTGCGTGACCCGTTCTCACTGCAATACAGTATCGAAATGAGCGTCTGCAAAATGGCTGCCGCTTATATAGGGCTGGCTGCTGATAGGCAGCATGTGACACCTAACCAGGATTCTTTGCCCCATGGGACGTGTCCTGACATGTGGATCCACCATTTTAGATGGGCTGTATAGCAGTAAATGGAGTTTTAAAAAGGAATTAGAGCGATCGAATCGCAGCGATATTCGGATTCGTTTAGAATCGAATTTTTCCTGAAATTTGTAACAAATTCGGATTCGTCAGATTCGATTCTCTCATCTCTATTTACTTCTGATTCACCATTTTATTATTTAGAGCATTGCAGGCATGTTCTTCCTTCTTCTTACTCTCCTTCCTGTGCAACACCCAGCATCTGGGGTTTGTACAAAAAAGCAGGGTGGCAACAGGTCCTCTGTCAGGTTGTGGACCTCCTGTGTCCAAAGAAGTCAGCCACTTGTGTCTCTGGTGGTGGTCTGTGTTCTACAGCAAGATGGACTTCTGCTTTGATGTTTTTACTTAGGCCCTTATTTATGAAGGAATAGCGACAGGTAGCGACTGGTGAGCGGCCGGTAATGACGGGCCCCGCCACGAGAACGCCGGCTCCCCACCACAATCATACATTTATCAAGCCGATCCTGCTTAGCGACTGAGATAGCGCCATATAGCCACTCATTCATCATTATTCCAGCCTCAGCCCACAGCGCCAGCGTCCGACCTTGAACAGCGACAGGTATGACCTCTCGCTACCTGGCGCTCTCCAATGCATTTCAATGGAACAATCTTTAAATATTCATAATTAATTGTTATTAATTTTTTTTTTTTTTAATGTGAAAAATTCTGTGACCACTTCTGCCATTTTAGATAATTTTTTTAAGGTAAAAAAAAAAAAATGTACAGAATTGATATTACAGGTCTGATATTAATGTATTCATATTACAAAATTATTTTAAAAACTTGTTTTTTTGGTTTCCAAAAATATGGTGGTTTGGGGGTTAAAAACTACTTTTAACCCATCGCCGCCAGCGCTCTGGGGTTTAAACATGCATTTTACAGCGCGAGAATTTTTTGGGCGTGATTTTTTAATGAATATGGTGGGAGCCGGTCACTAGGGCCAGTCGCTATCATGCGCTCCTATAGAGCGCGGAACCAGTCAAATAGCGACTCCTCACCCAATATTCAACATTACGGCAAACCGACTGAGTCGCTATCAACTACCGAACGGCCAAGCACAGCAACTACTAGCGGGCGCTCTGAAAATGCCGCTACAGTCGCTCGACTGTCGCTACCTGCCGCTATTAATGAATCGGCCTCCCCCAACTAAAATTAATATCCCATGTTTGGTTTGAATTAAGTCCTAACCTGAATGCAATGAGGAACCCCACTTACTGTTAAAACACATCCATAGATTACACTAATCTTACTCATTATAATATGTTTTGTTTCTTTGCAAAATTTAGATATTTTCTTACACAGAACAAGGGTTCCTTGATTTTACATTACGATACAAACAGCAGCATTGGTACCTGAGTGATATAACTTCTGAACCTTATCTAGTGAACTTAAAAACCCAGTCAGGCATTAAGGATAAGATGCCAAGCTCTTATACATAAAACCAGGAGCTAATCACACGTGGAGGCTGATTCACTACTATCGCCAGATATTGCCTGATGAGTGTCTGCACAGCGGTGCTTAGAGCAACTGCTAGTAGATGCCATAAGCGAGTATCGGGCGCTGTAACAGAGCGTCTCGGTTGCTGTAGTAACCGGCATTGATGAATGTGATGTTTGTTGGGCGCTGTAACAACAGTATAGCGCTGCAGCAAGCGAGAGGTAGCACCAGCTCAGTGCACTCGGCGCTCCATACCATGTTAGCAAAACACTAGACACACACAGCGCCGGCGCTCTAAAGCTGGGCGCTGTAGCGTAGAGCGCCAGACAGTGTGTGATCAAAGCGAAAGCACATGGAATGACATTGTTTTAACACTGGCACAATAACACTTTAGTGCCAGATCTGTACATACATGACCTGCATAAAATATAAAAAGTCAAAAGAAATGTATAAAAGTGTTTGTTTGCAGCCAGGACAGGTCACACAATGATTTAAATTGCCAAACACGCTATTGAAGCCCCAATGAAATGTATGGGAGAGCGCTACAGAGTGACAGGTACTACATGGTGCACTGGAACCTAGAGCGTCGGCGTTATGCTCTGAGCCGCCTGGATTAATACGTGTGACGCTACATGACGCTGTTAGAGACTCTCACCAGATTTGCTACCTGGCGCTATCCCTTCTTAAATAACCCCCTAATAATGACCTTAGTAAAAGTAGAGTCACTTTGAGTTAACAATTCCTGGAATGGTTTAATAGTTATAGAGTATGTTATGTAGATCTAGGCAACTAGACTTGATGTTACTTTTACTACTTGTGAACTGATAAGGGACCCAATATCCTATCCCCTGTCACATCTAGGCCCTTATTTTAGAAAGGATAGCGTCAGGTAGCGCCTGGTTAATGTGAGGTAGCGACAAATAGCGACTGGTGAACGCCGGACACGGCACGCAATTCCACATTTATCAAGCAGAATCTGTTTAGCGACTGGGATAGCGGCATGTAGCATCTGATTCATCATTTTCACAGCCTCAGCGAACAGCGCCAGCGTTCAGCCTTGCACAGCGCCAGGTATGACCTCTCGCTACCTGTCGCTCTCCAATACATTTCAATGGACGAACCTTTTCTTCTCTTTAACCCTTTAAGTGCCAGCCTACCTGGAGTTTTTGTCACACTCTGTTGCCAGACCATTTTGCACTATTTTGCACTCCCCATGTTGAAATGTGATTTTTGAAGGGATTTCCAGGGATTTCCCAGGAAAATGATATATTGTTTTTTCAGCAGAGTCTGAGCTTTAACATGAAATGTCTTGTTTGTCATTTTTAAGGTGTATTCTCAATATTTTTTGGCGAAATATGTGCAAAAAAATAAAAAAAATCAATTTTTTACAATTTGTAGTGTTTTTTTGTAATAAAAAATGTAAGTTTGTCAATAAAATCTTATTGCGTGTGAAACCCCAATTTCTCACAGTTACAGCGGTACCACATATGTATAGGTAGACACCTTTTCCTGCCCAGGAGACTCCCCCAAACTGAAACAGAGCTTTAGGGGATTTTCAGAAAAAATACAACTGTGATATGCGCTATGCGCACCTTGCAGTTTTTCCAGAAAAACAACCCTTTACATTTGAAATACCCCCCACAAACTATATATTCTCTGGAAGTACACACCTCAGGCTTTCTATTTGTACCAGGCTTGTTGATGTGGCCACAGTTTTCTAGAAGTAATCCCTCAATGTATTCTTTGGTTGCAAAGAGTTTCCCTAAAAAAAGGATAAAAAAGCAGAATCAAAGCCACATTTTCCTAAAAAAACTATATACAAACAAGAAAAAACAAGTATAATCTGAAAAAGCAACACCCCCCGAACAGAACGATACCCAACATGCATAGGTTCTGTCAAGGGAAGAGTTGCCAAACACCCCAAAGTAAAGCATGAGCATAACGGTAATTTTTCTTGAAAATTTCAGCTCTGCAGACAAAATGCGCACCTTGCGATTTTTCAACCAAAACAACCCTTTACATTTGGAATATCCCCCATAAACCATATATTCCCTGAAAGTACACATGTTAAGCTTTCTAAGCGTACCCAGCTTGTTGTAGTGGGCTCACCTTTCTGGAATTAATCCCTCAAAGAACTCTTTGGTTGCGCAGAGTTTCCCTAAAAAATGTATAAAAAAGCAGAATAAAAAACACCTTTTCCTAAAATATAAATATGCAAACAAGAAAAAACAAGCTAAGTCTGAAAGCGCAAGGTCCCCCGAACAGAACAATACCCAACATGCAGAGGTACTATTAACCCTTTTAATTGCCAGCCTACTTGAGATTTTGTCACCCTCTGTTGACAGGTCATTTTTCCCCATTTTGCGCCATGTTTTGCGCCATGTTTTGCGTCATTTTTGCTGGAATTTTCAGGAAAATTATATATATATTTTTTGCAGCAGAGTTTAGGCTTTAACATGAAATGTCTTGTTTGTAAATTTTATTTATTATTAATTTTATTTATTATTAAGTAAAAAATAAATAAATAAATAAATAAATAATTTTTATAGAAAATTGCCTCCTTTATTTTAAATAAAAAATGTATTTGATTAGGGAAAACCATATTGCATGTGAAAGCCCCATTTCTACCGATTAGAACGGTACCACATATTTATCGGTAGCCCCCTGTCCCTGCCCAGGAGACCCCCCTAACTGAAACAAGTAATTTTTAACATTTACAAATAAAATACAACTACCATCCACACTACAAAGGGTTAAGTCGAGAAAAAAAAATGACATAGGGTCCCCCCTCCCAGGAGGGGAGGGGGCATTTTTGGGGGGGATTTTTAAGGGTTAAGGGTTTGGAGGAACAGGGCGCAGGGGCCAGCTTTTGTGGCCCCTGGCCCTGCAGGCTACAAGCCCACATAGCCCGTGGGCCCGGGCTCTTCTGCCCCCCCCTGGGCTTTGGGGAGGCAGGTAATGGGGGTGCCGGGGGTTAATGGCAAGTCACCGGCTAGCGCAGGTGACTTGCCACCTCCCCCAGCCTTGTGAACTGGTATAGGGGTCATGGACCCCTTACCAGTTCACAAGGGGTTAAATGTAAAAAAAAAACACAGACACACAAAGAGAAAAAATATATATATATATTTTTTTAATACTTACCTCCCATCCATAGTGGAGCACTCTTTCAGCCTTTTATAGCTGCTGGATGACAGAACACAAAAGGGTTAAAAACCCTTAAAAATCCCCCAAAAAAATGACGTAGGGTCCCCCCTACCCAGCATTACCGACCCGGGCCAGCTATGGGGGCTTGTAGAACAGGGCGCAGGGGCCAGCGTTGGTGGCCCCTGGCCCTGCAGGCTACTAGCCCACATAGCCACTAAGTGGCCCGGGCCCTTCTGCCCCCCCCTGGCTGTTGAGGAGGCAGGTAATGGGGGGCTGGGGGTTATGGCAAGTCACCCGCTTGCCGCAGGTGACCTGCCATACCCAGAGCCTTGTGAACTGGTATAAGGGGTCTCATGGACCCCTTACCAGTTCACAAAGGGTTAACTGAAAAAAAACACCACACAAAAGTATTTTATTAAAAAAAAAAAAAAACTGTACTTACTGTACTTTACTGTACTTACCTCCGATTGCAAGCTCTTGTCCCGCACCGCTCTGCTGACAGATGCCGGTGATCGGCATCCAGAGAAGGGGGAGGCAGGAGATTAGAGGATCTCCTGCCACCTCCTTCCCCGGCACCGATCACCGGCATCTGACAGCTGAGAACGCTGAAGCCCAAGGGGGCGGGGCTTAGCGGCAAGATGGCGGCCGCCATCGAGGAGGAGAGAGGAGAGAGCCTCCCGGGCTCTCTCCTGAAGATTGGTAAGCCCTGGGGGGGGATCGGAGGCCCCCCAGGTGAAGAGGAGGGACAGCGGGAGCCAGCGCACACACAGGTAAGTGAATGTCATTTTTATTTTTTTTTACAGTTAGCAGCTGCTGCTGCAGAAGCGGGGGGGGGGCGGCCTATTCCAGGGGCTCTTCTGGAGCCATCCGACCCCCCACAGGGGATCGGATGGCACCAAATTAAAGAGGAGACCCGGCCGGATCCAACAAGGGGTCAGGTGAGTATTTTTTATTTTTATTTTTTAAACCAGCAGCAGGGAAAGTCAAGCACGTAACACCTACAGGCTTGGCACTTAAGGCCTAGCCAAACCAGCACGTAGGTGTTACGTGCTTGGCAACAAAAGGGTTTTTGATTTTTTTTTTTTTTCCCAAAAAATCACAAATAATTCCGTGACCTCTTCTGGCACTGAAAAAGCTGTTTTTTTCACATTTTTATGTTTTTTTAAAAATTTCTTCAGAAATGACATTACAGGTCTGCCATTAAAGTGTTCATGTTACAATGTGGTTACAATATAATACCATATGTTTTCGCTGTGTTACTAGTGGATAGATGCTGGAAAGCACACTTTAAACACACCGCCTCCTGCGCTGTGGGCTTCAAACAAGCATATTCTAAGCATACAGCACATCCTGCTCCATCTATAATACTTACACATGGGTAATCCTCCGCCAGAGGGCGCTGTTCACTGCAGACATGTAAAAACAGGCTCCGCCCGGCCCTACATATACCGAGGGACCTCCCACAAATCCCCAGATTTCTCTGCAGTGCTGAACTGCGAAGACATGAAGTATCACGCTCTCGCAGGCGAGCGGGGCTTTACAGCCCGAGGCCCTGCGGGACTATTTCCACCCGTCCTCTTTGTGAGGAATATGCCTCCCAGTCTGGGCTGCGTTGGTCGGGTGAAGGTAGGCAGCACCTTGTGTGCTTAACGGAGCCATGCTCCACCGCAATCCCCCACCATAGGGTAGGCGGTTAGGCTGATGGTGAGCCTCTAGTGGATGCCCCTCCCGCATTATTGCCCCGTGCCCTGAGTAGTGGTGGACCCTGTTTACAGGGTCTCCACCCTCCCTCTTTTCCCCAACTTGTTAGGGGGAAAAGAAAGGGGGGGGGTGTGTGTGGCGGTCCCAGTGTACTGTTATGTCACGCTTAAGGCCTTTATTTCTGCCCTCTATTAACATCTGGGTGTCAGAGCCACGCTGCTTGCTCTTTATTCTGTTTTGGCTGCCGCCGTTTTTCTCTCTACCTACATAGTTTGCTGCGTCGTTAGATGCTGCTGCGCCTTTTCGTTACAATATCCGTTGTGATTTTATTCTTCCTTTTTTGATTACTACCTCAGAGCTTCGCGCTCTTCAGGGTGGGCGGGGACTTGACTTGGCGCGCTCCGTGTCACGGCCGAGCATCGAGCCCGCCCTTCGAGGTTCGCTGGGAGCCATTTTGATGATCTTCGCGCGCGTGGTGGCGGTTCCCCTCCTCCCTTGGTCTGTAAGTGCCCTCGCGGGTGACTCCTTATTATATGTTTTTCCAGCTGCGCATGGCCCTGACACCCTCTTTCCCCTTTATGTCTTTCAGACGCCGAGTCTCCGGTGGCTTCTCCCGGCCTTATATATATATATATATATATATATATATATATATATATATATTTATATAGTTATTAGCGGGCCTTCCTACAAATCTCCCACATTAATCAGCGGGTCGTTGGGGCATCCAGGGTTGCCTATTGCATAAATCCCTACGGGCACACTGGGCCTAGATAATCACCATATGGAGGCATTTCAGGATTGTGTGACCGGGGTCCCTCTGGGACAAGACCGGCTGTGTATAGCGTGTGATCTCCCCCATGCTGATGCTGACAGGGCACGGGTCTGCGCGCCCTGTGCTGAGCAAGCACTGGCCCTGCAAGCGGCGCCTGTGGCTGCACCTCGCTCCTATTCTCCCCCTTCCCCTTGCCTAAATCTCACTCCTGTTGAGTCATGTACAAGCGGGGAGTTACAACCTGACCTGTCTTCTAGACGGCCTACGCTTGACCAGATTGTTGCAGGGTTGTCCGAACGCTTGGGTCCTGGCAGGAAGCGGCCCTTGACACCCCCGGCTTCGGCCTTTGCTATGGGTTCGGAGGAGCTCTCTTCTCCGCGTGATAGTGCTCTGCCTGACAATGGAGATCTGTTCTCTGACCCGGGTTTCTCTGATGAGAGGCCGAGGAGTCATGATGATTCTGGCCAGGATGACTGGGGCCAGCTTGACATTGACGGTATGTTGATTAGGATTTTTAAGGTCTGTCTATTTCGCTCCCTGGCGCGGTCCCCAAGCCGAGAGGGGAGTGCTTCCATACAGCAACTGTGCGTTTGGAATTTCTCGAGCAGGCTCACTTCCACGTTCTTGTACTTAAGGAATGGGAATGCCCCACTAAACTTCCAGGGATCCCAGAGGACTGGGATTGGAAATACCCTTTTCCCCCTGAGATGGTTGATTGTCGGTCATCGTCTCCCGTGGTGGATGCACCGATCATTGGGGTTCCTAACCCCCCTTCTTCACAGCCCCGGCTTACAGCACCCTTCGGGATGTCGAGGACCGGTGCATCGATAGGCTGGCTTTGCACGCCTTTGCTTGTGCAGGAACGGCGCTGCGTCCTGTCTGTGCCGCGGCCATCACTGCAGTGGCCGCTAGAACCCTCATAAGACAGATGCTTGAGCATCACCCTGAGGATTTACCCTGGGAGGTGTTTAATGCACTCTCCAGTTGTGATATTTTTGTTAAATGTATCCTTTTAGCTCTGGATGACACCATCAGAATGTGTGCGAGGACCTCTGCCCCAGTGGTGGCTATACGTCGCCTGCTTTGGCTGCGACAGTGGGGGGCTGACGATGCTGCTAAAAGGACTCTGACTGGGCTTCCCTTTAGAGGGCAACGCCTGTTTGGGGCCCATCTGGATATATTTGGAAAAGAGGGCAATTCATCCCATCAATCCCCGAGTTGGTCAGGGTACTTCCGGTCCCTGTCTTTCTTCAGGTGTTGGTGCAGGCCTTCCTTGGCCTGCTAGGTCTGGGCTCCTTGACAGGATGCCCTTAACAGATAGAGGCAGGGGCCTCTACACCAGTTTGTTCCACATTCCCCTGGAGGATGAGGCGGCCGCCCATCCTAACCCTCCATGGGTTCGGCGATTTGTATCCACAGGCATTTCCGCTTGGCGTCTCTGAGTTGGGCCGTCGGCGCTCTGTAAATCAGTGGGCCTCTGGCCGTCCGTGGAATGCTAAGATGCTTATTTTGGCTCCCATGTGTCTTCAGGACACTGAGGCTCTTACAGGTTGGTGTTGGTGGTCAACACCGCTGATTGTGGCCGTGTTATCAGGCCCCTCTCCCGCTCCCTGTGTTCGCTACGGCTCGGATGGGAGTGCTGTCTCGAATGAGACCAAGGGGCAGCCGCACAAGGACCTATCAGGTCGTCCTTCTTACTTACAATGGGGAGTTATTTGGATGGGTGTTCAGTCACCTCAGTTCCTATTTTGTCCCATTCTCCAGTATCTCCTTTCCTAGGATTGCATTTGGATTCGGTCCATTTACCTACTTTTTTTGTTGAAAGGGTGAGCCTTCGGTGGGCTCTATCTTGCTGGACTACTCCTCTTCAGGACCTGTCCATTTGGGGGACTCTCGGTCTGTCTGGGGACAGTGGCCTGTACTTATTATCTGTGTGAGTCCCGGAACAGGATGACCCTCCAGGAAGGTTTCTGATCCTGATCTAGGCAGGGGTCAAGTTCCTTGCACTTCATTGATATTCGCTCCAATGGATGTCCTTCAGCGGAAGGATGTCCTATCCTGGTGTCCCTATGAGGTTCAACTAGTGTGGCTCTGTTGGGCCCCGTCACTATCACAGGGGCTCTGCCCTTGGTTTTTTGTCTCAGAACATTCTGACTTGGTCATGGGGCTTGGTAATTTTATGTCTGGACATTCTATTCTATATGTCTTCATTCTCCCTGCTAAGTGGGGGTCTGCGCAAGATTGCTCTGGAAGGGGCGACCCGTGATACTGGAGGTCCTTGGGTGGCCCAGTGGGGTGTGGTTCGCAGATTTTTCTGCTAAAGACAGTGGACCTGTACGCTCTCTCAGGAGGGCTGTTCTGCCCATTCAGGCCCCTTCCTATGTCGCTCCAATCTACAGGCTCTACGTCTGATGGCCTGACGGTTGATTCCTTCACCCTGTTGGAGACGGGTTATCTTCTGGGTGATTTTGTCTTTGGAGGGCTAGGAGCTAGCTTCTTCCTCTTTTTCTTCTTCTGCCATCTATGATAGGGTATGGGGTAAAAACCAAAGCCTGGAATTCACACCTGGGCACTCCATTCAAAATGATTGAAATTTATTAAAGCGCAATCATTAAAAAACATATAAAACACACATCTAACAAGGATTAAAAACAAACCAAGCCTGGACAAATAGTCAATGAATATTACAAATACCAATTAATATAATATATACAAATCTAATAATACCTGTGGTAAGAGTTAACTAACAGATCTTGTTATTATCACAAAAGGATGTAGAGAATGTTCCTGCCCCCAACTGGTTATCAATGATAATTACACCCACAATAATACTCCTAAATAAATAATATATCCTTATAAATTACTTAAAAAATCTAATAGTGCTAAGTCAATAATACTTCTATACGCCAAATATATATCTATATGTGCAAAAAAATTGATCCTCAGTGTAACTAGTATAAATGATCATAAAGTGCAACGTGCCTGTCTATTGAATAATTCATAGCTAATACATCTCCCATTTAAAAAATACAAAGTGCCAATAACCTTATTGTATACCTATAAGTGGGTCCAAAAACTTTTAAGGGGTATATATATAAAGGAGCAAGGAACAGCAAAACAATTCAATACATGTCAGACCATCATAATAAAGGAACAACTCTATTACCACCAATACAGCATGTCCAGGGATGTAAACAAGCAGACCCCGCGCGCTCCGCCAAGCGCCCAAGGCTTCAGAGGGGTAACATGACAACAAATAAGCACATACCTTTATAGTCCGAGGGGAGGGAAACTCACCGCCACCTGCCGCTTCCGCCCACACACACCTGGGCTTCCGACGGCGCTGACACGCTCTCCTCGCCGTGCGGGCACGCCCCCCTCCGATGACCCGGCCGCCGTCATCGGGAAACATAGGGGGCGTGTCCGTTAGGCAAAGAGAAGCGCTCCAGCGGGGGTAGCGAGCCTCTCACCCTCGCTCCACAAAGGGGGACACTCTTTATTATACACAAGGAGGATAACCAATACAAATGTGCGCTATTTTACTCTATTTATAATCCATAACAAATCAAATGAGTATAATTAAATTTATATAACACAGAGGCTGGGCATATTTTAACACAGTCATTTGAATATTCCTATACATATATACATGTGCACACATTGTGTACACATATATATATGGACACATGTGCAAGATTCCTGTTATCTAAACAACACACTTTTAATAATAATTCCCCAAACAAGAGAGATATGCTTGGTGGAGTTAATTGTGTGATCAGAACGCATCACTCCACTTGATCAAATTCTTCTCTTCTGATCACACAAAATCCCAAAGGGAATCTAAGAAGAAATATGTCTCTCTATAGGAGCCAATCAATAGAAGTTCATTTTTGGAATTATTTTCTCCAAAGGATAGGTGAAAAATGTAAGCTCTTTAGCCATCCATTCAGGGTTTTTTGGGAAACGTTATAAGTACTCTTCTTCCATTATTCCTTCCAAACAGAGGGGCATCCCGTATGGTTGCTCCAAACCATTCTTCCCTGCTGATTTTTTCACTCTTCTATCCCAGGCACGCTGACACATTCCTTCTTCCACTACTGTTCCATTAGTGATCCAAACATGTGTAAAGAAGCAAACAGCTACAAAAATCTAAAAAACTTAAGAAGAGAAAGGAAAATATAACTCAAAGTGCTAAAAAACATGTGAAACAACCCTGTGATAAAGAAAACACATGACTATTGTACCTACACATAAATCTAAGTGAAAAATAAATATATTTTTAATAATAATTGAAGTGCCCAAATGAAACCGTGTGAACACCCTTATCTTTCAATGGAAAAGTGTTGTTATTAAATCCCCCAAAGGGGTACCTGGGAATAAATGAACAGGGTGGATGCCCTTCTATGTGATATGGGTGGTAGACTAAAGGAAAGGTCCAAAAGAAATGTCCTCATTTAAGCCTATGGGTGTAGCCGTATCCAGCATATGTATCCACCTTAATTCTTCTCTCATTAGTCTCGTTTTCAAATTCCCCCCCCGGGGTCCCAAAACTATCTTCTGAAGTCCCACCACTTCCAAACCATCCATCCTTGAATTATGAAAGTTTAAGAAGTGTTTAGCAACGGGTGTGAGAGTCTTACCTTTCTCGAGATCTCGAGGCGCCAGTCGGATATTTGACAGATGAGATTGAATTCTGCTCTTCAAAACATTTTTAGTTTCTCCTACATAAAATCTAGGACACGGACAACTGATCAAATAAATAACTGATTTAGTATTACAGTTAATGAAATCACAAAGAACAAATTTACGGCCAGTATTGGGGTTAATTACCTCCTTTGTTCTGGTCATATGCTTGCATACTGAACACGAGCCACATGGTGCTGAGCCTTTGATACTTCTCGATGTTAACCAATTGCCTTCGGCTCTTGAAAAGTGACTATGGCACACATGATCTCGAATATTTTTAGCACGTCTCGCAATTAGTCGTGGTGCCCTCGGTAACCAACCTCCCAGGTCTTTATCACTTGTTAAAATATTCCAATGACGTCCAAGTATGTTTTTTATTTCCTTCCATTGTTGGTTAAACCTTGTAACCACACCAATGTGTTTCATTGGGATGCGTTTCTTTTTTTGTAATAATTCCAAGCGGTTGGTCTTGCGTGCTCTCATCAAAGCTGTATCCAGTACCTTCTTCGGATATCCTCTGGCTCTCAGCCTTTGTCTCAGTTTTTGTGCTTCTTTCTCAAAGTCTTCATTCCTAGTACAATTACGTTTGAGTCGTAGAAACTGGCCAGTTGGAATTCCTTTTTTCAAGTGTGTCGGGTGTGAGCTTTCAAAATGTAAGATGCTGTTCGTAGCAGTATGTTTGCGGTACAGTGTGCTCTGTATATTCCCTTCAGTTGTTATCGTAAGACCAAGATCCAGGAATGTGATGGATTCTGCAGACAAATATGATGTCAGTTTAATATTCAAGTTGTTATCATTCAATTTGTCAAGGAAATCCTCACATTCCCTCTGGGTACCTTCCCAAAAAAAGAGGACATCGTCAATAAAACGAAACCACGCCACTATGTGGCAATGATATTGTTCCAATCGTTCACTAAAAACCACTTCCCTTTCCCACCAACCCAAAAACAGGTTGGCGATGGAAGGCGCACACTTTGCGCCCATGGCTACGCCCATCCTTTGTCTATAGAAGCCTTTGTCAAATGTAAAGTAATTGTGTTCCAAAATGTACTTTAAGGCATCTAGGATAAATTTTCTGCGTAGTGGGTGTGTATTAGACTCCATACTTAGGAAGTACTCCGTGGTCAAAATTGCATTCTCATGTGAGATATTGGAATATAAAGATTCCACATCACATGATACTAGCAAACAACCTTTGGGTAGGTATACCGAATCCAGTTTGAGCAACAAATCCATCGAATCACGTAGATAAGAGGCAAGGCCCTGTACATGTTTTTGTAGAAAAGTATCTATCCAAGTACAGATAGGTTCAGTTAAGGATCCAATTCCTGAGACGATTGGACGTCCAGGAGGATTGTTTCGATCCTTATGAATTTTTGGAAGAATATAAAAGGTGGGGGTCACCGGACACTCCACCTTCAAAAATTCCCTTTCTTTCTGATCTATAGCTCCCTCCAATAAGGCTGTATCAATCATGTCATCAATTTCCCTTTTGTATCTAACTACCGGGTTGCAAGGTAAAACCTCATAGTATCTTGTGTTATTCAATTGGCGCGAGACCTCTTGCGTATAGAGGCCGACAGGGAGGACTACAATGTTCCCCCCTTTATCGGCCTCTTTAATGACAATGTCCTTCCGCTGTTCTAGGCTACGTAATGCCAATCTCTCACCCCTAGTAATGTTTTGTTTTCCCCCACAAATAGGGAGTTTTTTTAGGTCCTCGCTTACCATTTGGTAGAAAATTTGGATGGCCGGGCTGATGGACCATGGAGGGATGAATGTAGATTTCTTGCGAATAAGCTTCTTGGGACCTTCTGCTTGATTGTTCAATTCTTCCAAATCCGTTAATAATTGTAGTTCTTTCACACTCCAATCTATTCCATCTTCCCGACGTTTCAGGGTCGCAAAGTGTTTTTTAAGTAATAGTTGTCTACAAAAAACGAAAATGTCCTTCATTATCTCAAACTTATCAATGTTCCTAGATGGTGAAAATGAAAGGCCCTTCGCCAATACTGACCTTTCTTCATTACTCAAAGGTACAGTTGTGAGATTGATGACCTGAAGGTCTAGATTACATATTTCCGCCATAGTTTCATCGTATGGGGTACCCGTATTGTTTGGTGGAAGTCTAGGTCTCTCCCCTGTCGGATCTTCTCTGTTCCCAGGGTTCTAGAGTTATTGCAGCATGGGTTGGGGTTGGCTCTCCATCCCGGTACTCTGGACAGTCCGCCTTCCGGTGGAATTCTTGTTCTGTCTGTCTTTGTTAAGCTTTCTTCGGGGATTGCTTAGGTGCGTACCCCAAGAAGTTCTAGGGTCCCTTTTGGGGTTTATTTATTCTGTTTGCCTTGCGGGGGTGTTCCCTTTGGTCCTATTCCGGATGCTGTTTGAACTGTTCTTCCCTCAAGCTGCTCTTCTGGGGATTGTTGCTTCAGTCAGACGTGTGCCTGAGAGGGCGGCTCTGTTTAGTCGGCCCTCGTTCATTATATATATATATACATGCTGTGTTGTGATGGTATTCCGCCTCACGTCAGACCTTATGCCTAAGGTGACGCCTTATGCTTTTTATTAAGGAACTTTATCTGCCTCTGGGCCTTATTCCTAGTAACACTGAAGTAAGGGGGTCTATACTCCCTCAACAAGTGTTGAAGGTTCTTTCTGGTTTGTCTCTTGTTCCCTGGGGGGACTGACGTCCCTTGGGGTTCACGGGCGTCTCCATCAGTAAGTGCCTGTTTCTTCGGCTTCAGGGGTTTAGGTGCCCTTTGGACTGGTCTCACTTGGCTGGATGGTCCTTTCTGGTCCTAAGAAAGGGTTTTTCAGTTTTTTTGCTGATCCTTGTTTAATATAGTGGCCAGTATTCCCGCCCATCACTCGGGAGACCAAGGTTCATATTCCACGATGGGGTAAACTCTAAGTTACCATTACTGCCTTTTGCATTGGACTGGTCAGGCTATTACTCTGGCCTATCCTTTTAGGGGAAGAACTTTCTTCTCTTTTTCTTATGTTTTTTTTCTACTTGTGCTTGGGTACCCTTGGACCTTTCAGCACCAGGTCTCTGTTGAACAAGTTTTGCTAGATCGCTGCTTGTGTTCAGTTCATGCCTTTTCAAAGGTTTTTATAAGGTTGTCGTTGGAGCCTTCGCTCAGGTTGCTCTTGGTAGCAAGATTTGCAGGTGACAGCACTTTTACTGTTTGCTGTGCCTTTTTTGATGGGGATCCCACCCTATTTTATGGACACTGCTATTGGATGTCCCATGTGTAAGTATTATAGATGGAGCAGGACGTGCTGTATGCTTAGAATAATACAATTCTGTGAAATACTCACCTGTAGAATTGGTATTATACGCATACAGCAAGTCCTGCTCCACCCCACCCTGGTTTCACTCTGTTCTGGATCCCCTGTATGGTGATTGTTATCATTGTTATTATTGCCAGTTTTTGGGTGGTTGGTTTCTCCCGGCTTCTCTTTCTCACTGCTTTTCAATGCTGGAGGATTTATGGGAGGTCCCTCATTATATGTAGGGCCGGGAGGAGCCTGTTTTTACATGTCTGCAGTGAACAGCGCCCTCTGGCGGAGGATTACCCATGTGTAAGTATTATAGATGGAGCAGGACGTGCTGTATGCGTATAATACCAATTCTACAGGTGAGTATTTCACAGAATTGTATTTTTTCAGCGCCAGAGATTAGTAAGGCTGTTTTTTTGCTGAATATGGTGTGAGTCGGTCGCTATGAGCAGTCGCTAACATGCGCTCCCATACAGCGCTGTACTGGTCAAATAGCGACTCCTCACAATGTATTCAACATTACTGAACAACGACTGAGTCGCTATGAAGTGGCGACCCACGGCTGAGCAAAGCGACTACTAGCGGGCGCTCTGAAAATGCCTGCTACAGACGCTCATCTGTTGCTACCTGCCGCTACCAGCCTCTTAGTTACAATTTGTTACAACAGAAGTATAGAAGGAATGTCAAAGGAAGAAAAAATAGAAGGAATGACACAGAAAGGAAGAATATAGGCAATTACACAGAAAAGAAGAAAAGAAATGAAAGAAAGATAAAAAGAACGAAAAGAAGGAATGCCAAAGAAAAAAATAAAGAATGAGAGAAGTAAAAAAAAGAAAAGAAAGGATGGGAGTGGGGGGAAATGTAGGTAGATACCTACACCTCTCTGGTGCTTCAAGGTTGTGGCGTGGACTGATTTAATGGACTAGTTTTTATCAGGGCAACTGGCAGGTTAGGATTCAATCGAAATAGGGCTTGAATTTTCTATTGGTATTACTCATGTATTATAATGTGAGCCAATGAGACAGGTGATTTGGGTTTGAGGGTGTTGGTCCTTTCTGACAGATTACCCCTATGGAAAATGAAACAGCAAAAACATCACCTTATGTCTTGCTCCTCTCCTTTATGATACAAATATGTCAAGAGAAAATAATGTTCATGCACGTTATATATGGGAATATATATATAAAAAAATATAGGGGTAAAACATTGTGATTCTACAGCTCTATAGGAGGGCACAGATACAGAGCTGTGTTGTTGTTTCATGTCTCTTTGAATCACAGACTGAGATTTGTACATTTAAAAGCTGATTCAGCACCTTGAGAATGTTTTTCTCATTTTTTAAAGGAAAAATGTTCACAAATTCTAGTTTATGATTTTTTACCTTTTTAGCTGTGGAAATTGTTTAAAAATTGCATTGCAGTGTGGATTGCAACCTGCATCTCCGTGAGCTTATTAGCAATAATACACAAAGAACTCAAAAAAACGTGCTTGTCCTACTTTTTACCCCAAAAATCACCTGTAGTTGTGATGGGGTGATTTTAACACGGGAGATACATCACCGATCAAATCAATTAAGGATATATATGTAAATCGCTATGGAAGTTGACGACACTATATAAATAAACAATAATAATATATATGTATTAAGTTTTGAAATAACAGCACCATATGGGATATGCTAAAGAATTTGCCTAATTTTTCTGCTTAGCCTATAGGGTGCTGTTGTATCCAAAGTTAAAGAAAATATAATTATCTCATAGGAAAAATTACGTATCTAGCCTGTTTTTTTGTGATGGGAATCGCATTGGGGACACTTGACATGACATAGCTTTCTCACGGCCCAAATGACAAGTTTGCAGTGCAACACGAACGTACTAAAAAGGCATCCAAAAATATTTCTAACCAGCCTAGAGATCCCAAGGCACATGCACCAGCCCCCCCCCCCCCAAAAAAAAAATTATTATAAAATGCCTTAATAATTCTAACCATCTCAACCCATTGAAATGTATGGGATAAGGCCACACAGTGCAGATCTTATCTGGCACTGTAGGGAACTCAAGAGATGCCATGCCACTCATCCCATCGCCGGTGCTGATGATAGATGGGACACTACCTGGCACTATCACAGGCACTCTGGATTTTTGACTTGATAAATGCACCTTTTGCACTTGGCCCTGACATTCACCTGACGTTCATCTGACGCTACACTACGTGCCACTAGTGTTTTGTAAATAAACCCCTAAATTAAAAAAGCTCACACCACAATGCACACAGGAAGCCATACTGGCTTCAACAAATAAATAGCATGACTCAGGAATTTAATTTGGTGGCATGAAACAGAGGGGGTGGCATCTGCATGCCTAAGCTGCTAAAGTGGTGAACATGAGGAGCTGTAGGAACATTGGTGGATATTTTGAATTACTTTGTGGGTGCTCTGAGCTGAACTCATTGTGGTCAGGCACCCACTTTTCACCCCCATTGCTTTGTTATTTTAAAAGCTGCTTTCACGGTACATAGTCATTGGGGGTCATATTAGCCAGTGTGATTTCCGGTGTGCATTGCGTTGTGGATTGCAATCTGCATCTGAGCTTTTAGCGATAACATACAAAATAGTGCAACAAAAATATTTGTCCTCCATTTACCCAAATAAAATCACCTGCACATGTAATGGGACATTCTTGCTGTTTTTGTACATTATTTTTTTAGCGATGCATAAGATATTTTTTGGGAAATGATGCACGCTACGGTTGATGCCTGGCTGGTGGCTGGCATCATTTGGTACCTAAACCTGAACGTCTGTTGGAGTCCTCTCCCTGGCTTCCCTGAGGCTGCTTGGCCATTTTGCAATCCTTGGCTTCTGGAGGCTGCTGTCTCCTGTCCTGGGCTCTTGCATGAGTGCACCAGCACCTTAGGGTTTCCTTTGTTTTCCTTATTAGTTATCTTGTTAGTTAGCCTTATTTCTTTTCTCTTTATTTTGTATGTAATCTTTTTGTTTCCTTTGCCTTTATTAATAAAACCATTGTTAGAGCATTTCCCCTGTCCTGTTTATTTGCTCTGGCCAATCAATATGCTCTCCAGGTGGAGAGTTCATTTAGGAGAACTCTCTGGGCCCGACAACCCTTACCCTATTCAAAAAAGAATGTACCTAACCTATAAAAATGTCCCATCACATGTGCAGGTCATTTTTTTGGGGGGGGGGGGGGGGGAGGTAGAACAAACTTTTTGTGCTTTTTGTGTATAAATGCTAAAAAGCTCACCAGGATGCAGGTTGCAATACACACCACAATGCACACCAAAGTCATTACACACCATGTAATTAGCATGACCCCCATTACCTGACTGCTCATTGCTGCTAAGCAACCCCCTAATGCAAACAGCCACAATGTTGTGCACAAAACACAGCTGTACTCCACTAATTCAGGAGGGGGGTCCAATGGAACAACCACTGGTACTTCCCTTCTTCCAGGATAAAAACAGGATTCAGTTCAGATTCAGACCGGTTGCCCCTTTGCAGCGAATTATCACACAGTGTGATGCAGGGGCTGGGGTTCAGTCCACCTAGGGGTTTGGCTAAACAGCCACAATGTTGTGCACAAAACACAGCTGTACTCCACTAATTCAGGAGGGGGGTCCAATGGAACAACCACTGGTACTTCCCTTCTTCGAGGATAAAAACAGGAATCAGTTCAGATTCAGACCAGTTGCCCCCTTGCAGCGAATTATCACACAGTGTGATGCAGGGGCTGGGGTTCAGTCCACCTAGGGATTTGGCTATAGAAAGATATTAACAACAACAGTTTTGCCTGGAAAAACACAAAGGCTCCTTTCACAGAGGAACATTATGTTAGTAATTGCAACTTCACTATCGCTAATACAGTCGCTACTTGCCCAGTGTTATGCAGGTGATTTACAAGTTTTATCCTCCCAAAAACACATGTGGAGTGTGGAACAGTCATAGGCTACTAGGGACAACGTTTCACTAGCGAGTTCATGAGCGCATCATGCTTGCCCCACAATTGCCGCAATTGCCGCAGTAGTAAAAGATGCCAAAATGATGTTCCTTAGGTGACATAAAAAGAGCTGCTTTGCATATCAATACGTGAAGGAAGCCACCTGGGAGTAGCACTGTTGGATTATTAGTCCCATTACTCATTTCAAATGTGAATAATGAAGGTTTCCTGTAAACCTTTAACCAGTTTCAATTGTTCTTGTACACAGTGTTAAACCAAAAGTAATACAAGTGCACACAAATACATCAATCAAGAAAATACATTTATTAAATGAATGAATTAATCAGAAGTATTTCTCATTCAATAGATTACAGCATTTTTCAATCATTAAGATTAAAGCCGATAGCTATTCAGTAAACTTGAATCATGTTGGTTGTAATTAATGAGGTTTACTTATTTCCTCCACCATAACCTCCGCCGATGCCACCAGCTCCTTGGCCTTGTGTCTGGCAGGGATCTAAAAAAGACACAATCACAAAATCATTAGAATGGTGGAAATGTAGTTGTAAGTGTCTGAAAACACCCACCCAATTCTAGGTGATTGTTTTGATGGCTGTGTGTGGCTTCTCTTGGGTGGCCTAAAATGGTAAGAGCCATGAAAGTTGCCATAATCACAAAGCTTGAGTCAGAAAGTGAGGGAAATCTCTCCAAAGCAGTCAAAGAAACAATAACATCATGACAGAGCATGTAACCTTCATTACGCTATACCAAAAAGATTATTTAAGTTAAAATGTACAGTCAATGAAGCACTGCGTTAATGAGAGTATAATTCTATAACACTTTTTATACTGTTACCATTGTTAACAGCTGGCCACCACATGTTATTACACATGTTATTACAGTTTTTCATTTAAATTCTTCTTAAACTTTGCTTCAAAGATTTTAAACGTATGTATCATTTTATACCCTTTTATACTATGGTCTATTACATCAGAATATTGATATATACTAATATAATAGAATTGTAACTCTCTTGCGGTATCTGTAGAATAGGGAGGACTAAACATGGGATTTAGGTAAGTTAACATAACAGCAGAATTTGGCTCAGCAAATTTAAAGTTTGTGCGATGATGTTCAATAGGCAGCAATTCTTGTGTGTAACTTAATTTACAGAAATAAAGCTATTCGTATGCATGTTATCTTTATATAGAATAAGTTATGTACCTTGGCACTTGTTGACTGGTACTGCGCATGGGTCTTTACATGGGTCGTGACATTGTACTGGTGCTGGGGCACATGGGTCTTGGACCTTAACAGCTTGGTCTTGACATTGCTGAACTGGTGCACATGCTGAAAAGTAAGATGACAGGATATGTCAGAGAACCTTACTTACGGTATATACGTAACATGTATCCTTCCCTTTCTGATATAGATGTTCTGTTTTTGATAGATCATATTTATCATTTTATACACTGCATTAGAGAAGTGATCAAAAATTGCCTTGTCTGTTTTCATACTCCCCATGGGCATTTTCCCAAATCATTTCAGACATGCAAAATTCAGAATCAGATTTTATTAGGTACGTACATACATGGAAATGGAAACCATGTAAGGGAAGAATGAATATGAAAAAAAAACAACTTGTTCCTGATTATGTATCACTTAGATAATGGTAGATCCATAATAATCCAAAACTAAAGACTTTTGGACGACCCATATCATTAGTTGCAGATCTCATAATCAGAAAAATCTAACAGGTAAATGAAAATGAATACTAACGAGTCCTAAACTTGTTTTAGACCTATGCAAGAGTTATGACAATCAACAATAATATCCAAAAAGTTAAATAGCCTGCGGTTGCAAATTAAGACCCTATTAAACTACCAGATAATTCAAACTTAAATGCATAATCTTTGGCATATAGCAAAGTATATAAAAGTTAGGTATACTCACGGTCTTTGCGTCCGCTCTTTGTTGCCATGACTGTGTTTGCCTTAGATTTCTGTCTAGTGAATTAGAAAGAAAAGAAGAAGTGATATAGCAGCTCTGTGTTATGTTAAAGGGTTTATATACAAAAATATCCTGATATTATGACAGTTGTGCAATAATTCTTGCCTGTAAATGGACCAATAGGATGCCAAGTTGATTGGCTAAGTGTAATTTAATTTCTAGCATTTGCATACCTTCAAGGCAAGGCGTATCGCAATTACGTTTGTGATGCAAATGATATTTTATAACTACATGGATATGTATCATTTTTCAGATAGTAATTTATGTAGGTATACATATTTGAATTTCAATAAAGAAGGAAAGGAAAGAATGTCGTCTGAACAACGAACTGTGTATAATATATTTAGTCACACTAATTAAAGCAGTTCAGCGATCAAAACAGCACAGCTTGGTAAGTCAGTCATGGTCACATTCCTTTAGTTTCCACCTAATATCAAAAAGAATGCAGAGATACTGGTTTATTTACATGTAAAAATACTGTATGTGGTTTCTGGTCTTTTTTTTATTATCACTACAATAATATAATAACAACCAGGCACAACTTACAAGTGGAGGTCAACATGGTAAGATGGTTCTCTATTTATAGTCCTAATTTGTAACTTTTTACTTTTTGTAAAAAGTAATGGCACCCCATGGAAGAAAACACCAGGCCCATGCCGTTGGGCACCGGGCTCTTCCAAAACCCATAATAGTGCATATAATAAGGTCAGCACACCACCTTCCAGTGCTGTGAGGTGGCAGACTGGCTCCAATACCCTTTGGAGATGTGCTGAAGAGCATGGGGCTGGTGAGCTGAGCCAGGGGCACACCATTGGGCCTCTTAAGCCTGGCTTGCCAGACGATAAACCTGGTGCACAGGGAAGGTTGGTTCAGGAGGGGGGGGGGGGCAATGCTGGGTTTTTTTTTTACATTTTTTGTAAAAGTTACATAAAAAAGAGAAGATTTTTACAACCCTACCAGTAATCAGTTAATTTGTCAAGAACAGGCTTGGTGCTGCGTGAAAATGAAGCAGTCATCAAATGCTTAAAGTCATTTAATGCCAGCCAATGATGCCCTCAAATTTGCGCTGCCTATGGCACGTCCAAATATTGTGTGGATGTTACTTCAAAGATTACGATCAAAGATTTCGGGTAGATCAAGCCATTAGGGTTATAACTGAAGCATTAGGTGACCTACAGAAGTTCCAGTGTATTTAATGACTGGTGAATGGTTTATGGTAGATCATAGGGTCCAAAGTTAATGGAAAATTAGAGGTCACTTCAGGAGGGTTATTTTTTAAATGTTGAAATGTTTTCTTGTTGATTTGACTTTTATTTACATTTTGTTGAGTTTTTTTTTACAGTATATATGTATTTTTTATGTCAAGAGTGAGACTATAAAACTTAAAGCGATCCTTTACCCATATATTAACCACTTCCTTATTCACGAGTGGCTGGCTCAAATGACTGCAGTTGACCAATCTGGATTTCCCAGTGGACCTGCACATCACACGTAAATGGTCACCTGATTAACTGTTATTTGGTGCCATACACCATGAATGAGGAAGTTGTGACTTGAGTATAGCGGCACTTTAAAAAAAACATACAAGCATGCTCACCTTTTCTCCACCACAGCAGCTCTCAGCTGTTTTGGCTCTCAGAATCCCTACTGTTTCTGAGCTTGTGTCTCCCAATGGCTTCCTCTGCCCCTCACTTCAGTCACAGTTAATGTGCACACCCTCTGCATTCACCACAAAAAAGGTGCTTTCCAGACACTGCTGTTACATGTCCCCTTATAGAGTTGGGAGTGCACATACACTGTGACGGGAGAGCAGCAACAGCTAGCATTGGTACAAGGAATTCTGGGGCTTGTGTCTACTGCCAGACTTTTCATTCGAAAACAAAAGGTCTTTGAGCACAGGAGCCGTGGTAAAAGGTTATCATTTTTTATTTTCTTAGAGTTTGATTTCTTTAAACGCTTCTGTGTATGCAACATCAGACAGGCCCTACTAGATTCAATAGGATGGTCTGACTTTTCCTGGGAAAAATTCTGGACACTAATGCAAATTTTCTAGGGGTGGGCCTCATAGCAGTAATATTAACTATGCATGCAGAGGTTCATATACCGTATTTGCCGGCGTATAAGACGACTGGGTGTATAAGACGACCCCCCAACATTTCCACTCAAAATTTAGAATTTGTTATATACTCGCCGTATAAGACTACTCCCTCTTCCGCACACCTTCCACACACCAAATAAACAACAAACCATATAAACAACAACCAAAAAAACAACCTGAGCATGTTAGCAGAGATGGGATAATAGAGAGATGGGATGGGACAGAGCTGGGAGAAGAGAGATGGGATGGGAGTCATGGGACAAAGCTGGGAACAGAGATGGGATGGGACAGAGCTAAGAAAAGAGAGTTGAAGCAGGGAAAGGTGGGTTTTTACAGGTGCCGGGGGGGGGGTTTCACACAGTGGGGGCATCCCAATTCAGGATGCCCCAGGGAAAAGCTGACTGTCGATAAAAGGTTCAGTCATCTGCAACTATCCCAGGAGGCTGAGTGACGCACACTCATAAACGTCCTGCTTCATGCACTGTTTTATATCCGGGCAGCTGCAAACAGAACTATGCAGGGCCAAACTAATGCATAGTCCTGCTTGTTGCTGCCCTAAGGATATTAAGCAGTGCACTGCAAAACTTCTTTTAATTGAGCGCCGCTCAGCCTCCTGCGATCGAAGCAGACAGCTGAGCTGGCTGCTCCTCCATAAATCACCCACCTGCTGTCTTTCCTCCCGCCCGCCGTCTTTCCATCCTGGCCGCCGGCCCCGCCCGCTGCCTTCCATCCTGGCAGACGGCCCCGCCCACTGCCTTCCGTCATGGTCTCGGACCCCGGCCACTGCCTTCCCCTCCACCCGGCCGCCGGCCCCGCCCGCTGCCTTTCCTCTCGTCTCCGGCTTGTGCGCTTGCGCTCCCGTCTCCGCTTGCACGCTGCCTTCCCTCCCGGCCGCCCCGGAATCCTAGCGGCCCCGCAGATTAGAGGTAACAGTGCCGTGCACCCGGCGTATAAGACGACCCCCCCACTTGAAGGCAGGTTTTTCAGGGGCAGAAAGTCGTCTTATACGCCGGCAAATACGGTATATGCTGATTTTTTATAGGGTGATATTTGGTGATAAATGTACTCGAAGGGTGGGGGTTGAGGTAGTGCATTTCACCCATGACAATGTTGCAAGATCTAATTGGTTAACATTTGTTGTACAAATGTTACTACTGCAGTGTCTGCATACTAATGACATAGAAAAACTTGTTGAGCCACAACACAAGCAGTTGCAACATCTGATTCTCATGGAATAATAAACTAATTAGCTGCATTTCCTGCCAAGGCGTCTCGTAACCATTTAATTATCAATAACTTTTGCAGACGGTCATGGGTTTGGAATATATTACTCGAAAGGCATAATTAATGTTGCAAGATCTAATAGTTATTTATTGAACATATAATGCATAAAAATTAATCTGTTATAACTGCCTTTTAAAAAAGTACTTACATTTCAGATTATTATTAGAGATGAGAGAACCCGGACTTTAAAGTTTTAGGTTCGTACCGAATAGCCTGTCTGGGTGCCCAAACATGGACTCGGACTTCTCTCAAAAATTTGTGTTCATGTTCAGAGTTTGAAAGCCGAACTGGAGACTGCTGGGGTCCACAGCAACAGATGCAGACCTGGGGGGGGGGGCAGTGAATGCCTTCTTCACAGTGGTGTCCTGCTTCCCCTCGTCCCTCGCTCCTTTTCCTTCCAATTCTCACCTCGAGACTGACTGTGCAACCTGACCCTGGCTCCTCCTCTTTCAACCCTTTTATACCCCTGTCTCTCCCCCCATGCTATCTGACTCTAGGGATGCTTCACCCCTCTCTCTCTGTCTATGTCACAATGGATCAATGAGCTGCCCATGTTGCCTGAATCTGTGTGGTCCCCAACAACAGACACAGGGTCCATATGTATGAGGGCCCAAAGAGTGGTTCCCTGAGGCAGAGGAGGACCCCGAACCATTTCCATGCTTGGAATTAAATCCTTTGGCACCCCACTTTCACCTCAGACTACCAGCAAGAGGCCGGTATTGGGGGCCTGGTTCTTATGTTCCCCTAGGCAATAGACGGACAATCCCAAAAGCAGACAGCGAGGAAGTTACCAGAACCAAGGTATGTGTTCTACCCTATGTTCCCTTACGCTGCCTATATTTATTCCTCTGTTGGGCCTCCCCTAGGTATGGTGCCCCTTATCTTCGAGGTGATGTTGTATGAGTAACAAAGGAGGGGTGGCAGCCGCTCAGACCATTTTATAACTAACCTGGGAGGTGCACGTTAGCAGTCTTAAAGTCTTAAAGGAGCCACAGCACTCAAACCAGTTAGCTTGCTGACGAACCTACAATCTGTCTCTAAACTTGGTTAAAAACAGAGGGCTTGGCCACACACATCTGCAGGAGTATGCTTAAGCTGCACCACCAGCGCCAAGGTGCCCCTGTGAGGTGCAGTCCTAACTCTAATCTCTAAGAGCCCCATTTGGGACATACAATGGGGTGGAAGACCTTGCAATACAGCCTAGACCCCATGAGTACCCAGAGGAGCTCCAAGCCATCCACCATTTCAATGTAGCCCCAAATTTGCCACAGTTAATGGTCCCCTCTCTTCCTTGAACATAATATGGCGAATGTAACCCAGGCATCAAGGGACAATGACACTACAGCTTTTATGCACATTTCAAAGAATATCTAAATTATTTACGGTATTGGCAGCCATGTGACATTATGATCTGTCAACCTTCTTTGCTTAATAATAGCATGCCAAAAACTACACAATATAGTACTACAGGTACTGCAGTGGTGGCCTGGACTGTTTGCAAAACCAACAATAGCTGGGGGAAAATGCTTGTGAATCTTATGATGTGAATGTAAAAAAAAAATAAAACACGCACAAACCATAACAGGCTTCCACGTCGATGTTGGCTTCCTTCGTTTTGGAGGTGGGAGTGGCCTATATACAGATGGCATGGCCTATGAATGGCCGGTGTCCATTTACAGGTGCCAGCCTTATATAGACCACAACCACCTGCCGAAGCGAAGGATGGAAAATAACAGCGACACAGTAGCCTAGAAGTGCATGTGTCTGTATGTCTCTGTGTGCCAGACGTTATTTGGGGAAGGCCTCTAATGAGGGATGCTACACACTTCATATAATGAGAATGCCGCACACTGCCTGTAATGAGGATGCCGCTCACTGTCTTTATGGTCGGGGGGGTGGAACAGTATCTTCAATAAGGTGATTGGGAGGGGGGATTTTAGCACCACACCATTTGGTTCAGAATTTTTTTCCCCTTTTGTCCACCTCTGAAAAATGATGTGTGTGTGTGTGTGTGTGTGTGTGTGTGTGTGTGTGTGTGTGTGTGTATATTTGTTACTCTTATTTGTACGAAAATAATAATGTAGTTCTTATCACCCCCACCCTGATATAATCTGGCCTTGTGCTGATAAGAGGCAACACCCTGAAACACACTTTTACAACAAGAGTAGAAGATGGCTGTGTAATTATTATTAGCTATGCCCACACATTGCAGCCCCAGTGGTAAATCGTATTTTTCCTGGTTTGTATGCAAAATATAAATATTTATATAGTTTTAAGAACACACGTATTGCCTGCACAACCCACTGGTAATAATAAGGCAGCAAGCAGCTAACCTGATGCCTGTCCCATGTGCCTCTTCTTCACTTCTTGCAGCGCCAAGTAGAAGCCATAGTAAGGCTTCAAATTTTGCCTCTCCTTTCAGTTTGATTTTTCCAGGGCCACTCTGTCCATTGGTACTGTAAGTAAGTCACAATGGTCCCAAAGCTGTTTCTGACCACAGCACAGCATGATCATGAGTCAAAAAAAACGTAACATGACATGCCCCCCCCCCCCATGATCCTTAAATTGGGGCAAAGAAAGAGGCATTTGGTATAATATATATATATATATATATATATATATATATATATATATATTACATTAGGTTTTTACACATAATTGGATATTTATAGATGCTTAGAAATTACTCCTGTCCTGACACTGTCCTCAAGCATGATGAGGTGGAGAAAGTTAGTGTGTGTCCGGGCAGGGACTTGAACTTTATTCGAAGTCCTGCTTAAAATTAATTGTCGTTGGGCGAACTATGATCTGTTCCATAGCGGTTGAGCGGTCAGGCAGGTTATGGCTGACATTTCAGTGGTTGGTTAGAACCGGCATGCTGAAGAATGGACTGATATTGCCCACCAGAAGTGGTGTCACCTACGGAGGGCACGTATTTCATCTGGCATTCATTACTATCACATTACTAGGTGAGCAGGCAGCAGTATGGACTTCTCGTTCGCGCATCAGCGAATGGGACCCCTGCATTCACTATTTAAAGTAAGACCTGGAGCTGGATAGTGAGGCAGCAGGTGAGTCTTATTTCCGGTAAAAGCTCAGAAATGCAGAACGAAACTGAAGTGTCCTATCAAGATATATTCAATAAAAGCAGGGAGCTAAAAATGTCTCTCTATTGAATTCTTCCTTTTATTTCATAGAAAAATCTTCAACAGGAAATACACCACCACCACCACAAAGCAACAATATGCGCTTACCATTTTAAAATAGGGCGAAGACACTAAGAAGATGCCTGCAGATCTTCCTGAAGTGACGCCTCCTGTTCCATGTGTATTGTCCGGATTTGACTCTCTTTGGCCTTGACTCCTTGGCTTGGATATCAAACCTATTCTGGCTCTGACCCTCTGACTTTGGATACATATCCCACTCTGGCTCTTATCCCCCGGCTTCGACCGACTCCCCGCACTGGCTCTGTGACCCGCTTGGAAATACAGACAACTCTCACCTCTGTTCCGGTGCATACCAGAGCTCTGTTCCAGCACTCACCTGTTTTTGCACTCTGAACTCCCGGCCCTGCTCCTGTACTCACCAAGGCTCTGAACTCCCGGCTCTGTTCCTGTACGCACTCCTTACCAGACTCTTGGGCTCACTATTTGTCAGGCCAGCTGTGGGACCCCGTTATTGTCTGTAGTGCAATCCACCTTTCCTTACAGAAAGCTTGGATGAGAACCAGACTTACCGGTAGACTCCCTGCACTGAGCCAGGCTTGTGGTGCTTCACTGCAACACTTCCTGCTAACTTCCCCCTCCTCAGCTTGCATTAATCCCTTTGTTTTTCAGCTCCTGCGTTCCAGTTCAGCTCACCAGAATCTGAAAATATCATCATCTGACACTCTAGCCTTCCTCTCTGCTGCATTTCCCCTGTACCCACTATCAGGGAAAGGCTGATCTACAACCATTTTTGTGCCTCTAATGTTTCATCCCCCCATTTTATCCCATATTATTTAGTTTAACTGTTTTATATAGTTTTGCAACATAACAATAACCATATGGCAAGAGGAAAATAGCTTTTGGGGAATCTTGTGCTATGGTTTTGCACAGCACTGAATCATATTCCAGATTTAAGAGGTCTGAAGTATGTGTGGCCTAGATATGTGATATCTGTGAGTATCATTGTGCTCTAGTTACTGTCTTTCTGTCTTACTGTACTGTATTTTGCCTTTCAATATGTCATTCTTTGTTGTTGCTGACATGATGATGGAAAACATTTTGTTTTTGTGTTTTTCATATCAGAACAACCAAGATCTTTATCTGTGATGATAACCTATGAAGACACATGGTTTCTTTGACCCTCTTTATTTTTCTCTATAAATGCTGCCTGTTGGAATGTGTATTGCTGTCTAGGCCTTATAGCATGAACACCGAAGGTTGGCAACCCAAATGGTATCAGTGTTTTTAACCTACACACAAGCTGTTCTCTAAGCCCAAAAGCATGATGGTGCTCATGTGCCTCTGTTGAGGATTATGAAATGGATTATAAAGATAACACAGAAGTTACAATATAAAGGGTACTGACTTATGCACACAGCTTCTGGGATATGTTATCCATCATCAAGTTTCTTATATCACCCCTTTTTTATAACAGGGTATTGGCAACATATTAAGAACTAGCAAGTACTGTATGCCTCTAATCTTGCAAGATATGGAGCTCTGTTATAGTTTGATTGTGTTGGAGTTCAATTTCAATTGGAGAGGCAATTTCCCGAATCCCCTACTTCCATTACTGTCACTCTTTGTCAGTACATATAGGAAACAATAGGGCCCCTATCATGCTAATTATTTAGTGAAGCAAGTTTAACTTTGGGTGTGCTCTGGGTGTGAACTAAAACTAAAATCTCAGTGAGCTTTTTATTCTTACCTCATTGGATGTACCTCGCCTGTAAAATGCCCCATTCCAGTAACAGCTTAGAACAAACATCTTTTTTTTTTTGCACTTTTTTTTTACGTAATAAAAAGTTCACTCAACTTTAGGTTGCAATACATACTCAAAAACACATTTGTGTTGCTTATCATTTTGTGATATTTATTTAATTTAGATTACATTTTTTTTTTAAAGTTTGGGAACAACAGTTACCCAGAGGTGACAGGTTTAAGTGTATCAGGGGTGACATTAAAAGAAAGAAACAAGCCTGGCTAGATATGGCTTAATGCCAGGTGTATAAGTGACCCCTCCTTCTGCCATCCAGCATATTTATATGGTTTTTATCATTTTATCTGAGTGAATTTAAAATTCACTCAGATGGGATGTTCATGATATTTTAGAAATATGTCAAACAGACTACCAAAGGTTAATTAAACAAATCAATGTAATTTTTTACAAAAGTATTCCTATCAAAAAGACAGAGAACAATATATGGTTCTTTTTAATGTCTTTTTGAAAGGGACATCTTTTTAATATATTGCAAGGTTACTAGTCACCATAGCTAATAGGATTATGTTATTAGTATTCGTTATGTTTAACCAGATGAGATTCAATTCACACCCAGAAGGAAACCCAAAGATAAACTTGCTTTATCATATATTTAGAATGCTAATTATTTGGTGGGGTAAGGTGCACCCAGGTGCAACCTGGATCTCAGTGAGCTTTATAATTGTACCACACAGTGCAATAAAAATCTTTGTTCCAGTTTTCCACAAAAATCGGATTTTTTTACGGGTGAGGTACATATTTTCATATAATATCATAATAATATAATTGAGATTAAAATATATATATTTTAAGTTTTGAAATAAAAGCACCCTATGGACTACAGACTTATTTGGCATTTTGTTTCTGCATAACCCATGGCGCGCAGTTATTTTAAAATTCTTAAAAAATATATATCCTTTTCCTTCTGGTGGAAATAGAGCAAACATTTTTATTTCTTTTGTGAATTAAAGTAAAATAAAGAAGTTTACTAAGATGCAAGTTGCAATTCACATACATAGGCAACTGAAAGCGCCCCTTGCTTCACCAAATAATTAGAATGACGTCAAAAGTCAAACTTGCATTACCAAACAATTAGCATGACCCTCCCGGTGTGCTGGGTCAGAAAAACTTGCAAAAGTAAACTTTCCAAAATTCTAGAGGGCTCTCAAAATAATTTAGGTTAATTCTCCTGCAAACTTAGAGAACTCACCAGGGAGCTACTAAAGGAAATTTAATTCATTCAAGAAACACATTTTATGGATCTCATATTTTTTGTTAGCAAACTATTTTTCTCATGATTTTTTTCCTTGGCGGTTTCCTAGCTGTGCAGAGCAAAGTGCAGAGTGCAGCTAAATACGGTGCTTTTCTCACAAGAAAAGTGAAAAAAATACATTAAATTCTGGATCAACGTTATAATCCTTATAAAATCGAGAGAGCGGGGGGGGGGGGCGCAATTTTAATCAACAATAACTGTTGCACTAATTCTTGGATCCTTGGTGGATATTAGAGATGAGGGAATTTTTGAAAAATTGGATTCGGCGAATTCACCAAATTTTCTGGGAAAATTTGTGTAGGTCCGAAGTTATTAGCGGCGAATCACTATTAAAAATGGCTATTTCTGGCCTACTGAGAGCCTCAATAGGGTTGTAGAACATTTTACCTTGCTGTAACATGCATGGGATGCGTGCTGGGTTAGTGAAATAATACTGTAAAGAAGTATGACATGCAGACCAGAGGCATCGCTATTAGAATCGCTGTCACAGAGCGGCACAATTACAGAGCCTTGAGGTGGAATCAGCATAAGGATTCCATATATTGCCTGAAAGACAAACCCTGGAGTTGGCAGCAGCATGGGGAGCCCATATATTGCCTGAAAGACACACCCAGGAGTTGGCAGCAGCATGGGGAGCCCATATATTGCCTGAAAGACACACTGGAGTTTGCAGCAACAAGGGGAGCCCATATATTGCCTGAAAGACACACCCTGTAGTTGGCAACAGCATGAGGAGCCAATATATTAACACACCCTGGAGTTGGCAGCAGCATAAGGAGCCCATGTATTGCCTAAAAGGCACTTTGGAGTTGGCAGCAGCACAGGGAGCCATATATTGCCTGAAAGACACGCCCAGGAGTTGGCAGCAGCATGGGGAGCCCATATATTGCCTGAAAGACACAGTCTGGAGTTAGCAACAGAACGACAAGCTCCTATATTGACACACCCTGGAGTTGGAAGCAGCATAAGGAGCCCATATATTGCCTGAAAAACACATCCTGGAGATGGCAGCAGCATGAGGAGCCCCTATATTGCAGAAAGACACATCCTGGAGTTGACAGCAGCATGAGGAGCCCATATATTGCCAGAAAGACACACCCTGGAGTTAGCAGCATCATGAGGAGCCCATTGATTGCCTGAAAGACACCATGGAGTTGGCAGCAGCATAAGGAGCTCATATATTGCCTGAAAACACACCCTGGAGTTGACAGCAGCACGAGGAGCTCATATATTGCCTAAAAGACACACTGGAGTTGGCAGCATCATAAGGAGCCCATTTATTGCCTGAAAGACACCCTGTAGTTGGCAGCAGCATAAGGAGCCCATATATTGCCTGGAAAACACATTCTGGATTTGGCAGCATCATGAAGAGCCCATATTTTGCCTGAAAGACATGCCCTGGAGTTGGCAACAGCATGATGAGCCCATTTATTGCCTGAAAGACACCCTAGAGTTGGCAGCAGCAAAAGGAGCCCATACATTGCCTGAAAAACACATCCTGGAGTTAACAGCAGCAGGGAGAGCCCATATATTGACACACCCTGGAGTTAGCAGCAGCATAAGGAACCCATATATTGCCTGAGAAACACACCCTGGAGTTGGCAGCAGCACGAGGAGCCCATATATTGCCTCAAAGACACACTGCAGTTGGCAACATCATAAGAAGCCCATTTATTGCCTGAAAGACACCCTGGAGTTGGCAGCATCATGAGGAGCCCATTTATTGCCTGAAAGACACCCTAGAGTTGGTAGCAGCAAAAGGAGCCCATATATTGCCTAAAAAACACATCCTGGAGTTGGCAGCATCATAAGGAGCCTATATATTGCCTGAAAAACACATCTTGGAGTTGGCAGCAGCATGAAGAGCCCATATATTGCCTGAAGGACACCCTGGAGTTGGCAGCTGCATGAGAAGAACATATTAAAAAGTTTTCTGTAATGCATTTTCTCAATAATTACTTGTGGTCTGATGCGGAAAAATGTCTGTAACTAGTGAGCAGCAACTTAAATCTGTTTTGCACTATTTGTGTGGCACCATGATCAATCTACTCGCATATATCAATCTACTCGCTGATCCTGATTCACATTCACAAAGGTGAGTCTCTCCATATTTCTCGTGAACAGACAAGTTCTCCTTGGCTTTACTATGGCCCCCGCCACACACCCACTCAGATGGCACACTACTGGCCGGGCAGGACAGCTTTCCCAGGGCAAACTCTGCTAGTTGATGCCACAAATTATGTTTGGCTGCCCAGAAGTCCAGCGGATCCTCAAGCTGTGTTGACATGGTCATGTCAAGGTATGCCACGACCTGCTGGTTCAGGTCCTGCTCCAGGTCTACCTGCTGCTCATGAGTTGCCTCACCATGCGGGTGAAGAAAGCTACTCATTAGCGACTGTAGACTCAGGCTGCTGCTGATGGAGCTGGTACTGCTCCTGCCACCCCACCCCTCCCCAGCAGCCATGACAGTGGAAGGTGAGCACAGAGGGCTGCCTGAGTCAGACCTGCGAGAGAATGGCCGATGGGGCAAATAGGCATTGGCCAACTGACAGTTTGTCCTCCCTCTCAGTGGGCCCCCATTTTGTGCCGGTAGCGAGGGTCCAATAAGGTGGAGAGCCAGAAGTCATCCCGCTTCCGAATGGAGACGATTCGGCAGTCACTACGCAAGCACGTGACCATGCATCCAGCCATTGGGGAAGTGACTCGGAGGGACTACCTGTCTCCATCTCCACTGCATACTGCCGCAGGGTGTTTGGGTCTTCTGTCTCACCTTCCTCACAACCCTCTAGCTCCTCTGGCTGCTCCTGCTTCTCCTCTCCTGTCAGATGACTAGATAACTGCCAATTTCACCAAAACTAAACTGTGCTTCACTGTGCCCCTTAACCTCCTCCATCTCCTCCTCCTCCAGTTCAACCCCCACAGGGTTCATGTAGCCATGGTTTCCGACATGTGTTGTTGTACATGAAGCAGTGGAATCATGTCGTTCATCCCGGAATCCTGGTGACTGACTAATAAAGTGGTTTCCTCAAAGGGCCTGAGCAAACGGCAAGTGTCATGTATGAGCTGCCACTGGTTTACATTGAAGTTACACAGGAGAGTCCCCCAATCAGTTTGGATCATCAAGAAATCAGCGATGGCTTTCCTCTGTTCGTATAGTCAATCCAACATATGGAGGGTGGAATTCCAATGGGTGGAAACATCGCAAATCAGATTATGTTGGGAGATACCGTTCTGACGCTGCAGCTCAAGAAGGGTGTGCTTTGTGGTGTAGAAGTGGCTGAAGTGCATGCAAAATTTCCCTCCCATTGTTAGAATGTCTTACAGATGGGGGACTTCAGGAAACGCTTGACAACTAGATTGAACACATGTGCCATACAGGGCGCATGTCTGAGGCTTCCTTGTTGCAGAGCAGACAAGATTTTCTTCCCATTGTCGGCCACCATGGTTCCCATTTGCAGTTTTCGTGGAGCCTGCCATGATTTTATTTCTTGATTAATGAATTTTAGGAGCTCCTCCCCTGTGTGACTCATTTGCCAAGGCAAACCATGTGAAGAACAGCGTGACACCGCTATGCACTACACACATTGTAGGATGGAGGGGCACTTAGACTTGACTGGAGGCTGAGAAGACGGCGGAGGATGAGGAGGTGGGGTGGCACACTGTCACAGGCATAATGGCCTGGGAGCATGGAGGCCAAATCGACGTGACCTGTCCAAGTTGCTGTAGTGGCTGTGCAGGAACCACATTCACCCAGTGGGCCGTAAAGGACATGTATTGGCCCTGATCGTAGTTACAGCTCCAGACGTCGGTGCTGCCGTGCACTTTGGTGCACACCGACAGGCTCAAGGACTGGCCCACCTTCTGTTCAAAAAAATTGTGCAGGGCTGGTACTGCCTTCTTTGCAATGAAATGACGGCTTGGGACTCTCTACCTTGGTTTGGCACAAGCCATCAGTTCTCTGAAAGGTACATAGTCCACCACCTGAAAAGGGAGGGACTGCAGCACCAGCAACTTGGTCAGGAGCACATTTAGCTCATGCACTGTAGGATGAGTGGGCACATACTGTTGTCTCTTGGACATGGCTTCACAGATGGATTGCTGGCGGGATGACTGACTTGTAGCAGGAGCAGGAGCATCTGGAGTGACAGAGGATGGGTATGACACACAGCTACCTTCGGCTGAGGTGCTGGAGCCTTGGCTGGATGAAATTGGGAGCGGCATGCCACTGGGTGATGCAGAAAGATGGACCACCACTTCGGAGCCTCGGTTCTCCCAGGCCGCTTTATGGTGATGCTGCATATATTGCCGTAGGGCCGTGGTGCCAGCAGTGGGGCCCTGGTCACACTTCACCTTCTGCCTACACATCTTGCATGTGGCCATGTTACCCTCCTGTGGATGCTGGATGAAAATCTGCCACACTACCGAGCAGCTAATTTTCCCACCACCAGTCTGCACTAATTCATTGCTACTGCCTTCGACTCCAGGGACCCCTGTTCCACTACCTCCATGGAAAGTAGCCTGCCGCGCAGCAGGTGGTCTACCCCGGCCCTGGCCACGTTTGGCTCCTGACTTTCCAATTCTGCCACCATGCTGACTGACAACCATGCTACCATCTTGCTACCTCAGCTGCTGACTCACAGGCAACCTGCAACCCTCTTCTCCAGATGATGATGAAACCCCTTCTGCAACCCAGCTCCGAAGCGCGATCGGCTTTATCTACATCAAGTTGTGTCTGCACGTCACTCATGTCCTCCTCCTTTTTCTCAACAGTGTCTGCTGCAGGAGCCGTAACGCCTGCAACACCACCTCCCACGCAACTCTCCTCATCAGTATTTGGCTGCCTGGCTAAAGAAGCGGCAAATGTCTCCTCCATTTCTTGGCTGGGCGGTAGCTGTTGACTGTCCTCTATCAGATCGTCCTCACTGAATAGTGGAGCTGAACCCAAAGCATAAGATACGGGGAGGGAACGGCATAGGACAGAGGCAATGGTACTGCTCCTGGGCCATGCCAACTCAGGGTTGTGTCCGAGTAACCTACCAACTGTTGACTGGGGGTGTCAGATGTTACTGTAAGTGGATGACCGCGTTAACCAATCAATGGCGTGTTTTTGGTAGAAAAGCAAAAGCAATATAGACTGATGCCCGTGATAAAAGCTAATGCAAACACACTGTCAGATTTCCTTAAATGGGATGCCCCATGCTCAAAGTTAGTTAAATACACTACAGCAAGCTTTAAACCATGTTTTTTGTAGAAAAGAAAAAGCAATAAAGACTGGTGTCCGTGATAAAAACAAATGCAAACACTGTCAGATTGCCTGAAATGGGATGCCCCGTGCTCAAAATTAGTTAATAGCACTACAGCAAGCTTTAAACTGTTGTTTTTGTAGAAAAGCGAAAGCAATATAGCCTGGTGCGGTGCGCATGCTAAAACCAAATGCAAACACACTGTCAAGTTTGCCTGAAATGGGATGCCCCGTGCTCAAAGTTAGTTAATAGCACTACAGCAAACTTTAAAAGGTGTTTTTTGTACCTCATGGCCTGAAATAGTATGACCCTGGTTTAATTTAAAAGCACTACAGAAAGTTTTAAAATGTGGTTTTTGTAGAAAAGCAAAAGCAAAATTGGCGTGTGCGATCTGTAGTAACACTAAATAGGCTTGAAAGATCTGGGCATGAAAGCAAATGCAAACACACTGTAAACTGTCTCTCTCTGTCAGTGTCTCTCTCTGTCTCTTTCTCTGCCTCTCTCTTTCTGGCCCTGTCTTTTTCTCTTACCGTCTTTTTCTCTCCCTGGCTCTATCTCTCCCTGACCCATTCTCGCCGTAATACACAGCTAAAATGAGCACTCGCAAGATTGCCACCTCTTATATAGGGCTGTGACATCACCAGGGAGCCTGGCTGCTGATAGGCTGCATATGATGCCTACCCAGGATTCTCTACCCATTGGGACATGTCCTGACATGTGGATCCACCATTTTAGTTGTCCTGGACTGCACTAAATGGAGTTTAAGGAAGCGATTCGAGCGATCGAATCGTGGTGATATTCGGAATCATTTAGAATCAAATTTTTCCTGAAATTTGTAATGAATTTGGATTTGTCAGATTCGATTCGCTCGTCTCTAGTGGATATATTTAAGTGGAAGCTGTTAAACCAAACCAGAGACAGTTTCCTTAGGTTTCCCAAGTGGCAAAGAAAATTTAAGAAATTAAGAAAGCCAAGATATAATATGGGGAGAGAGGGGTTGGGATTTTAATTTAACAGAAGACCAAGTTCTGGACTCCTGGACGATCATACATGGTAGTGGAAGAGATTATACATTCATACATGAAGTCCATTTATACATCAAGACAAAGTTAGGGACTCAACTACATATTTGTTATACAATTCTATGCAACAGATACGTAAAGTAGAGCAAGAGTGGGAGTATGTCCATTTCAGACCATGCACCCATTATCATCACCTTTAACTGTGTGGCCCAGGTGAAACACATGGGTACTTAATATATTATACACATTCCTATACAGAAACAGCCTAGCTGTGTATAGTAAATAACAGCAGTTATAGAGTTACCCACTTATAGAGTTACTACCACTTCCTGGAATAGCGAGTTCAGTGTGTGCAGTGCAGAGTAGTGAACCAGCGTGGGTTCCAAGAGTGTTCCAGAAGGAGACAGGTAGTGTGGACAGCACACCAGAGGGCCTAGTGAACCAGCCTGTGAGACAGAGCGACTTTTCGGGAGATAAATAACATTCACACTGAGAAGGAAAGAGAAAATTATCCTGGCAAGCCAGTTGAGGATCCTTGAGGGCCAAGGAAGAGTGAGCGGAGTACCCTGAAGCCCACCAAAGAAGGTACGGCAGGAGTATAGTACCAATCCCTAGAGAGACTCTTGGATATAGAGACTGTGTTGGCTATTGTTGCTCCTTTGGAGTTTGCTTTAATAAACATTGCAGAGAGACTGTTCAAGTGTGTGTAGTGACTCCCCAGTAGAGATGAGCGAATCGATTCGGACGAACCCGAATTCATTCTGAATTTCAGGAAAAATTCGATTGTGAACGAATCCGAATTTTCCCGCGATTCGATTGATTGAAGTTTTCCTTTAAACTCCATTTATTTCAATTACAGCCAATGTAAAATGGTGGATGCACATGTCTGGACATATCCCCTGGGGCAAGTTATCATGGGAAGGTCACATGCAGCCTATCAGCAGCCAGGAAGCCCGGTGACGTCACAGTGCTATATAAATGGCGGCCATCTTGCTTGTGCGCATTTCAGCCTTGCATTGCAGACAGAACGGAGGTTGCTGCAGACAGGGAGAGACTTACAGACAGGCAGAGAGAGTCAGGGAGACGGTGGAGAGGGTTTTTTTTTGTTCCCTTTGGGTCTCTCTGGATACCCTATTGGGCCCCCGGGTGACCAGATATGTCAAGAGGGGATCCTGTAGGGGGCCTGTGGGGCCAAAGGAAAAACAAAAAGAACCTCAATATTTTACTCTGACTAGTTTTAGGGAAACAGTACTATTGTGTACACTCTACAGGATAATATTTATTCAAGCAATCCTAGTGCTGCTTTTGTAAAAATATTACCATTTAATGTTGTCACACTAAATATATTGTTAAGCCTGATTGGCTCAAATGTCCAGAGGTTGATAATAATGAGTCTCTGTTTAGAATAGGAGGGGCTTGGTTACCTTCCCATCCGTATACAGTCTTTTCCAGTTGGTGTTCTCCTCGGTTTGTAGCAAATTAATGGGTGTTTTTTCCCTCAGTTTGTAACAAGCTGTTTTTCCCTCAATGGTTTGTAGCACAAATTGGAACCCCTTCACAGACGCGTTTCGCCTATGGCTTCCTCAGTGTGAGAGTCCATGGTCTCTATAAGTAGCATATGTGTGTATACAGGTATGGTCATACATAAGTGGTTTGTGTTACAGCGTTGTACAGAGAAAAAGAAAATTGACAGGTAATGGGAGTGAGAGTCAGGGAGACCCACAGAGAACCACACAGTGCCAGGGAGAGCCAGGGAAAGATAAGGAAAAATCGGGAACGATCCAGGCAGGGACAACAGAGAAAGTGACAGGGAAACTTTTTTTTTTTATTTTCACAGCACTTCATTTGCCAGATCAGTTTTAAATTGCTTTTTTTTGTGCTGTAAATATTCCTGGCCACTGTGCATCCCATCTTGGCAGTGGCATATTTAACCCTATCTGTTACACACAAGCATTTCTTATAACTCGATTAGTTTTAATTTTTTTTTTGTATGCTGTAAAAACCCCAGCCAACATGGGCATACTATTTCAGCACAATTCACCCTATCTGTTATACTAAATCAGCTTCTAAAGGCTCTGTTTTATTAATATATTGCATTTTGAATTGGTTTTGTGCGTCCTGTAAAAACACCAGGCCTCAGGGTATCCCAAACCAGCACATTTCACCCTATCTGTTATACTAAATCAGCTTCTAAAGGCTCTGTTTTATAAATATATTGCATTTTGAATTGGTTTTGTGCGTCCTGTAAAAACACCAGGCCGCAGGGTATCCCAAACCAGCACATTTCACCCTATCTGTTATACTAAATCAGCTTCTACAGGCTCTGTTTTATTAATATATTGCATTTTGAATTGGTTTTGTGCGTCCTGTAAAAACACCAGGCCGCAGGGTATCCCAAACCAGCACATTTCACCCTATCTGTTATACTAAATCAGCTTCTAAAGGCTCTGTTTTATTAATATATTGCATTTTGAATTGGTTTTGTGCGTCCTGTAAAAACACCAGGCCGCAGGGTATCCCAAACCAGCACATTTCACCCTATCTGTTATACTAAATCAGCTTCTAAAGGCTCTGTTTTATTAATATATTGCATTTTGAATTGGTTTTGTGCATCCTGTAAAAATACCAGGCCGCAGGGTATCCCAAACCAGCACATTTCACCTTATCTGTTATACTAAATCAGCTTCTACAGGCTCTGTTTTATTAATATATTGCATTTTGAATTGGTTTTGTGCGTCCTGTAAAAACACCAGGCCGCAGGGTATCCCAAACCAGCACATTTCACCCTATCTGTTATACTAAATCAGCTTCTAAAGGCTCTGTTTTATTAATATATTGCATTTTGAATTGGTTTTGTGCGTCCTGTAAAAACATCAGGCCGCAGGGTATCCCAAACCGGCACATTTCACCCTATCTGTTATACTAAATCAGCTTCTACAGGCTCTGTTTTATTAATATATTGCATTTTGAATTGTTTTTTTGCATCCTGTAAAAACACCAGCCCGCAGGGTATCCCAAACCGGCACATTTCACCCTGTTATACTAAAGCAGCTTCTACAGGCTCTGTTTAATTAATATATTACATTTTTAGTTGGTTTTTTTGCGTCTTGTAAAAACACCAGCCCGCAGGGTATCCCATATTGCCAATTTTCATAGTATCTGGTGCAGAGAAGCAGTATCTCACTTTATTTAGCTTCTGCTTTTTAAAGTAAACACATTTTTTTAAGTGCCTATTGCGCATTTCAAATACATAAAAATGTCAGGCAGACAAGTGCCAGGATGTTCAAAGAGGAGTGGCAGAGGCCAAGATTCAGCAGGCAGAGGTCGCAGCAGACTAGGGGCGAGTGGCAGCAGGAGTCGCGGTGAGAGACCTGATCTGCCAGTATCTGCTAGCGGTCATGTCTCCACCAGTAACGCATCTGCCGTGGTAGATTGGTTAACGCGGTCATCCACATCAAGTTACATCTGACACCCCCAGCCTAGGGTCGGTAGGTTCCTCTGACACAACCCTGAGTTGGCATGGCCCGAGAGCAGTCCCTGTCCTCCCATTGGCTCTGTCCTACGCCATTCCCTCCCCCAGCGACGTATCCTATGCTTTGGGTTCAGCTCCACTCTTTAGTGAGGAGGACGATCAGATAGAGGACTGTCAGTAGAGATGAGCGAACTTTTGAAAAATTCGATTCGACTGATTCGCCAAATTTTCCGACAAAAATCGTTTCGACCCGAATTTATTCGCGATGAATCGCTATTAAAACGGCTATTTCTGAGCCTCCTAGAGCCTCAGTAGGGTTGTAAACCATTCTGCCTTGCTGTAACACGCACAGGATGCGTGCTGGGTTAGTTAAATAATACTTTAAATAAATATCACATGCAGATCAGAGGCATCGCTAATAGAATCGCAGAGCGGCACAATTGCAGAGAGTTGAAGTGGCATCACTATGAGGGGCAGGATCCCAAACATTGCTTTAAAGAGAAACTGGAGTTGGCAGCAGCAGGAGCCCAAAAATTGGATGAATCACACCCTGGAGTTGGCAGCAGCAGCAGCAGCCCAAACATTACTTTAAAGAGACACTGGGGTTGGCTTCAGGAGCCCAAAAATTGGATGAATCACACCCTGGAGTTGGCAGCAGCAGCAGCAGGAGCCCAAATATTACTTTAAAGAGACACTGGAGTTGGCTTCAGGAGCCCAAAAATTGGATGATTCACACCCTGGAGTTGGCAGCAGCAGCAGCAGCAGCCCAAATATTAATTTAAAGAGACACTGGAGTTGGCTTCAATAGCCCAAAAATTGGATGAATCACACCCTGGAGTTGGCAGCAGCAGCAGGAGCCCAAACATTACTTTAAAGAGACCCTGGGGTTGGCTTCAGGAGCCCAAAAAATGGATGAATCACACCCTGGAGTTGGCAGCAGCAGCAGCAGGAGCCCAAATATTACTTTAAAGAGACCCTGGGGTTGGCTTCAGGAGCCCAAAAATTGGATGAATCACACCCTGGAGTTGGCAGCAGCAGCAGGAGCCCAAATATTACTTTAAAGAGACCCTGGGGTTGGCTTCAGGAGTCCAAAAATTGGATGAATCACACCCTGGAGTTGGCAGCAGCAGGAGCCCAAACATTACTTTAAAGAGACACTGGGGTTGGCTTCAGGAGCCCAAAAATTGACTGACACACCCTGGAGTTTCAAGCAGCAGCAGCAGCAGCACGAGCCCAAACATTACTTTAAAGAGACACTGGAGTTGGCTTCAGGAGCCCAAAAATTGGATGAATCACACCCTGGAGTTGGCAGCAGCAGCAGCAGGAGCCCAAATATTACTTTAAAGAGACCCTGGGGTTGGCTTCAGGAGCCCAAAAATTGGATGAATCACACCCTGGAGTTGGCAGCAGCAGCAGGAGCCCAAACATTACTTTAAAGAGACACTGGAGTTGGCTTCAGGAGCCCAAAAATTGGATGAATCACACCTTGGAGTTGGCAGCAGCAGGAGCCCAAATATTACTTTAAAGAGACACTGGAGTTGGCTTCAGGAGCCCAAAAATTGGATGAATCACACCCTGGAGTTGGCAGCAGCAGCAGGAGCCCAAACATTACTTTAAAGAGACCCTGGGGTTGGCTTCAGGAGCCCAAAAATTGGATGAATCACACCCTGGAGTTGGCAGCAGCAGCAGCAGGAGCCCAAATATTACTTTAAAGAGACCCTGGGGTTGGCTTCAGGAGTCCAAAAATTGGATGAATCATACCCTGGAGTTGGCAGCAGCATCAGGAGCCCAAATATTACTTTAAAGAGACACTGGAGTTGGCTTCAGGAGCCCAAAAATTGGATGATTCACACGCTGGAGTTGTAGCAGCAGCAGCAGGAGCCCAAACATTACTTTAAAGAGACACTGCGGTTGGCAGCAGGAGCCCAAAGATTGGATGAATCACACCCTGGAGTTGGCAGCAGCAGCAGCAGCAGGAGCCCAAACATTACTTTAAAGAGAAACTGGGGTTGGCTTCAGGAGCCCAAAAATTGGATGATTCACACCCTGGAGTTGGCAGCAGCAGCAGGAGCCCAAACATTACTTTAAAGAGACACTGGGGTTGGCAGCAGGAGCCCAAAGATTGGATGAATCACACCCTGGAGTTGGCAGCAGCAGCAGGAGCCCAAACATTACTTTAAAGAGACACTGGGGTTGGCTTCAGGAGCCCAAAAATTGGATGAATCACACCCTGGAGTTGGCAGGAGTTGGCAGCAGCAGCAGCAACAGGAGCCCAAACATTACTTTAAAGAGACACTGGGGTTGGCTTCAGGAGCCCAAAAATTGACTGACACACCCTGGAGTTTCAAGCAGCAGCAGCAGCAGCAGCAGCAGGAGCCCAAACATTACTTTAAAGAGACACTGGGGTTGGCAGCAGGAGCCCAAAGATTGGATGAATCACACCCTGGAGTTGGCAGCAGCAGCAGGAGCCCAAACATTACTTTAAAGAGACACTGGGGTTGGCTTCAGGAGCCCAAAAATTGGATGAATCACACCCTGGAGTTGGCAGGAGTTGGCAGCAGCAGCAGCAACAGGAGCCCAAACATTACTTTAAAGAGACACTGGAGTTGGCTTCAGGAGCCCAAAAATTGGATGAATCACACCCTGGAGTTGGCAGCAGCAGCAGGAGCCCAAATATTACTTTAAAGAGACCCTGGGGTTGGCTTCAGGAGCCCAAAAATTGGATGAATCACACCCTGGAGTTGGCAGCAGCAGCAGGAGCCCAAATATTACTTTAAAGAGACCCTGGGGTTGGCTTCAGGAGCCCAAAAATTGGATAAATCACACCCTGGAGTTTGCAGCAGCAGGAGCCCAAACATTACTTTAAAGAGACACTGGAGTTGGCTTCAGGAGCCCAAAAATTGGATGAATCACACCCTGGAGTTGGCAGCAGCAGCAGCAGGAGCCCAAATATTACTTTACAGAGACACTGGAGTTGGCTTCAGGAGCCCAAAAATTGGATGATTCACACCCTGGAGTTGGCAGCAGCAGCAGCAGGAGCCCAAACATTACTTTAAAGAGACACTGGGGTTGGCAGCAGGAGCCCAAAGATTGGATGAATCACACCCTGGAGTTGGCAGCAGCAGGAGCAGCAGGAGCCAAAACATTACTTTAAAGAGACACTGGGGTTGGCTTCAGGAGCCCAAAAATTGGATGAATCATACCCTGGAGTTGGCAGCAGCAGCAGGAGCCCAAATATTACTTTAAAGAGACACTGGAGTTGGCTTCAGGAGCCCAAAAATTGGATGATTCACACCCTGGAGTTGGCAGCAGCAGCAGCAGAAGCCCAAATATTACTTTAAAGAGACACTGGAGTTGGCTTCAGGAGCCCAAAAATTGGATGACTCACACCCTGGAGTTGGCAGCAGCAGCAGCAGGAGCCCAAACATTACTTTAAAGAGACACTGGGGTTGGCAGCAGGAGCCCAAAGATTGGATGAATCACACCCTAGAGTTGGCAGCAGCAGGAGCAGCAGGAGCCCAAACATTACTTTAAAGAGACACTGGGGTTGGCTTCAGGAGCCCAAAAATTGGATGAATCACACCCTGGAGTTGGCAGCAGCATCAGGAGCCCAAATATTACTTTAAAGAGACACTGGAGTTGGCTTCAGGAGCCCAAAAATTGGATGATTCACACGCTGGAGTTGTAGCAGCAGCAGCAGGAGCCCAAACATTACTTTAAAGAGACACTGCGGTTGGCAGCAGGAGCCCAAAGATTGGATGAATCACACCCTGGAGTTGGCAGCAGCAGCAGCAGCAGGAGCCCAAACATTACTTTAAAGAGAAACTGGGGTTGGCTTCAGGAGCCCAAAAATTGGATGATTCACACCCTGGAGTTGGCAGCAGCAGCAGGAGCCCAAACATTACTTTAAAGAGACACTGGGGTTGGCAGCAGGAGCCCAAAAATTGGATGAATCACACCCTGGAGTTGGCAGCAGCAGCAGGAGCCCAAAAATTGGCCTAAAGACATAAATATGTTTTGCACCATTTGGAAAGTGTAAAACGTGGCACCATGCTGAATCTAGTCGCATGCATCAGGCATTGGTGGGTGGAAATCCTGGCTGATCCATCCCTGATTCATTTTGACAAAGGTGAGTCTCTCCACATTTTTAGTTGACAGACGAGTTCTCCTCGCCGTAACTATGGCCCCCGCCGCACTAAACACCCGCTCAGATGGCACGCTACTTGCCGGGCAGGACAGCTTTTCCAGGGCAAACTCTGCTAGTTGCGGCCACAAATCAAGTTTGGCTGCCCAGAAGTCCTGCGGATCCTCAAGGTGTGTTGGCATAGTCATGTCAAAGTATGACATGACCTGCTGGTTGAGGTCCTGCTCCAGGTCTTCCTGCTGCTCATGAGTAGCCTCACTATGCGGGTGTAGAAAGCTACTCATTAGCGACTGAAGACTGAGGCTGCTGCTGCTGATGGAGCTGCTGCTGCTGCTCCTGCCAACCCCCCCAGCAGCCATGGCAGTGGAAGGTGAGCGCAGAGGTCCCCTCGAGTCAGACCTGCGAGAGTATGGACCATGGCGCAGATAGGCATCGGCCAACTGCCTACGTAGAATGTCTTTGTAGTAGTTCAGTTTGTCCTCCCTCTCGGTGGGTTTAAAAAATGCCCCCATTTTGTGCCGGAAGCGAGGGTCCAATAAGGTGGACAGCCAGAAGTCATCCCGCCGACAGATGGAAACAATTCTGGGGTCACTACGCAAGCACGTGAGCATGCTTCCTGCTATTTGCCCAAGTGACTCGGATGGACTACCTGTCTCCATCTCCACTGCATACTGCCACAGTGTGCCCGGGTCCTCTGTCTCGCCTTCCTCAAAAACCTCTAGCTCCTCTGGCTGCTCCTGCTCCTCCTCTCCTGTCTGCTGACTAGATAAACCAGCCATGTCGCCAAGCCTAAACTGTGTTTCGCTGGGCAATTCCTCCTCCTCTTCCTCCTCCTCCTCCAGTTCAGCTCCAACGGGGTTCATGTGGCCGTAAGATGTAAACGCCATGTCTCCAGTGCCCTGACCAGCCATGGTTTCCAACATGTGCTGTAGTACATGAAGCAGTGGAATCACGTCGTTCATCCCGTAATCCTGCCGACTGACAAATAAAGTGGCTTCCTCAAAGGGCCTGAGCAAACGGCAGGTGTCACGTATGAGCTGCCACTGGTTGACATTGAAGTTACACAGGGGAGTCCCCCTATCTGCTTGGATCATCAGGAAATCCGTGATGGCTTTTCTCTGTTCATATAATCAGTCCAACATGTGAAGGGTGGAATTCAAACGGGTGGAAACATCGCAAATAAAATTATGTTGTGGGATACCGTTCTGACGCTGTAGCTCAAGAAGGGTGTGTTTGGCGGTGTATGAGTGGCTGAAGTGCATGCAAAGTTTCCTTGAAGTTGTTAGGATGTCTTGCAGATGGGGGGAACACTTCAGAAACCACTTGACAACCAGATTGAAGACGTGAGCCATGCAGGGGGCATGGGTCAGGGTTCCTTGGTGCAGCGCAGACAAAATGTTCTTCCCATTGTCGGTAACCATGATTCCCATTTTAAGTTTTCTTGGAGTAAGCCATGTTTGGATTTCCTGATGAATAAATTTAAGCAGTTCCTCCCCTGTGTGACTCCGTTCGCCAAGACAAACCATGTGAAGCACTGCGTGACACCTCCGTGCCCTGCACACATGGTAGACTGGAGGGGCACTGAGACTTGAGCCTACAGTGGAGGGTGAGGAGATGGCGGAGGATGAGGAGGCCGAGTCGCACGGTGTCACAGGCCCAACGGGCAGGGAGCGCGGAGGCCGAAGCGGCGTGACCTGTCCAAGTTGCTGCTGCTGCAAAGGGACCACATTCACCCAGTGGGCCATAAACGACATGTACTGTCCCTGACCGTAGTTACAGCTCCAGACGTCGGCGCTGCCATGCACTTTGCTACACACCGACAGGCTCAAGGACTGGCCCACCTTCTGTTCAACAAAAGTGTGCAGCGCTGGTACTGCCTTCTTGGCAAAGAAATGACGGCTTGGGACTCTCCACCTCGGCTCGGCACAAGCCATCAGTTCTCTGAAAGGTGCAGAGTCCACCACCTGAAAAGGGAGCGACTGCAGCACCAGCAACTTGGACAGGAGCACATTCAGCTTCTGCGCCGTAGGATGAGTGGGCGCATACTGCTGTCTCTTGGACATGGCTTCGCTGATGGATTGCTGGCGGGATGCATGACTTGAGGAGGAGCAGGAGTGACAGAGGATGGGTGTGACGCACAGCTGCCTTCACCTGAGGTGCTGGAGCCTTGGCTGGCAGAAATTGGGAGCGGCGTGCCACTTGGTGAGGAAGCAGACTGGACCACCCCTTGGGAGCCTCGGTTCTCCCAGGTCGCTTTATGGTGATGCATCATATGTTGATGCAGGGCCGTGGTGCCAACATTTGGACCCTGGCCACGCTTCACCTTTTGCCTACATATCTTGCATGTGGCCATGTTACCCTCCTGCGGATGCTTCAGGAAAAACTGCCACACTGCCGAGTAGCTACTTTTCCCACCCCCTGGCCTCACTGATTCACTGCTGCTGTTGCCAACTCCAGGAACCCCTGCTCCACTACCTCCCGATAAGGTAGACTGCCGCACAGCAGGTGCTCTACCCCGGCCCGGCCCCGGCCGGCTCCAGCCTTTGGAATTGTGCCCCTATGCTGACTGCTGCCACCTTGCTGCCTCAGCTGCTGACTCCGGGGCAACCTGCGCCCCTCTTCTCCTGATGATGACGATGAATCGTCATCATCATTATCACCGAGTTGTGGCTGTACGTCACTGATGTTCGTGGATTCGTCAACAGTGTCTGGCGCAGGAGCTGGAATGCTCGCAGCACCCACGACACTGTTTGTCTGCCTAGCTAAAGAAGCCACCTCCATTTCTTGGCTGGGCAGTAGCTGCTGACTGTCCTCTATCTGATCATCCTCCTCACTAAAGAGTGGAGCTGAACCCAAAGCATAGGATACGTCGCTGGGAGAGGGAACGGCGTAGGACAGAGGCAATGGGAGGACAGGGATTGCTCTCGGGGCATGCCAACTCAGGGTTGTGTCAGAGGAACCTACCGACCCTAGACTGGGGGTCTCAGACGTAAGTTGTGATGATGTTGTTGATGAGCGCGTCAACCAATCTACCACGGCAGATGCGTTACTAGTGGAGACCCGACCGCTAGCTGATACTGGCAGATTAGGTCTCTCAGCGTGACTCCTGCTGCTACTGGCCCCCAGTCTGCTGCGAGCTCTGCCTGTGGAATCTTGGCCTCTGCCACTCCTCTATTCACTTCCAGGCACTTGTCTGCCCGACATAGTCTAACTGGCGTGGTAGTAGGTGATATTTTAAGAACCCCCAGGCAGCGGTGGGTCTATATGAAACAGAATATAATGCACACCAAAAGTGAGCAGTAACACTCAGCCTCCAACAGGCCTGCTTAGTGTAAATAAGAGAGCTGCTTAGTGTAAATAAAGAGGGGTATGGTATGTTACAGAATGGGATGCCCCAACAGCCAGCAGTGCACCTGGCAGCAGTACTACTATGCACAGCAAAAGTGTCTTTATCAGGCCAAATTTCTATTAGAATAAGTGCAAAGGGTTATAGTATTAAATAGAGGCTGGTGTAGTCACAGAATGGGATGCCCCAACAGTCAGCAGTGCACCTGGCAGCAGTACTACTATGCACAGCAAAAGTGTCTTTATCAGGCCTAATTTCTATTAGAATAAGTGCAAAGGGTTATAGTATTAAATAGAGGCTGGTGTAGTCACAGAATGGGATGCCCCAACAACCAGAGTGCACCTGTGAGCGGTAATACTATGCACAGCAAGTGTGTTTATCAGGCCAAATTTCTATTAGAATAAGTGCAAAGGGTTACAGCAGTAAATAGAGGCTGGTGTAGTCACAGAATGGGATGCCCCAACAACCAGAGTGCACCTGTGAGCAGTAATACTATGCACAGCAAGTGTGTTTATCAGGCCATATTTCTATTAGAATAAGTGCAAAGGGTTACAGCAGTAAATAGAGGCTGGTGTAGTCACAGAATGGGATGCCCCAACAACCAGAGTGCACCTGTGAGCAGTAATACTATGCACAGCAAGTGTGTTTATCAGGACAAATTTCTATTAGAATAAGTGCAAAGGGTTACAGCAGTAAATAGAGGCTGGTGTAGTCACAGAATGGGATGCCCCAACAACCAGAGTGCACCTGTGAGCAGTAATACTATGCACAGCAAGTGTGTTTATCAGGACAAATTTCTAGTAGAATAAGTGCAAAGGGTTACAGCAGTAAATAGAGGCTGGTGTAGTCACAGAATGGGATGCCCCAACAACCAGAGTGCACCTGTGAGCAGTAATACTATGCACAGCAAGTGTGTTTATCAGGCCAAATTTCTATTAGAATAAGTGCAAATGGTTATGGTATTAAATAGAGGCTGGTGTAGTCACAGAATGGGATGCCCCAAAAACCAGAGAGCACCTGGCAGCAGTACTACTATGCACAGCAAGTGTGTTTATCAGGCCAAATTTCTATTAGAATAAGTGCAAAGGGTTACAGCAGTAAATAGAGGCTGGTGCAGTCACAGAATGGGATGCCCCAACAGGAGTGCACCTGTGAGCAGTAATACTATGCACAGCAAGTGTGTTTATCAGGCCAAATTTCTATTAGAATAAGTGCAAATGATTATGGTATTAAATAGAGGCTGGTGTAGTCACAGAATGGGATGCCCCAACAACCAGAGTGCACCTGTGAGCAGTAATACTATGCACAGCAAGTGTGTTTATCAGGCCAAATTTCTATTAGAATAAGTGCAAAGGGTTACAGCAGTAAATAGAGGCTGGTGTAGTCACAGAATGGGATGCCCCAACAACCAGAATGCACCTGTGAGCAGTAATACTATGCACAGCAAGTGTGTTTATCAGGCCAAATTTCTATTAGCATAAGTGCAAATGGTTATGGTATTAAATAGAGGCTGGTGTAGTCACAGAATGGGATGCCCCAACAACCAGAGAGCACCTGGCAGCAGTACTACTATGCACAGCAAAAGTGTCTTTATCAGGCCTAATTTCTATTAGAATAAGTGCAAATGGTTATGGTATTAAATAGAGGCTGGTGTAGTCACAGAATGGGATGCCCCAACAACCAGAGTGCACCTGTGAGCAGTAATACTATGCACAGCAAGTGTGTTTATCAGGCCAAATTTCTATTAGAATAAGTGCAAATGGTTATGGTATTAAATAGAGGCTGGTGTAGTCACAGAATGGGATGCCCCAACAACCAGAGTGCACCTGTGAGCAGTAATACTATGCACAGCAAGTGTGTTTATCAGGCCAAATTTCTATTAGAATAAGTGCAAAGGGTAACAGCAGTAAATAGAGGCTGGTGTAGTCACAGAATGGGATGCCCCAACAACCAGAGTGCACCTGTGAGCAGTAATACTATGCACAGCAAGTGTGTTTATCAGGCCAAATTTCTATTAGAATAAGTGCAAATGGTTATGGTATTAAATAGAGGCTGGTGTAGTCACAGAATGGGATGCCCCAAAAACCAGAGAGCACCTGGCAGCAGTACTACTATGCACAGCAAGTGTGTTTATCAGGCCAAATTTATATTAGAATAAGTGCAAAGGGTTACAGCAGTAAATAGAGGCTGGTGTAGTCACAGAATGGGTTGCCACAACAGGAGTGCACCTGTGAGCAGTAATACTATGCACAGCAAGTGTGTTTATCAGGCCAAATTTCTATTAGAATAAGTGCAAAGGGTTACAGCAGTAAATAGAGGCTGGTGTAGTCACAGAATGGGATGCCCCAACAACCAGAGTGCACCTGTGAGCAGTAATACTATGCACAGCAAGTGTGTTTATCAGGCCAAATTTCTATTAGAATAAGTGCAAATGGTTATGGTATTAAATAGAGGCTGGTGTAGTCACAGAATGGGATGCCCCAAAAACCAGAGAGCACCTGTGAGCAGTAATACTATGCACAGCAAGTGTGTTTATCAGGCCAAATTTCTATTAGAATAAGTGCAAAGGGTTACAGCAGTAAATAGAGGCTGGTGGCGTCACAGAATGGGATGCCCCAACAACCAGAGTGCGCCTGTGAGCAGTAATACTATGCACAGCAAGTGTGTTTATCAGGCCAAATTTCTATTAGAATAAGTGCAAAGGGTTACAGCAGTAAATAGAGGCTGGTGTAGTCACAGAATGGGATGCCCCAACAACCAGAGTGCACCTGTGAGCAGTAATACTATGCACAGCAAGTGTGTTTATCAGGCCAAATTTCTATTAGAATAACCCCTCGATTCAAAGAGCAAAAGTTAATTGATTTCGGATCGAGAATCGTAAGTTTGGGTGGGTGTTAGTCATTTTTTCCTGTTTTTTTGGCCATTTACGACTCGCACGAGCCTACGTACGAATGTGTATATGCTCTTACGATCATCGCACGTTCGTTCCTAAATTTTAGGATCAAAACGTAAAACTTAGGATCAAATCCTAAAACTTAGGATCAAAACGTAAAACTTAGGATAATCGAATGTGTTTAGGTGTGATTCAGAGAACAGTTTTCAAACCTCTAAATACGTTTTAAAAGAAAGCCACTGCCGACACCTTTTAGCAGTCGTATTGCTGTTCTTGAACAGGTTTTTTGGCTATGTGGAGGAGTCTGCGCGTCTTGAGCTCCAATGAACTGCATGTATCAGCATGGCCGAGGCCATAAATTGTATGGCAATGCATACCTGATTCATGTATGCCTTATAAAAGCATTTTAATGTGGACCTTAATTAGTCCTTTGCATGTAAACCTTTATTTTGCAATATATTTGCGTTAATTAAAGAAATTTATGTCCTTTGGTATTTATTTTTAAATTGATGTACTAGAATAATATTTTTAGATTGCATATATTGGTGTAGTTGTTTACCTTTGCTTTGTTTAATTATTTAAGCACATCTTTGGTCAGATGCATCACACTTACTGAGGAGAGGAGAGCGGGATAAAGTGCAGGATGTGGGTTACTGCTGTATTTTGCACAGACACAGCAGAGCTGGGGGCACGGAAAGGTCAGAAATCAAAGAATCCAGAGCAACACAGTCACAAGGCCCTTTCTGTTTGCAGGCTGCCCGATAATACCTGAGCCGCCATCTTGGCTGTTTCTAGGCTCATAACATGCAGAAGTTGCTGGGGTTTTTTTTTATATTTGAGAGCAATCTGTATGTAGAGGGTGTGGGTAACCACACACAAAATTTTAAGTTGTACCATTTGAAGCCAAAATATTAAAATTAAATCCACAAGTAAAAAATGCAAGCTAACAAAAAATTAAACAAAGTAAGATTTACTTATGCAAATGCATTCATTAATGGTTGGTTACTACAAAATGAATGAAATAAAAAAAAATAAAAGACCAAATATTTAGAATGCACTTTAATGAGGTAAGTTTGTAGTGCGCAGCCGCAAGATCAGAAGGATTTACGTCCAGACAAAAAAGGAAAAAGGGCAAAACCAATGTTGCAACCTGAGAAATGAAACGGAAAATTCAGGATGGAAACTGACATAGGTCTGATTCCCGAACTGCCATACGAACGGACGTATATTTTAGGATAGAAACGTATTTGCTTATAGAATCACTCGCAAGTTCATACGAACGCACGAGCGGACGTGAAAAATAGGATGATCGGCACCCAAATCCAAGCTGTTACATGTTTCTTTGAATCGACCCTTAAGTGTAAATGGTTATGGTATTAAATAGAGGCTGGTGTAGTCACAGAATGGGATGCCCCAAAAACCAGAGAGCACCTGGCAGCAGTACCACTATGCACAGCAAGTGTGTTTATCAGGCCAAATTTCTATTAGAATAAGTGCAAAGGGTTACAGCAGTAAATAAAGGCTGGTGTAGTCACAGAATGGGATGCCCCAACAGGAGTGCACCTGTGAGCAGTAATACTATGCACAGCAAGTGTGTTTATCAGGCCAAATTTCTATTAGAATAAGTGCAAAGGGTTACAGCAGTAAATAGAGGCTGGTGTAGTCACAGAATGGGATGCCCCAACAACCAGAGTGCATCTGTGAGCAGTAATACTATGCACAGCAAGTGTGTTTATCAGGACAAATTTCTATTAGAATAAGTGCAAAGGGTTACAGCAGTAAATAGAGGCTGGTGTAGTCACAGAATGGGATGCCCCAACAACCAGAGTGCACCTGTGAGCAGTAATACTATGCACAGCAAGTGTGTTTATCAGGCCAAATTTCTATTAGAATAAGTGCAAATGGTTATGGTATTAAATAGAGGCTGGTGTAGTCACAGAATGGGATGCCCCAACAGGAGTGCACCTGTGAGCAGTAATACTATGCACAGCAAGTGTGTTTATCAGGCCAAATTTCTATTAGAATAAGGGCAAATGGTTATGGTATTAAATAGAGGCTGGTGTAGTCACAGAATGGGATGCCCCAACAACCAGAGTGCACCTGTGAGCAGTAATACTATGCACAGCAAGTGTGTTTATCAGGCCAAATTTCTATTAGAATAAGTGCAAAGGGTTACAGCAGTAAATAGAGGCTGGTGTAGTCACAGAATGGGATGCCCCAACAGGAGTGCACCTGTGAGCAGTAATACTATGCACAGCAAGTGTGTTTACCAGGCCAAATTTCTATTAGAATAAGTGCAAAGGGTTACAGCAGTAAATAGAGGCTGGTGTAGCCACAGAATGGGATGCCTCACAGCAAACTTGAGATCAGTTCAGTATATATGCACAGTTAGTGTATATGCAGCCTGAAAACGCTAACAAAGCCAGTCAGCCAGCCAGTAACACTCAGGCTGGATGAAAAAAAAAAAAATCTCCCTGTGACTGCCTCCGATTTTTCCTAACTTTCCCTGCTTTTCGCTGACTTTCTGTCTGTCTCCTGCCTGTCTCCTGCCTGTCTCCAGCCTGTCCCTGTCTGTCCCTGTCTGTCTAACTGCCTCTCCCTCACTACAGCAGCGTCCTGTCTCTCACGAATGCAATAGAGAAATGAGGAAAAGCAAGATGTCCGCCGACTTAAATAGCGCTGTGACGTCACCGGGCTTGCTGGCTGCTGATAGGCTGCATGTGACTGTCCCAGCATACACTGCCCCAGCTTACATGTCTGGACATGTCCCGTCCGCCATCTTAGAATGCCTGTAATGTAAATGAATGGATGTTAAAGGAAAACTTCGAGCGATCGAATCGCGGGGAAATTCGGATTCGATCCGAATCGAATTTTTCATGAAATTCGGATCGAATCCGGGTTTGTCCGGATCGATTCGCTCATCCCTAACTGTCAGCAGCTACTGCCCAGCCAAGAAATGGAGGTGGCTTCCTTCGCTAGGCAGACAAATAGTGATGTGGAGAGTAGCGTGGGTGTTGTTGCGAGCGTTCCAGCTCCTGTGCCAGACACTGTTGAGGAAACCGAGAACATCAGTGACGTGCAGCCACAACTAGGTGATGATGATGATGATGATGAAGCCGATCGCACTTGGGAGCCGGTTGCAGAAGGGGCTTCATCCTCATCATCGGGAGAAGAGGGACGCAGGTTGCCCCGGAGTCAGCAGCTCAGGCAGCAAAGTGTTAGCAGCATGGTTGGCAGTTAGCATGGGGGCAGAATTGTAAAGCCTGGAGCAAAACGGGGCCGGGGTAGAGCACCTGCTGCGCAGCAGGCTACCTTATCGGGAGGTAGTGGAGCAGGGGTTCCTGGAGTTGCCGACAGTAGCAGTGAATCAGTGCGGCCTGTTGGTGGGAAAAGTAGCTACTCGGCAGTGTGGCAGTTTTTCCTCAAGCATCCGCAGGATGGTAACATGGCCACATGCAAGATATGTAGGCAGAAGGTGAAGCGTGGCCAGGGCCCAAATGTTGGCACCACGGCCCTGCGTCAACATATGATGCGTCACCATAAAGCGGCTTGGGAGAACCGAGGCTCCGAAGAGGTGGTCCAGGCTGCTTCCTCACCAAGTGGCACGCTGCTCCCAATTTCTGCCAGCCAAGGCTCCAGCACCTCAGACGAAGGCAGCTGTGCGTCATACCCATCCTCTGTCGCTCCAGATGCTCCTCCTCCTCCTCCAAGTCATGCATCCCGCCAGCAATCCATCAGCGAAGCCATGTCCAAGAGCAGTATGCGCCCACTCATCCTACGGCACAGAAGCTGAATGTGCTCCTGTCCTAGTTGCAGGTGCTGCAGTCTCTCCCTTTTCAGGTGGTGAACTCTGCACCTTTCAGAGAACTGATGGCTTGTGCCGAGCCGAGGTGGAGAGTCCCAAGCTGTAATTTCTTTGCCAAGAAGGCAGTACCAGCGCTGCACACTTTTGTTGAACAGAAGGTGGGCCAGTCCTTCAGCCTGTCGGTATGTAGCAAAGTGCATTACAGCGCCGACGCCTGGAGCTGTAACTACGGTCAGAGACAGTACATGTCGTTTATGGCCCACTGGGTGAATGTGGTCCCTTTGCAGCAGCAGCAACTTGGACAGGTCACGCCACTTCGGCCTCCGCACTCCCTGGCCGTTGTGCCTGTGACACCGTGCAACTCGGCCTCCTTATCCTCCGCCATCTCCTCACCCTCTACTGTAGGCTCAAGTCTCAGTGCCCCTCCAGCCTACCATGTGTGCAGGGCATGGAGGTGTCACGCTGTGCTTCACATGGTTTGTCTTGGCGAACGGAGTCACACAGGGGAGGAACTGCTTACATTTATTCATCAAGAAATCCAAACATGGCTTACTCCAAGAAAACTGAAAATGGGAACCATGGTTACCGACAATGGGAAGAACATTTTGTCTGCGCTGCGACAAGGAAGGCTGACCCATGCGCCCTGCATGGCTCACGTCTTCAATCTGGTTGTGAAGCGGTTTCTGAAGTCTTCCCCCCATCTGCAAGACATCCTAACAACTTCAAGGAAACTTTGCGTGCACTTCAGCAACTCATACACCTCCAAGCACACCCTTCTTGAGCTACAGCGTCAGAACGGTAGCCCCCAACATAGTCTGATTTGCGATGTTTCCACCCGTTGGAATTCCACCCTGCATATTTTGGACAGACTATACGAACAGAGAAAAGCCATCATGGATTTCTTGATGATCCAAGCGGATAGGGGGACTCCCCTGTGTAACTTCAATGTCAACCAGTGGCAGCTCATACGTGACACCTGCCGTTTGCTCAGGTCCTTCGTGAGTCGCCAGGATTACGGGATGAATGACGTGATTCCACTGCTTCATGTACTACAGCACATGTTGGAAACCATGGCTGGTCAGGGCACTGGAGACATGGCGTCTACATCTTACGGCCACATGAATCCCATTGGAGCTGAACTGGAGGAGGAGGAGGAAGAGGAGGAGGAGTGGCACAGTGCACAGTTTAGGCTTGGCAAAATGGCTGTTTTATCTAGTCAGCGGACAGGAGAGGAGGAGCAGGAGCAGCCAGAGGAGCTAGAGGGTTGTGAGGAAGGCAAAACAGAGGACCCAGACACACCGTGGCAGTATGCAGTGGAGATGGAGACAGGTAGTCCCTCCGAGTCACTTGCGCAAATGGCAGGATCACGTGCTTGCGTAATGACCCCAGAATTGTTTCCATTTGTCAGCGGGACGACTTCTGGCTCTCCACCTTATTGGACCCTCGCTTCCGGCACAAAATGGGGGCATTTTTTAAACCCGCTGAGAGGGAGGACAAACTGACCTACTACAAAGACATTCTACGTAGTCAGTTGGCCGATGCCTATCCGCGCCATGGTCCATACTCTCGCAGGTCTGACTCGGTGGGACCTCTGCGCTCACCTTCCACTGCCATGGCTGCTGGGGGGGTTGGCAGGAGCCTCAGTCTTCAGTCACTAATGAGTAGCTTTCTACACCTGCATAGTAAAGACCTGGAGCAGGACTTGAACCAGCAGGTCATGTCATACCTTGACATGACCATGCCAACACACCTTGAGGATCCGCTGGACTTCTGGGCAGCCAAACTTGACTTGTGGCCGCAGCTAGCTGAGTTTACCCTGGAAAAGCTGTCCTGCCCGGCAAGTAGCGTGCCATCTGAGCGGGTGCTTAGTGCGGTGGGGGCCATAGTTAAGGCGAGGAGAACTCGTCAACTAAAAATGTGGAGAGACTCACCTTTGTGAAAATGACTCAGGGATGGATCAGCCAGGATTTCCACCCACCAATGGCTGATGCATGCGACTAGATTCAGCATAGTGCCACGTTTTACACTTTCTAAATGGTGCAAAACATATTTGTGTCTTTAGGCCAATTTTTGGGCTCCTGCTGATGCCAACTTCAGGGTGTGCCTTTCAGCCAAATTTTGGTCTCCTGCTGCTGCTGCTGCCAACTGCAGTGAGTCTTTAGGCCAATTTTTGGGTTCCTGCTGCCAACTCCAGTGTGTCTTTCAAGCTATGTTTGGGCTGCTGCTGCTGCTTGCAACTCCAGGGTGTCATTCAGCCAATTTTTTGGGCTCCTGCTGCCAACTCCAGTGTCTCTTTCAAGCTATGTTTGGGCTCCTGCTGCTGCTGCTTGCAACTCCAGGGTGTCATTCAGCCAATTTTTGGCCTCCTGCTGCCAACTCCAGTGTGTCTTTTAAGCTATGTTTGGGCTGCTGCTGCTGCTTGCAACTCCAGGGTGTCATTCAGACAATTTTTGGGCTCCTGCTGCCAACTCCAGTGTCTCTTTCAAGCTGTGTTTGGGCTGCTGCTGCTGCTTGCAACTGCAGGGTTTCATTCAGCCAATTTTTGGGCTCCTGCTGCCAACTCCAGTGTCTCTTTCAAGCTAGGATTGGGCTGCTGCTTGCAACTCCAGGGTGTCATTCAGACAATTTTGGGCTCCTGCTGCCAATTCCAGTGTCTCTTTCAAGCTATGTTTGGGCTCCTGCTGCTGCTGCTTGCAACTCCAGGGTGTCACTCAGCCAATTTTTGGGCTCCTGCTGCCAACTCCAGTGTCTCTTTCAAGCTATGTTTGGGCTCCTGCTGCTGCTGCTTGCAACTCCAGGGTCTCATTCAGTCAATTTTTGGGCTCCTGCTGCAAACTCCAGTGTGTCTTTCAAGCTAGGTTTGGGCTGCTGCTGCTTCTGCTGCTGCTGCTTGCAACTCCAGGGTGTCATTCAGACAATTTTTGGGCTCCTGCTGCCAACTCCAGCATCTCTTTCAAGCTATGTTTGGGCTCCTGCTGCTGCTGCTTGCAACTCCAGGGTGTCATTCAGCCAATTTTTGGGCTCCTGCTGCCAACTCCAGTGTCTCTTTCAAGCTATGTTTGGGCTCCTGCTGCTGCTGCTGCTTGCAACTCCAGGGTGTCATTCAGCCAATTTTTGGGCTCCTGCTGCTCCTGCTGCCAACTCCAATATGTCTTTCAGCCAATATTCGGGCTCCTGCTGCTGCCAGCTCCAGGGTGTGTTGTTCAGGCAATATAGGGGCCCCTCATAGTGATGCCACCTCAACTCTCTGCAATTGTGCCGCGATTCTAACAGCGATGCCTCTGATCTGCATGTCATAATTATTTACAGTATTATTTCACTAACCCAGCACGCATCCTATGCGTGTTACAGCAAGGCAGAATGGTTTACAACCCTATTGAGCAGGGGTGGGCAATTATTTTTTCCATGGGGCCACATGAGAAACTAAAAATATTGTGGAGGGCCGCTGAGCTATGGGGCGTCTAAGAGACGTCTACGCTCAGCGGCTCCGAGTGCGCTGGCAGCTGCATCTCGTGCTTCCCTCTAACAGGGAGCGCGCCCGCGCTGGCCATTCACAAATGGCCGACACAGGCACGCACCCTGCTAGAGGGATAGCAGGCATGCGGCCACAGCTCGTGCATGCGCCGTTGAACTGGGAAAGAAGGTGAGTTTATGGGCGACCTGGGGGGTTTCACACAGCGGGGAATCCCGATTTTGGATGCCCCGTGGGGAGGGGATCTATAAGATTCCCGGGCTGATAAAGCAGGGTTTTGGTCCACTTCAAACGTTCTGATGTGATCATTTCCCAGCCAATCAGAGAAGCCCTTGGCTTCTGGCAGTCTGGAAGGAGAGCTCAGATCAGCTGGGGGCAAAGTGTGAGCATGGTGGGCAGCAGGAAAGGGGCATGGTGAGAGCATGATGGACAGCAGGAAGGGGGCATGGTGAGAGCATGGTGGACAGCAGGAAGGGGGCATGGTGAGAGCATGGTGGACAGCAGGAAGGGGGCATGGTGAGAGCATGGTGGACAGCAGGAAGAGGGCATGGTGAGAGCATGGTGGACAGCAGGAAGGGGGCATGGTGAGAGCATGGGGACAGCAGGAAGGGGGCATGGTGAGAGCATGGTGGACAGCAGGAAGGGGACATGGTGGACCACAGAAAGGGAGCATGGTGAGAGCATGGTGGACAGCAGGAAGGGGGCATGGTGGACAGCAGGAAGGGGGCATGGTGGACCGCAGGAAGGGGGCATGGTGAGAGCATGGTGGACAGCAGGAAGGGGGCATGGTGAGAGCATGGTGGACAGCAGGAAGGGGGCATGGTGAGAGCATGGTGGACAGCAGGAAGGGGGCATGGTGAGAGCATGGTGGACAGCAGGAAGGGGGCATGGTGAGAGCATGGTGGACAGCAGGAAGGGGACATGGTGGACCACAGAAAGGGAGCATGGTGAGAGCATGGTGGACAGCAGGAAGGGGGCATGGTGGACAGCAGGAAGGGGGCATGGTGGACCACAGGAAGGGGGCATGGTGAGAGCATGGTGGACAGCAGGAAGGGGGCATGGTGAGAGCATGGTGGACAGCAGGAAGGGGGCATGGTGAGAGCATGATGGACAGCAGGAAGGGGGCATGGTGAGAGCATGGTGGACAGCAGGAAGGGGGCATGGTGGACAGCAGGAAGGGGGCATGGTGGACAGCAGGAAGGGGGCATGGTGAGAGCATGGTGGACAGCAGGAAGGGGGCATGGTGGACCGCAGGAAGGGGGCATGGTGAGAGCATGGTGGACAGCAGGAAGGGGGCATGGTGAGAGCATGGTGGACAGCAGGAAGGGGGCATGGTGAGAGCATGGTGGACAGCAGGAAGGGGGCATGGTGAGAGCATGGTGGACAGCAGGAAGGGGGCATGGTGAGAGCATGGTGGACAGCAGGAAGGGGGCATGGTGGACAGCAGGAAGGGGGCATGGTGGACAGCAGGAAGGGGGCATGGTGAGAGCATGGTGGACAACAGGAAGGGGACATGGTGAGAGCATGGTGGACAGCAGGAAGGGGGCATGGTGGACAGCAGGAAGGAGGCATGGTGAGAGCATGGTGGACAGCAGGAAGGGGGCATGGTGAGAGCATGGTGGACAGCAGGAGGGGGGCATGGTGAGAGCATGGTGGACAGCAGGAAGGGGGCATGGTGAGAGCATGGTGGACAGCAGGAAGGGGGCATGGTGAGAGCATGGTGGACAGCAGGAAGGGGGCATGGTGAGAGCATGTGGACAGCAGGAAGGGGGCATGGTGGGCAGCTGGGGGAGCATGGTGGACAGCAGGAAGGGGCATGGTGAGAGCATGGTGGACAGCAGGAAGGGGGCATGGTGGGCAGCTGGGGGAGCATGGTGGACAGCAGGAAGGGGCATGGTGAGAGCATGGTGGACAGCAGGAAGGGGGCATGGTGAGAGCATGGTGGACAGCAGGAAGGGGGCATGGTGAGAGCATGGTGGATAGCAGGAAGGGGGCATGGTGAGAGCATGGTGGACAGCAGGAAGGGGGCATGGTGAGAGCATGATGGATAGCAGGAAGGGGGTATGGTGAGAGCATGGTGGACAGCAGGAAGGGGGCATGGTGAGATCATGGTGGGCAGGTACATGGTGAGAAAGAGACAGCAGGCAGGAAGGAAGCAGAAGGGAAAACACAAGCAAACTACATCATCTTTCTGAGCAGACTTACTGAGCACCAACGTCACACTCCATCCCCCACGCTGCAGGTTTCCTTTTGATTCTTCTGCAAAGCTGGCTTATCACTACAGCTTGCTCTGCCTGTCATGTCGCTCAGCACGATCTCTCCCTCCCCTTTCCAAACACTGTGTAAGACACTGGCAGAAGAGGATTGTTTAGCAGCCCCCTTCCCCTGCCCCCTCCCTCTCACCTTCAAAGTGACAGACAGCATACCTCCCGGCCAGACAGCCCGCACTGCGGGTCTGCAATTGACCCCTGCACTACCAACTGCTACAGCCAGTGAGTGGAGATGCTCTGGAGCCCCTACTCTGCCCTGCCCAAGTCCCCAGGTCTCTATCACCTGCTCATCGGGTCTGGCTTCCTCAGAGGAAGGGAGAACACGCCAGACCCGACGAGCCAAGCGGCCGATCGGCTGCTGCTTAACCTAAGCCTCTCTCACTGTACACAGGCGATCGCCTAAGTTAAGCTGCAGCCGATCGGCCACTCGGCTCGTCGTGTCTGGCATGTTCTCCCTTCCTCTGCGTCTCTTACTGGCCAGCTCAGCCCGGGCCGGTAAGAGCCTAGCAAAGGGCCCTATACGGCCCGCGGGCCGTACATTGCCCAGGTCTGCTATTGAGGCTCTAGGAAGCTCAGAAATAGCAGTTTTTAATAGCGATTCGTCGCAAATAAATTTAGACCAAAACGAATTTTGTCAGAAAATTCGGCGAATCAGCCGAATCGAATTTTTCAAAAGTTCGCTCATCTCTATTCCCCAGGCCCAAACCCAAGTTTCCTCAGAATCTCAGGAACTCGTAAACTGTTCGCCCCACGTCCTCTGCCCCTGGTAGTGGCGTGTGGGTTACAACTGGACCAACAGTATTGAATATTAAGACACAGCAGGTATGACTTTTTAATGGGGAACTATTGGCTGTTGCTTGAACTTGAAAGTTAAAAAGAAATGAATACTTCAACCGTAAAGTTATACTAAAGACAAGCCCGATTGTTGTCCCATTGTCTTGGGCTACATGTTGCACTGTCCTAAACTTCAATCCATTTTCAAAAAGACCCTGCTGCTCCTAAGTTATCATTAAAAGTAATAAAACATTAGAGATTCAAATAAAAAAAATGAAGAAAAAGTGGAAGTGTCATCAGCGATGTGATGTAAGCACACTGTGATGAGTGTGACAGGAGAGGAGAGCATGGTTTCAATGCTGCAGAGAGAGGCAGCCAATCAGGATGTCTGGGCTGGGAGTGGGGGATGTTTCTGTTCTTGGTCCACTGAAGGTTGATTGATGGACTGGGTCAGCGGGGCGGGGACTGAAAGCTGAATGAGGGCTCCAGACAGTCAATGAAAGCTAAGCTACATTTTTTTATTTTTATTATTACTTTGACTTGCCAAGCACTTTAATTCCACTGCCAAGGCTTCACTGATAAAGTGTTTGGGAGTGTCGCAAATATTTTATATGTGTTACTCTACATGCAATAGCATTCAAACTAAATTCTAAAGCAGTCACAAATAATCCTCCATAATTAGTAATTTAGCTCTTCTAGAAAAAGGGATATGAAATAGGGATATGAAATAGAAATAAAACTGCCTCTTTTCAGAAAAAAAGTGACCAAAAATAGATACAGAAAAATCTTAGCTGGACTTGTGTAGGACAAGAAAGCTGCAAACTTCATAGAGAGGAGCAATGGGGAACTTTCCAAGAATAAGGCCCTTATTTAACAAGGGATAGCGCCAGGTAGCGAATGGTGAGCGAACGGTAATGACTGTCACCGCCACGAGAACGCCGGCTCCCCTCCGCAATCACACATTTATCAAGCCGATCCTGCTTAGCGACTGACAGAGCGCCAGATAGCGAAGCATTCATCATTATTCCAGCCTCACCCCACAGCGCCAGCGAGCGACCTTGAACAGCGACAGGTATGACCTCTCGCTACCTGGCGCTCTCCAATGCATTTCAATGGAGCAATCTTTAAATATTCATAATTAATTGCTATTAATGTTTTCTTTTTTTTTTTTTTTTTTTAAATGTCAAAAATTCTGTGACCACTTCTGCAATGTTAGATATTTTTTGTAAGGTAAAAAAAAAAAAAATTGTGCAGAATTGATATTACAGGTCTGATACTAATGTATTCATATTACAAAATGTTTTGAAAAACTTGTTTTTTTTTTTCCAAAAATATGGTTGGGGGTTAAAAAAATACTTTTAACCCATCGCCGCCAGCGCTCTGGGGTTTAAACAAGCATTTCACAGCGCGATAATTTTTTGAGCGTGATTTGTTAATGAATATGCTGGGAGCCGTTCGCTATGGCCATTCGCTGTCATGCGCTCCCATACAGTGCGGAACCTGTCAAACAGCGACTCCTAACCCCGTATTCAACATTACCGCACACCGACTGAGTCGCTGTCAACAACCGAACAATGGCCAAGCACAGCGAATACTAGCGGGCACTGTGAAAATACCGCTACTGTCGCTACCTGGCGCTATTAATGAATCGGCCTCTTAGATTAAATCAGAGCTTTATTAAATCTACAACAAATGTATAATGTAAACTTCAAGGCTCTGCAATTACTCTGGGTCTTAAATCTTAAATCTTAATGATACAGTTTTTCTTTAATTTTCACAAAAGGAGACATCTAGCTAGAGAAACCATTCAGCACTCAGGAGTCCTATCTGCACTATTGAAATTGAAATTCTTTTTCGCTTGTGAACTTGGGGCATTGGGGGTTGCCCCCGTCTGTGGCAAAGCATACCCAAGTATTTGCTAATATCAAATGGTTAGTATATTGCATATCTTTCATAGAAAAAGAAACATTTTATATCCCCTATAATAATAATGATAATACCCCTGCAGGGATTGGTCTCCCCTTTTATAGGAGGTACAGTGACAGCACATATCTTTTTGCGCTGGCCCGGGTGGAAAAAAGGCCACAGGGACACAGGAGTTAAATTCTACTCCCGCCTCTCTCGCAGTTTCCCAAGCTGATAGACAGGTGGACACTACGAACACCGGGTTTCCTGCACGCTGTAGGTCTATGACGTTACGGCAGGTGGAACACCTCTAGAAAGTAATATGCCCCAGTGATCCAGAAAGGAAATCTGATCGGAACACAGGGTGCAGGCACTAGGTTTCGGTTTGCGCCATTTTCCGCCCAGTTACAGTGGCGAGAGAATGGGAAGGTGAGCCACTGCACCACTAGTTTCCGCAACGCGACCTAGGTCGCGGACTCATACATCCACAGTGCTGTCCGCAAATCAGTGCAGCCGAGATGATCCCTGCTCATGCCATTAACAGCCACTGCCTGACCTCCAAGGAGTTGCCAAAAATCCCGCCTAGGAGTAATTGAAACAACTGTGTAAATATAAGGACAGAGACAAATGTTACTTGGGCAATATAAAGGATCGGTCCCTGATTAACTCCACTCTCATTAAACTAATCCCTACACCAGGGGCGGACTGGGGCTAAAAAACGCCCCGGGACTTTTTGGGGTACACCGACCCTGCTGCACTGTTCCTGGCCCAGTATAGTAGCTTAATGTCACATTATATATATATATACACCTTATTTTTCATTCCACAGCACGCATCCCTCAGTACAGCTTACAGCCAGTGGGGCATCCCTCAGAACAACCAGGGGGGGCATCCCTCAGTACAACCAGTGGGGGCATCTCTCAGTACAGCCAGTGGGGTCATCCCTCAGTACAGCCAGTGGGGGCATCCCTCATTACATTCCCTTCCCCCAACGCTGGACAATATTAAGGCAGCAGACAGGCAGGGTAACCGGTTCATGCCTGCCTCTACTCTTACCCCCACCAGCTGTACACACACCACACACTCACTCACACACACATACATTCACACTTACGCTGGTTCCCAGGGGGGGCGGAGGGCCAGTCTGCCCTTCACTGCTGTTCCTGCTGCTGCTGCCGAAGCGCCCAAACATATACACACACAAACACACCCATAGACGCCCACAGCGTAACAACCAGGAAGCGCCGGTAAGCGTGTGTGTGGGTCTGTCTGTGTGAGAGAGAGCAGCAACGACGGGGGGAACAGCAGCGAGGGGCAGCGAACAACAGATGCCGCCCACCCTCCCACATCTGTCGTTCACGGCCTTTGCTAGTGCCGTCCTGCCGCGATTTTGCCCAGTATGCCCTATGGCCAGCCCGTCCCTGCCCCAAACCTGAAAGAACTAATTTAGGTGTATCAACTACTGGCATATCTCACTTATTAACGTTTACATGATGATTTGTAGTTAATATATTAGATAGAACAAATTATTAGCCAAATAACCTCACCCCATCAGTCTGGTTTTATAAAAGGGAGAGGGGTAGTAAATAATATCACTGTCTCATCTCTAAACAATATTAGTAATGCTAAGTTAAAGGCAGAAATAATGACATTGGATACAGAGAAGGTGTTCCTTAGAGAGGTGGTCCTAAGCTGGTCCTGATTAACTGTTGGCCATGACATTTGCTTCCCTCTTCTCTTTGCCCTAGGATGCTGCAACATTCCGCTTTTCCTCCACCTCCAGCACCCTGCTCTTCCTCCACTCTTTGTTTGTGTTGTGCTGTTATGTGCTAGCACACCATATAGGTTTACATATCGTCTACACCTGCAATCTACTACTACTATTACTACTGAATGGACTTAGTGACCACCCCTAACCCAATGCTAATACCCATAGTCTGACCGTTTGATGTGAAATAAACCCAAATAGTAACCTGAAATATATTTATATATTATGTATATTTTGTTTGTTTCCTTGTTTGGTAGTACTTTAGCGATGTTAAGGAAAATAACAAAGCTTTTTTTTGGTTAGCGTTTTTACTTCCTATCTCATCTGATCTCATATGATCTATGATCTATGCTAGGTGGGGCACAATGTTGCAGGCATCCATTAATATGCGACTGCCTAGATGAATGACACACTTCCCCATAATCGCTGACTGCTGATTGGTTGTCAGGGTATTATGCACAAAACTGCAGGTTTTCTAATCAATAATAATAATAATAATAAATATTCCCTTTATGTAAATGTGATGCACAATGCTACCACCTAGAGTGCAAATATTAAAATCAAATAAAGGCAAATTGATCATTAGTAATCAAGAAAAATCATTTATTTGGTGATTCATAACATCTTCAAAATCATTTCTGGCTCATCCAGATAAGAGATATGATTGCTGGAAAGTAAGCTTTTAATTAACTGTATATATTCTTCTCTTCATTTCTTCAATCCACCACCGTATGCCTTGCCCCGACCCTGTTGTTGGCAAGGATCAACTGGGGCACATGGGTCTAATAAAAAAAAGTATATATTCATTAGAACATATTGGATTATTATTAACTTTGTTTTCTAAAAAACTGTACATTTAATTTCTAAAGAAGATTGGTGTGTCTTTTTCTGGATGATGAAAAAACAACAAATTTTATGCATCCAATAAAATACAAATCACCTTATGACACATTTCTTATTACAGTTTAGACATTTTTATGTTTATATATTTTATATTTTATTCAACCATCCTTTATGTTGTGCTGTTACCTAATGTAAATCTAGTAAATAAATATATATTTAAACCCTTCACTGTAAATCTCTTGTTGCACCAAGAAAAAGTAGTAAAAAATACCTCCTAACAAGAAAAATTTGTAGATTGCGAACCAAGGGGGTGCAATCGTGTCCTAAATCTGCTTAAGAATTACAGTAGAGGTGGCGTGATGTATAGAGGTAGCAGTTCTAAAAGTTAAAAAAAACTTAGGATGGATATGTAACTTAGTAATATCCTTGGAATAATGTCTATTTTATGGGAAGTGTCTGAGTACCGGGACCTCTTCTTTGGAGATAATAAAGTTACAGAATTTGGAAAGCATTCCAGGCCTTGGCAGATCCTTAGACATTCATAGGGATAGAGCTGGCAGTCTACATTTAAATGGGAGTTGCATTGTAAACAGCCAAAGTGGGCTGCTGTGTAAAAATGTTTGCTTCCTGTTTTGTTATACTGTAAAATAACATACAATGTAATCAGTTTCCCTTCTTATTGCTATATGTGAGTGTTCTCTCCATAATGAGGTTGCGATAGAGACATCACTCTTCACTCACTTAGCACCATATCTATTTCCAGGAGTTGCTATGTTACAATAAATTTATTTTACATACCTTGGCATACAGGTGCTGGTGCACATGGATCTTTGCACTGTACTGGTGCTGGTGCGCATAGATCCTGGCATTGCACTGGAGCTGAGGCACAGGGGTCCTTGCATTGAACAGGTGCTGGGGCACAGGGGTTCTGGCACTGAACAGGTGCTGGGGCACAGGGGTCCTGGCACTGAACAGGTGCTGGGGCACAGGGGGCCTTGCACTGAACAGGTGCTGGGGCACAGGGGTCCTTGCATTGCACAGGTGCTGGGGCACATGCTAAAAATGGAAAGAGATAAATTAGAATTAGAATTAGACGGGCATGCAGATGTAATAATCTATATTTGATTCAAGCAAATTTTTTATAGCTAAATGTCAAGTTGGCCTAAATTGGTTACATATTCTTTTATTACTAGTACTGTTTGTACCACAAACAGAAAAAGTGCTGGGCTCACGTCTTTTCATTGTTTACCAGAGGATTTTAACCCATAAAAAAGTAATCAACCCTTAACAGACCTAAAGGGTAATTCCACTTTCAATTACATTTTTAAAAGTGTCCATTATTGTGTGGCATGTCTATTTGTTTCTATTTGTTTGCAACTCTGTGTTATAAAAGAAACCAGTTTTCCATAGCAACAATTTGCTTACATTAGTTAGGTACACCAAAGTGGTGATTTCAAGTACATATAATAGACTTCCTAACTCTGGCTTGCTAATCATCTGATTGTCTAAAGCCTGGGCGACTGGCTTAACCCATTTTCCTGAAATTCAATTCAATTAGGAACGATCACAGTCTTGTGTTCAGTAGCAGTAGGGTTAATGGCCGGGTTCTCAGCTGGAGAGATCATTAGGCTGCTTAGACTTAGCCAAAGCCGCTAAAGAGTTCACCTGTTACATTGGAAGATTTGTGGGACTTGTAGTCCATGTTTTTTACTCAAGGCCATGAAAAGCACTCCCACTGTAGCAAAACAGAGTCCCAGGAACATGGAAACAACATGCTGATAAGTAAACCACAGGTCTGGGGCACAATCCTAACACAAATGTTTATTTTAAATTCCAAAGAGGAAAAAAATAAGGCAGAACACCAAAAGGGAGTTTTCCTTTAAAGACGAATGCTATAAAACTTTGATACCCGTAAAAATATGCTGCAAGAAATGTAATAGCAAGTGTCCCTCACATTTGAAGGACTTCTATGTATATAGATTCAGTGATACAAGTTTGCCATGCACATTACTTCAAAAATTAAGGCAAGTTTAGGTATACTTACGATCTTTGCACTTTCCGCCTTTTGTAGCCATGGTTATCAGTCTTGCAGATTACTGTCTCGTGAACAGATAGCAGTCAAGAAGTGATATACCGCTTATGAGCAGGGATGAGCTTTATATACGAAAATCATTTCACAATGTCATATCTATGAAATGTTTATCAAGCCTATAAAAATTTAATTACCTATAGGAAGTCCTTATGAGTTTTATTTCAATAAATATTTCACATTCTTTTAAGTGTTGATATCCTGTTGTATAGCAATTGTTTTGCAATTGTTTTGCTAATTGTTGAGTATAATATTTAGTCATTATGATTAATGCAAACCAAAACATCTGTAATGGTTAATTATTATCAGTTATTTATAGCTACTTGTGTGTTATCACTTAAAACTATTAAGAATGTGAAGCGAAAACAAACATCGGGTATATAATGTATAGGTTATTTCTGGTCAATTCCAGTGGGCTGGCGGGGCTGCACCTCTAAAACCCCTCCATTCAAGCTCTGACTCCCCCCAGCCTGCTTTTTCACATCCCCACTGCACCCCCTCTCCCAAGAAACCCTAGCCCATGGTTTGTCCTCCATACTATAGCCTCAGCCTTAGAACACATTGGGGGTTTATCAGAAATGGCAGTGGCTGGTCAAGGACCGAATGGGTGCTAGTAAAATTCCGTGATGATTTCTGACATCCTGTTAGTCTTCTCTCATTGCTCAAAGAATATTATATTCTATATATAATACATATATAATAATGGTTACGGACCCTGAGGAGTGAGGCCAGGTGGATATACCATCTGAGAGCAATGGAACCCCCAGGTTTGAATGACCACATTAGCTTTGTTCCCTTTCTAAGGTAAATACAGTTTGTGTATACATGATATTAGTATAGTAGAAAATTGTTGACTTGCTTAGCATGCTTATTTAATGATAATTAATAAGTGTCTGTAATTTTGTAATGCTGTACTTCATTTCAAATGTCTTATTCTTAACACACACTATAGTGACAAAGAATATTTGTCTGGAATTGTTTGATACCTGAAAGATTGTATTACCTTTTTGTGAACTTGGGCCATTAGGGGTTGCCCCCGCCTGTGATAACCAAGTATTTGCTAATATCAGAGGGTTAGTTATTTGCATATCTTTTATAGAAGCAGAATTTTATATCCCCTATAATAATAATAATGATAATACACCCTGCAGGGATTGGATCTCCCCTTTTATAGGAGGTACATTTTTTTTTTGCATTGGTCGGGCGGAAGGAAGGCCACAGGGACGAAGGAGTTAAAATCTACTCCTGCCTCTCTCACAGTTTCCCAACCTGATTGATAGGTGGTCACTGCAAGGGGCGGGGTTTCCTGCATGCTGTAGGCCTATGACCATACGGCACCCAACTTCCAATGGCAGAACGCCTCTAGGAAGTAACGTCATATGCCCCAGTGATCTGGATAATATGTCTGACCGGAACACAAGGTGCCGACATTAGGTTTCTTTTTGCACCATTTTCCGCCCAGCTACAGTGGTGAGGAAACGGGAAGGTGAGCCACTGCACCACTAGTTCCCGTAACGCAACCTAGGTCATATATATTACTTACAGTGTGGGACTGGTATTAGGGCATGAGGCTAATGTTTCTTTTAGCACAGTAGCATTCCAAAGGGCTCCTTAAAAGCATCTTCCTTCCCTGTAGGAAGACGCAGAAGATAAAGGAATTCACAGGGTAGAGGCTTGGCAAGTTCAAAGGCGTTCCCAGCTCTCTCACTACCCATATATTAATAGTGCCTCCCTGTGGTAAGGAGTGAGGGGCGGGAGCCCGGTGTGGGATGGAGGATCTGTATCCTCTGTGCCACTGAGGAGGCAAGTTCCAATTCAGACTAATCAGATCTCTCTTATCAGGGGACCCACCATTGTTGCTCCTCCAATTTATTTATCTTTGATTTGTGCTTTTATGCTATTTTGTAGAGAAAGTAAGCAACATTTGTTTCTGCAATTTCAAACAGCTTAAATGTGGGCTAAATTTCCTGCATTTAGGGTATATCTCTTATGGCTACCAAAAAAACAATACTGCCCCGGGTTCAAAACGGGGTCATATTCATGGATGAAAGGGACAACATAGTGTCTGTAGGAGGGAATGGTCACCTGCTCCTAGCAACTCACGCAGCTAAATTATAGCTTATCAGAGATGTTAGATGACAAAACAGTACAAGTGTATCCCAGTAAATCAAAATATCATTTAAAGGTGATTTACTGTATTTTATTAATTCAATTTAAAATGTGAAAATGTGAAAGTCATGCATTTTTAGATGATTGCAACAGCTGATTAAAACCCCACAATTTGTATCTCAGAATTTAAGAATATTCTATAAAACCATTTAAAAAAATTATTTCCAAAACAGAAATGTAGGTTTTCTGAAAAGTGTTTCCAGTTTATGTACTCAATGACTTACTCCATCAGTGGAGAGTGGCATATAGGTGATCATTCTATGGCACTGCTGAGGTATTATGGAAGGTTGCTTTGATAATGGCCTTCAGTTCATCTGCCTTGTTGGTTCTGGTGTCTCACATCGTCCTCTTGACAATGTCCCATAGATTCTTGATGTAGATTCTCTATAACAATTTGGTCAGACCAGTTTGCTGGCCAATCAAACATAGTGATTAGAGATGAGCGAACTTTTGAAAAGTTCGATTCGGCCGATTCGCCGAATTTCACAAAGAAATTCGGGTTCGGCCGAATCGAACTTTTACGAAGTTCCCCATCATAAATGCCGGCATGGTGGGAGCGGGCCGGCCGGTTCCGCTGTCAGCGGGCCGGCAAAGCCGGCCCGCTGACAGCGGAGCCGGCCGGCGGGCCGGTAAAGCCGGCCGGCCCGCTCCCACCATGCCGGCATTTAAAAAACAAAAAAAAAAAAAAAAAAACATTCAGATGACAGCTGAGAGCGGCGCCGGCCTCCACGCTCCGGACCTGCAGGTAAGTGTTTGCTTTTTTTTGAAATGCCGGCATGGTGGGAGCGGGCCGGCCGGTTCCGCTGACAGCGGAGCGGGCCGGCCGGTTCCGCTGACAGCGGAGCCGGCCGGCCCGCTCCCACCATGCCGGCAAAAATGCTTTTTTTTTTTTTTTTTGTTTTTTAAATGCCGGCATGGTGGGAGCGGGCCGGCCGGCTTTACCCGCTCCCACCATGCCGGCATTTTTTTTTTTTAATTTCAGGAAAAATTCGATCGGCACGAACCACAAAATATTCGGGTTCGTGCCGAATCGAATATTTCCTGAAATTCGGAGCGAATTCCGGTTCGTCCGAACCGGTTCGCTCATCTCTAATAGTGATGATCAAACATAGTCGGCTGCGCTGACTTTTGACTTGATATAACACAGTGGATCAACACCAGCAGATGACATGGCTCCCCAAACCATCATGACTGTGGAAACTTCATGCTGTACCTCAAGCTAAATTTACCCACCACTGATCAACATTCCAGTATTTTTTCTTCTTGCCCAGTCAAACACATCTGATGTTGTCTCTGGGCCAGGATTAGTTATGAGCCGGAGCAGGCACTTCTGCTAGATAGTCCCCAGTATGTAGCAAACAGTACACCCATATGCTGGATACAATAGCTCCAGCCACCGCAACATGTAAACTACAAAAAAACTATTGGTATGTCTTCCTTCATTTGTCCCTCACGGTGTGACGTCCTCTCTACAGGACCGCAGGGTGGAGGGCTCGCTACTTGTCCAGCAGGTGGTAATCTGGTCCAACTGGGGAGCCACTATTGCCAGGGAATCTCCCTCCATGTCCCTCCCCTCCCCTCCAGTGGATTCCACAAAGGCTCATCTTCCATGCATTAGTGGCTCCCTGGCATCACAGCCCAGTAGACTAGAAGGGAGCCCCAACCCAGCGACCTGCAGAGAGATGCCGCCTGGAGGGGGGCAGATGTAAGAAGACTGTGAGCTCATTTTTTTATGCAAGGGATCTATCCCAAATTCTTGAATAGCATTTTATTGACAAGGTTTTTCAAGGTTGTGGATATCCCTGTTGCTTTTGCACCTGTTAGGGTTGTGATCTTGATCTGGCAATCTGCCAGCCTTCATCGCTCCAAGTCTGCTGCGCTGGCCATTGTGCTGTCTGCTGTGGTGTGGTTACTGTGTGTCTGCTTTAGTGGTATGGTCGTTCCCTGGGTCCTAGAGCCGCATTGTTTGACCTCACCTGTCATTAATCATGCTGTTGAGGTTCCTTTAAATGCATGTGTTTGGCCCCGCCCCTGTTGTTGGATCATTGCATTGTCTCTTTGAAGTCTAGCCATGCTCTACAACCTCCCTGCATACCTCTGTGTCCTTGTGGGTCTTTCTTAGGTCATGTTTTGTCAGTGCTGGGGCTCACAGCCCTTAATAGTTTGTGTCTCCGTCTGTATTGGCCTTACTGCCCTTCATAGTTCCTGTCTTTGTCTGTCTGTGCTGGACCGTGTGGTTCACCACAGTTGTGATCTTGTCTGTCTTGGCCCCTGCAGCCCTTCCAGTGTCTAGCCATGTGTGTCTTGGCCCTAGGGCCCTTTGCTGTAGGTTCCAAGCTTGCACAGGGGCCCAGCTCTTTCATCAGCCTGCTCTGGGACCTAGCTCCACCACAGCCTACTCTGGGACCCAGCTTCATCATAGCCTGCACTGGAGCCCAGCTCCGTCATAGGATGCACTGGGGCCCTGCTCCATCATAGCCTGCACCGGGGCTTGTGTACATCTGCCCTGTGTTTCCCCTTCCCAAGTCTGTGACCACCAAGGGAATACCTGGGGCCTGCGCATCCCCACCTTTAGAGGCCCTGCTGAAGAACTGGGTGGATTATGGGCTCTCTGAGTACTGGGCCATCCACACCTCGGGTGGTCGGCAGCTTGCCTCTTTGGTGGTGCAGGCGGGTTGTCTGTCCTATGTCCTTCAGTTCCCAGTCGGCTTTCTTCTTCCCCAGACAGTGACCCTTGATTATGACCTCCAGGAAGGAATAAACTGCCTGCCTGAGAGCTGCCCCCCTTTCCCAGGTTCCGATTCCTAAACCAGGTATTTCCCAACACACCTTGAATGCCCAGCGATGTTATTCGGGCGTGACAGCACCTTTTTCTATCAAACTTTTTTCATCCATTCAACTCTCCATAAATATGCATGGTTACAGCACTGTGGCGTACCCTCCTTGGGGAGAGTGTCAATGTTTGTCTTATGGACAATTGCTATAAACAGTCTTTCCCATGATTCTATAGTCCCCACTGAACTAAGGTAACCTTTGCAGGTGATTTGTGTTGATTTGCTGATTAGAGAATGATACAATATTGAATATGATCTCAATATTCTTGTTTTCTGAGGTAGTACATTTTAGGTATTCAGTAGATGTAAGCCTCCCATCATCAACTTTCAAAGAGACAAATGCATGAAATAGATCACCCTGTATGTAATGAATCTAGAAAGTATGTAATTTTACATTTTCAATTAAATTACTGAAATATGATGTGTACTGAAATATGATTACTTTTCAATGATGTGTATTTATTTGTTTTTATTTATTGAGATGTAAAAGTGTAAAGCCAGGATTTAGCTGTTTTTCAATACTAATTGAAGTGCAAGCATTAAGATCATCCAAAGACATAATGAATCAAAAAGTATACTTTATTAAATCATATATACAATTTAGAGATGTTTTCCAAATAATTTTTATTTATCTAGATAAGAATATCTTTTCAATTTTTCACTCCACCAACTCCACCATATATCTGGCCTGGGCCTTACTTTTGGCAAGGATCATTCTGGACACATGGGTCTGCTAAAATAGAAAACATTTATTTGAACATATGAATAGTTATTAACTTTTAGACATTTTTTTGCTTTTCTGTAATTATTTTATGCATGTTACATTATATTGCCGACCCATATTATTCATCAGACATGATTTTTACAATTAAGTTTACAGTATGTTGTAACGTCTTGACATGCTGTTGGCCTTTATCTCAAATATAAATCTCATAAAGATTTAAAATAATATACATCTCATAAAGATTTACTCATTAAATTCTTCACTACAAATCTTTTGTAGCACATATAAAACTGTCATCAGTAGTAATAAACATCGGAACCTGAAATAAATGTAAAGAAGATTGTGACATGCACCCAAGTCCAGATCTTCTAATAAATCTGGCCATTGTAGTGAATGGCAGAATAGTTTGATGTTTAAAGTGAACCAACACCCAGGATTTTGACTATCCTGGGTTTTGGTCCACTTCGGGGGGCACCCCGATTGGGGGTGCCCTGCTGTGTGAAACCCCCCAGAAAGCCCCAAAAACTCACCTCACCACGTGACCGCGCCGTCCAATCCCCGCCGACGTCCAAGCGGGTGACAGCGACGTCCAAGACAGCGCGTACGCCGCCGCCTCCCGCACGTCACTCTTACAGGGCGCGCGCCCGTGCCGGCCATTCACAAACGATAAGGTAAGGTTTTTTGGGGGTTTTGGGGGGTTTCACCCCGCGGGACATCCCGATCTCGGATGTCCCGCGGTGAGGGAGGTGATCGGCCCGGGAATCTTATAGATACAATTTATATATGTTTTGTATATAGATATAGTACATATAGAAATTGTATAATAATATTAAGGGCTGAATTTTTGTTACTAATATCTACAGTAATTTTTGTATAAATGCAGTACCCCATATACTGACAGCTCACAACCTGATAAAAATACTTTATTTAATGGTATTAGTTGCAGATTTACTTATCCATTAACACAAAGCTTTTAGCATATATCCCAAAGGTTAGGTTGCAGTGTAAGTTAATTTATTGTACATACCTTGGCATACAGGTGCTGGTGTACATGGATCTAGACATTGTACTGGTGCTGGTGCACATGGATCGTTGCACTGGACTGGTGCACACTGGTCTTGGCATACAGGTGCTGGTGCACATGGGTCATTGCATTGAACTGGTGCACATGCTAAAAATATAAGTTGTATTAAAGACTTTTCTACATGTAAAATTATTTGATTGGTACAACATGCATTTAGTTTTAGACATTATATATCCGATCCCTCATTGATTTTCTGCAAATATTTTTATGCCCAGTGGAAGGAGCCCCCCAACTTTGATCTTGCTTCAAAACCCAAATTAACTCACGATACATTTCAACTTCATAAACAGGGACGTCCACCAGAACATATAGCTGCTTAGATAGGAGGCTCTTAGTACAAGTAGTACCCTCTTTTTCCGCTCCAAAAGCTACACTAGGGATTTTCTTTTAATTTCTTCATTTCCTGGCATATGAAACCCCTCTGCATCATGCCTTACATAGTCGTGGCTTTCTGGAGTGGACCAGTAGAAATATGGAACCTATTTCTCAACATCTCTGGTTCCATATTTCTACTAGTTAATACTTTGAAATAAATCAGGATCTGAATCTAAATGTCCAGTATCCCTATATCTGTTTAAATATTGTTTTTCACTATATATATATATATATATATATATATATATATATATATATCCTGAAGCTCTGGCTGTAATTTTTACTTGTTTCTCTTAATATTATTTTTTTCTTCTATTTTTCACATTATCAGATAATATTCCAATCATTATATGTTAATCTGTTATATATCTCTAAACAGATGCCGGCATGGTGGCAGCGGCAGGCCGGCTACGCTGTCAGCGGGCCGCCGCCGGCCCGCTGACAGCGCAGCCGGCCTGCCCGCTCCCACCATGCCGGCATTTTTTTTTTTTATTTCAGGGAAAATTCGATCGGCACGAACCAAAAAAAATTTCGGGTTCGTGCCGAATCGAATTTTCCCTGAAATTCGGAGCGAATTCCGGTTCGTCCGAACCGGTTCGCTCATCCCTAGTACCTGTGTCCACATCTAAAAGCTTTTTTTATTAAGCATCTCATAGACAGAAAGACAATATAATATTATACCAGGTTGCCCAAGAAAATCCATAACTATCTTAGAAAAAGGTAATAGTAGGTGTCCCTTAAAGGAGCACTATTGCAAAAAATAGCCCAACTTATACACCCTGCATCAAAATAAATAAATATCCAGCCAGGCTTGTTTTTTATTTTAATGGAATGAAGAGGAAGTCAGGGGTTACAGGTTCTGTCACCCCAGTACACTAATTCTGTCACCCCTGGATTTTATTTCTGTCCAGGAGAGAATAGATCACAAGATATGCGGTAGTTTTGTTCATTTCGGGTGTTTAGGTGACCCCCCTCTCATTAGGCGACAGCTTTATGTGGATTTATGTGGATTCTTAATATTAAACAATTTTGCGATACTGCTCCATTAAGCAGCTCCAACTGTCCAACTGCTGAAAATCACCATAAGAGATTGTCATTTCAGCTTAATACTAAATGATCAAACAAGTTTAGCGATAAATTTCAGGTATACTTACGTTTTCCGCATTTTGTAGCCATGGTTGTTTCTCTTGAAGAGGTCTTGTCAACAGATAAAAAGCAATACACCAACTACGAGCAGGGATGGGGTTTATATACAAAATAAATTGTACACTGTCATAGCTGTAAAATGTTTTTCAAGTCTATCAATATATATTATAAATATATTCAATCGATTGTTTACATGTAATTTAATGTCTACAATTTGCATTCTCCCACATAGGGCTTGTATGTGTTTTATTTATTTTTAAGCATGGATGTTGCATTGCTTATTTACAGTTTTATTAATTGTTGGTTATGATATTTAGCTTATGATATTTAGTCATTATGACTAACCCAAATCAAAACGATTGTAACCGGTAATTATTTATCAGTTGTTTCTAGTTATTTAGATGTTGGCTACCACCTAAAACTATAGAGAATGTAGAGGGACAACTAATATTAGGATTGGAATTTGTACAGGTCATGCACGAGTAGTCAGTCCGAAAGTGCGTCTACTCACATGGGTAAGGCAGAAGAATGGTCAAAAACGAGCTGAGGGTCAGGCCAGATGATGAGAGGTATGCGGTTATGCAAAGGGTCAGACGGAGTTCGAGGTCGGGCAGGTAAAGGTTCAGTTCGGGCAGCAAATTAACATGGTCAGACGAAGCCGGGTCAATCACGAGTAAAGCAGGTCACACCCTGAGCAATATTGACTATAATGGGCAAAGGGGTCAGGGCTGAACTTTACAATAGGAATACAGGGAATTATGTGTAGTGATTGGTGTGACTGTTATACAACCTGTGATTGGAACTGATCCCAGGGACTGGACTGCCCTGATCAGTCAGGCTGTCCAGCCCCTGAGACCCACAGGTTTAAGTATAGCTTTAATTAGACAGAGTGGCATTGGCTGCGAGCCGCCCTGTCAACCAGCAGGGCACGTGTGCTCCCATACTAATGCAGGGGAGTGAGGGAGGCAGGCAGGGCGGCTCGCCACGCTCTCTGGCTTCCGGGAGCGGCGTGCCCTGCTCCAGACAGCCGGGGAACACCACGCCGGCCGGCAGACGCTCAATGCAGGTCACCCCAGTTCCTCACACGTGTACACAATAATACACATGTATAATAATAATACACAATTTAAAAACACAGGATCCCCCCCCCCCCCCATATATACAATATGTGTCATTCCCCTGCTATTCATGTCTGCCATCTTCCCCCATGTCGAGCTAGGAAATTTAAAGGCTGCTCGACATGAGCGTAGCAGGCTCCCTTCCCTGTGTGCATATCCCACCCCCTTCCCTGTGTTTAGCCCACCCCCTTCCCTGTGTTTAGCCCACCCCCTACCCTGTGTTTAGCCATCCTCTCCCCTGTGTGTAGCCCACTCCCTTCTCTGTGTGTAGCCCACCCCCTCCCCTATGTGTAGCCCACCCCTTCCCCTGTGTGTAGCCCACCCCCTCACCTCGTCCTAGCAACATGTCTGACAGCAGTGAGGATTCCAGAAAAGGCGGCAGCGGCTGCCAGGACTCCCCCCTCCTGCTCTGTCAGAAGAGACTGGAAGTCCCGCTTCAAGATGAATGGCGGTGGCAGCAAGGGAATTTGCTTGCATCCCGACCAGACGACTACCAGAAGAGCGGAGGATAATAGAGATAGCAGCAGCTGGACATAGATTCCCCCTCTCCCCGGTTAGTAAAGGTGGCAGCAGTGGCTACAGGGACTCTATCTGCCCCTCCCAAGACTAACAGTCCAACTGGCCAGAGGTCTGGGGGTGGCAGTCTGTGGGACAGCATTCTACACTGGGTTCTTTTCTGGACCCAGCCAACAGGACTGCTAGTGGGGCCCATCATATCCACACAGCCCACAGTTGGCACCTGTGGACAGTGTGTACATGCACATTTGGAAGTGTGTGCATGCATGTTTGGGAGTGCACTCTTGCGTGTTTTGTAGTGTCTGCAGCAAGTTCTCTGCCTCTTACAGACCCTCACCCATTATGATTATTATTATGTAGCATCACAGTTCCAAGTACCATGCCCACTTGTTTTTGAAGAGAAATCATGAGTTGAAGCTTTAAGCCTCGATATCTTGGTCATTTTTTGTTCAATTTAAAAACGGAAAACAGTTTAGGAGAGTGCCAAATGAAGCCCTACACAATGGTCTAACAACTGTCTTCGGCTGAAGTATGAGTTTAACCCTTTTAGCGCCAGCTACGTAAAATTTACCTAGCTGCCTCTCCTGTCATTAAGTGCCAGCTACGTAAATTTTAGGTACCTGGTTTTCCCCCCTGCTAGTGGGCAAAAAAAAAAAAAGCCACTCACCTGACCCCTCTATCGAACCAGTCGGGTATCCTCTTCATGCCCCGCTTCCGCAGCCACCGGTATTACATGTAAAAAAAATAAATAAATAATAATGACATTTATGCACCTCAGTGCCTGATCGCTCCCACCGGCTCTCCTCTTCTTCAGGGGGGCCTCAGATCACCCCCCCAGCTTTTCAGTCTTCAGGAGGGTAGGCAACTGGCCCTCTGCCCTGCCTTCCCGATGGGAGCCGCCATCTTGCTAGCAAAAGGGACGGATGACGTCACCATGCGGGTGTCATCCCGGGTCTGGGTGGCTCGGCTGTCAGATGCCAGGTGACAGCTGGGCGGAGGAGGAGAGGGGTAGGAGATGCTCTGATCCCCTGCCCCCCTGCCCCCGCTCCTCTGGCCGCCGATCACCGCATCTGTCATTGGATGGGCAAGGGAGGGGGGACCCTATGTCATTTTTTTTAAATTAACCCCATGTTAACTGTCACCCAGCAGGTAAAAAAAAGCTTACAGCATCAGCAGGACAACAGAAGCCAAAGTGATCAGTGTGGAACACAGTGCCCAGGGATGGATGAAAGGTAAGTTTTAAAAAAATTATAATAAAATACATTTAACCCTTTGTGAACTGGTAAGGGATCTATGAGTCCCCTATACCAGTTCACAAGGCTCTGGATCTGGCAGGCCAACTGCGGCTAGTGGGTGATTTGCCATTAGCCCCGAGCCCCCCAATTACCTGTCTTCCGAATGCCCAGGGGGGCAGAAGAGCCCGTGGCCATAGGCTATGCCGGGTTGTAGCCTGCAGGGCCAGGGGCCACCAAAGCTTGCCCCTGTGTCCTGTTCTACAAGCCCCCATAGCTGGTCCCGTGTTGGTTATGCTGGGTAGGGGGGACCTCATGCCATTTTTTTGTATTTTTAAGGGTTTTAAACCCTTAAAATTCCCCCCAAAATGCCCCCCCCCCCGAGAAGGGGGACCCCACGCCAATTTCTATCAGTTTTTTTTATTTAATCCTTTATAGTGTGGATAGCGGTTGTGTTTTATTTGTAAATGTTATAAAGCACTCTTTTCAATTTTGGGAGTCTCCTGGACAGGAACGGAGTGGCTACCAATATATATGTGGTACCGTTGTAATTGGGAGAAATGGGGCTTTCACATGCAATATGGTTTTACTTAATAAAATAAACAGGTTTATTAAAAAAAAGAGACAATTTAAAAAAAAACGATAATTTTTTTGTTTGTTTTTTTTTTTAATATTTTAAAAAACTGTTGAAAAATTACAAACAAGACATTTCATGTTAAAGCCTAAAGCCGCAAAAAATATATAAAACTTTCCTGTAAATTCCTGAAAAAATCACGGTTAAACAGTGCAAAAGTAGCTATGCATGTTGGGTATTGTTCTGATTGGGGGACCTTGTGCTTTCAGATTTAGCTTGTTTTTTCTTGTTTGCATATTGATATTTTAGGAAAAGGTGTTTTTTATTCTGCTTTTTTATATAATTTTAGGGAAACCCTGTGCAACCTAAGAATTCTTCAAGGGATTACTTCCAGAAAGATGATTCCACTACAAAAATCTGGGTACGCCTAGAAAGCTTAATGTGTGTACTTTCAGGGGATATATGGTTTGAAGGGGTTTTCCAAAGGTAAAGGGTAGAAAAAGCGCAGGGTGCGCACTTTGTCTGCAGAGCTGAAATTTTCAGGTAAATATACCGTTACGCGCATGCTTTACTTTGGGGTGTTTGTCAACTCTTCCCTTGACAGTATCAATGCATGCTGGGTATTGTTCTGTTTTGGGGGATGTTGCTTTTTCAGATTTAACTTTTTTTTCTGGTTGGCATATAGTTTTTTTTTTTAAGGAAAATGTGGCTTTGATTTTGCTTTTCTATTCTTTTTTCAGGGAAACCCTGTGCAACCAAAGAATTCATTGAGGGATTACTTCCAGAAAACTACACCCATATCAACAAGCCTGGTACAACTAGAAAGCTTCAGGTGTGTACTTCCAGAGAATATATAGTTTGTGGGGGGTATTTCAAATGTAAAGGGTTGTTTCTCTTGAAAAAATGTGCATAGCATATAGCATAGTTGTATTTTATCTAAAAATCTCCTAAAGCGCTGTTTAAGTTTGGGGGAGTCTCCAGGGCAGGAAAGGACGTCTACCAATACATATGTGGTACTACTGTAACCAGGAGAAATCGGGATTTCATGTGCAATAATATTTTATTGATAAACTTTTTATTACAAAAACATTTACAAATTGTAAAAAATAGATTTTTTTTTAAATTTTTTTGCACATATTTCACCCAAAAATATTGAGAATACACCTAAAAAATGACAAACAAGACATTTCATGTTAAAGCCCAGACTATGCTGAAATAAAACATATATAATTTCCCTTGAAAATCCCTGGAAATCCCTTCAAACATCACAGTTGAACATGTGGAGTGCAAAATAATGCATAATGGTCTGGCAACAAAGGGTAACAAAATTTCCAGGTAGTCTGGCAGCCAAAGGGTTAGTAGACAATGTCATATCATCTGCACAACAAAGTGCAAGCACATCATGCCAGAATAAACCAACACACACCACTTTAGCAGAGTACCTCTCTATCTCAATATGAAAATCTCAATATGAAAAAAACAAACCACTGTACTAAGTAGGAAAGGAATGCTGAGGAACTATTAAACTGTCAGGACTGCTGTAGAACATGTACCAATGCTTAAAGTGCATCAAAACCCAGGATTTTGACTATCCTGGGTTTTGGTTCTTTCCCTCGATTGGGGGTGCCCCCCTGTGTAAAACCTCCCAGATCTCCTGATTTCACTCACCTTGTCTCTTCCCGTTCCTACTGCTCATGCCCGCCCACTCGTCCAGTGAGCGCGCTGGCGTCCGCATCCCCCGCTTCCCTCTAACAGGGAGCGTGCCCATGCTGGTCATTCACAAATGGCTGCCACGGGCACGCGACCTGCTAGAGGGTTAGCGAGGATGCCGCCGCTGCTCGCGCATGCGCCGTTGGACCGGGATACTAATTGAATGGGGCAGCCTGGGAACCTAGTGGGGCGTCCCGATTTTGGATGCCCCGGGGGAAGGGAATCAATCAGCCCGGGAATCTTATAGATTCCGGGGCCAATCGGCGTGGGTTTTAGTCCACTTTAAATACCATGGAGTCTACATTTGTAATGACCTGACATGGCCCTGTGACAAAGATAGCAACATCAATGGCTGCTCTATCTGCGATGGCTAAAAGCCTTTCAGTTGTCTGCTATTGTGCCTACACCGTGGCAAGTATCCAGACGGGATATTTTATATCCTGGTATCAAAACTGCTCCATGCAAAATAGACCAGCCGTACGTAAGGTGGTGAGAATGGTGGAATGAAACACTGGTGGAAAGTTCATGGACCTTTAGTCAATATATACAAAACAATGTTGGTCTATGATCAATACCACAACCATGGGGAAGACTATTCTTGTTGCGGACAGGGAAGTGGTATTGATTCCTCAAAGCCAAGACTGAGAGAATGAGGAAAAGTTTCTTTCCACAGACCAACAGCTGTAATAATATAATTAGAATTGAGCGAACTGGTTCGTCAGAACCCGAGTTTATTCGGAATTTCAGGAAAAATTCGATTCAGCACGAAATTTTCAGGGGTTCGTGCTGACCGAATTTTTCCTGAAATTCACTGGCCGGTGGGTAGGAAAAAAAAAAACTCACCACCATACTCATTTCAGCACCACGCTTCGATCCAGTGTGCGGGACAGAAGCAGGTTTGCACAGCTCCCCGCTCCTCCACTGCACGGCCTCCTCCGCTCCCACCATGCCAGCATGTAGGTAAGCTACACACAGCACAGTGGGAGCGTGGGGGGCCGGCTTCGCTGTCAGCTGTGAAAGCCGGCTTCTGCCGCCTGCTGACAGTGTGGTCGGTCTTCTCCGCTCCCACCATGCCGGCATGTAGGTCAGCTACACACAGCACAGTGGGAGCACGCTCCCACCGTGCTGTGTGTTTTTAACTTAGGCCCTTATTTATCAAGGGCTAGCGCCAGGTAGTGTCTGACGAGCGCCAGGTACCGCCAGCTATCGGCGGCTACAGAATCAAGTACGTCCGGCGGCGGTCACAATGACGCATTTATCACGCTAAATGAGGCTAGTGCCGGCGAGAGCGTCAGCTAGCGCGGGATTCATCATGTAGCCGACTGCAACGAACAGCGCCGCTGCTAATCCCATCACAGCGACAGGTATGACCTGGCGCTCCCTGGCGTGGTCCAATGCATTTCAATGGAGCAATCTTTAAATAATCATAATTAATTGCTATTACTGTTTTTTTTTTTTTTTTTAATGTCAAAAATTCTGTGACCACTTCTGCAATGTTAGGTTTTTTTTTAAAGTAAAAAAAAAAAATGTGCAGAATTGATATTACAGGTCTGATATTCAGGTATTCATATTACAAAATGTTTAGAAAAACTTGTATAATTTTTACATATAAAAAAAAAGGTTGTTTGGGGGTTAAAAACTACTTTACACACATCACCGCCAGCGCTCTGGGGTTTAAACAAGAAATTCACAGCGCGAGAAATTTTTGAGCGTGATTTTTTAATGAATCTGAAGCAAGCCGTTCGCTCTGGCCATTCGCTGTCAGGCGCACCCATACAAGCGGAACCTGTGAAACAGCGACCCCTAACCCCGTATTCAACATTACCGCACACCGACTGAGTCGCTGTCAACAAGCAAACCCCGGCCAAGCACAGCGAATACTAGCTGGCGCTGTGAAAATCACGCTACTGGCGCTCATCTGTCGCTACCTGGCGCTATTAATGAATCGCCCTCTTAGAGTTGAGCGATTCTCAAAGGTTCGATTTGAATGAACCCGAATTTCTTGGAGAAATTTGGTGAATATACCGAATCGAATTTTAAGGAAGTTCGCTCATCTCTAAATAAAATTGATCCGTTACTACTCTTACCTAGTAGAATTTTCTTAATCAATAATCCGCTCTGTTGCAAGTAAAATGCTTTAAATAGGGTGTAAATATGACCAGTGTAATATATATATATATATATATATATATATATATATATATATATATTATTTCCTGCTCAGTTATATAAAGCAATTCACTACATGACATAGTGGAAGAGGAAATGTCTTCTGACAATGCCGCTCTGCATTCTGGGATTGTTGTCCTTTTCCTGACCCCAGCTCTGATCTATCTGTGCAGAGCACAGCTATAACCCCGCCCCCTGCAGTTTTCCCCCCTCCTGAGGCAAGATGGCTGCCGCTGTATCCTAGCTGCGCCGAGTTGCAACTCAGCGGGGGAAAGAATAATATGTAAGTGACTAGAAATGTAAGATATATCAATTTTAGATGCTGGGAAATCATTTTTTAAGGGTTTGGGTTTTTCATTAAATTATGCTGAAGGTCCGGTATAAATAAAGGCCATGATTTAGTAAAGCTATGCTGGTCTGACATATGGTCGGGATAGCCCAGCATAGCAATGGACAGCAAAAAAGGACCCCGTGAGGCTCTCTCACATAGAATACATGTTGACTATGCAAATAAGTAAATATGGCAAAAACCCATTAGTAAATATTGTTTTTTGCTGACAAGCTTATCAGGCACAGTGATGCAAAGTGTGTCAGCTTTCCAAAATCTTCATGATTTTGAAGCACACAAATGACTTGTGGCAGCCATGATGGGATTACTGCAGCATGCTGCTCCATTGTATTCTTTTGCGATATATGAAACAAAGCACTCTCCTTCCCTTCTCATCTTAATAGGAGTCAATGGGGTGGCATGCCAAAGTAATCCCATTTTATCTGCTACCATGAGCCACAGGAGTTAAGACTGGACTGTTCCTTTAAATAGCAGTATACAATCGGCTATATGTAATTATTAAACAAATGTGATTTTTTTTACATTTTTTTAATGTTGATTATTTTGTGAAGCCCAAATACTGGTCAAATAAGATAAGGAGAAAGCACATGTTATGTTATCAAATCAAGCAGGCTAGGAACAGGTAAGCAGGGTCATGGACTAGGAACATATACAAGCCAGACATAAGACCAGTCTATGCCAGCAAAGAGGAAAGCACAGGTACTAAAGGCTTGGGCAAAACAGGCACTGGCATTAGCGGGTCATTAGAGGCAGGCACTGGCATTAGCGGGTCATTAGAAGTAGGCACTAGCATTAGCGGGTCATTAGAGGCAGGCACTGGCATTAGCGGGTCATTAGAAGTAGGCACTAGCATTAGCGGGTCATTAGAGGCAGGCACTGGCATTAGCTGGTCACTGGAGGCAGGCACTGGCATTAGAGGCTTGAGCAAGGCAGGCACTTGCATTAGTGGGTCAATGGAGACAGGCACCTGAGTTAGAGGCTTGAGCAAGGCTGACACTGGCATTAGTGGGTCAATGGAGGCAGGCACTGACATTAGAGTATTAGAGGACTGAGTGAAGCAGGCACTAGCATTAGCGGGTCAATGAAGGCAGGAACTGGCTTTAGAGGCTTGAGCAAGGCACACACTGGCATTAGAGGCCTAGGTGAGGCTCACAGATGTACTCAGAGGTTCAGACAAAATGGACACAGGCTCTGGTACCTCAGGCAAAGCAGACACAGGCACTTTTACCTTGAGCAAGCCAGGTACAGGCACCTCTACCTCTGACAAACTTGGGCTCAGAGAAAGATTATGGCTAATATTCAGAAACTTTTTTAGGTACAGGCACAGGCACAGATTTCTGGAACAGATTTATGCCCGGACACAGGTTTAGGCTCAGACTGGGATATGAATTCAGGACCAGATACACAGAGAAGCCAATCTGGAGACATGGGTGTCACAGACATGGATAAAGACACTGGTTTGGTGAAGAAAACAGCTCAGATGTAGTTACTGGGGCCCCTGCTCATATGGATCTACAATATGGAAAATAGGCACACATTTTGTTTTAACCTTTTTCATGGGCCAGTTGGCTGGAGATTCTGATTTCTGGGCTGGTAAAGCTGTAGGCAGAATTAGATAAGCAAAGACATTCTAAGGAATGCAAAAATTTGATGTTTATACAGATGTAAGAAATTCAGCAAAATTATCACTGAGCTCCTGGCTATAGTTAAGCCTTAGCCCAGAAAACTACCTGTTGTGTTCAGGGTGTCATGGGTGACTTCCAAGGCACCTGCACTAAATTCAAGAAGCCTGCAGAAATTGAGGATATGTTGCAAGGAGAGGAACATAAATATATAGTCTCTATATTAACAAAGATATATAATCTGAGGGAGTCACCATGTTGCCTGTAACATCAGGCAGACATACCCCTCGATTCAAAGAGCCAAAGTTAATTGATTTCGTATCGAGAATCGTAAGTTTGGGTGGGTGTTTGTCATTTTTTCTTGTTTTTTTGCCCATTTCGTATTCGCACGATCGTTCGCGCATAGACGTATATGAACATACGCATTTCGTACGAGAATCGTATAATTTGCGTTAGTTCGTGTGTTTTTCCCGTCCAAATCGTATTATTTGCGTCCGATCCTATTTTTTACGTCCTTCACATGGGCTTGCGACCAATTCAGAGAGGTGATTGCTAATTGTTTGGAAGCCCATTAAAGAGCTGCTTTACGAAATGTTTGCCGGCAGCTATTTGGCCTCGGGAGTAGGATGGAGCGGAGCGAGTTTGTGGCACATCAAGGGCTTATGCTTTTTGGCATTGAGTTGATCGAGATGTCTGAGAGCAGATTGCCCCTGCGTCGTCGCATGAACATCGATAGCATGAATGATGTTGAGCTGTTCGAGCTGACCAGGCTTAATCGCGCTTCCCTCCATAAATTATATAGTGAGCTGCGGCCATGGTTAGCCCGCACCACAAGGAAGGGGCATGCAATTTCAGGTATGACCAAGATGCTTGGCTGCCTGCAATTTTTGGCGAACGGCTCGTTCCAGAGGCTGGGTGCCCTCTCCGCGGGGATGTCACAGCCTACGCTGAGCCGCGCACTCTCTAAATTTTTGGAAGGCATGGCTGCCATAACTCCAAAATATATTTATTTTCCGGATGATATGGCAGCCAGAAACGCCATTAAGCTTGGGTTTTATAATGTGGCCGACATGCCCAACGTTATTGGTGCTATTGACTGCACACATGTGGCACTCGTACCTAGGGCAGCCGACGAGTATATATATAGGTATTGAGATTGGTTATTATGTTGGCCAACGTGTCATGTAACCTGTTTTCCTTTGCGGCAGCATATTTGTTTATCCCTCATTTGTGTAGCTGCTTTATCTAGGCTTTTCATTAGCATTTCCCAATAGAGTGCAGACATGTTTTGTTGTTAATTTTTTATTTTGGGTCAAATATCAATTACCCTTTTTGTATGTTTTTGCCTTAAGGAATCGTAAAATGGGACACTCCCTTAATGTCCAGGCCGTGGTTGGTCCGGACATGCGGTTTAAGAGTGTCCTTGCCGGCTACCCAGGATCGTCCCACGACTCCTATATCCTCAGGCGATCTGGGTTGTTTCGGAGATTTGAGGCAGGTGAATTTTCGGGGGCATGGCTGCTTGGTAAGTGTGTCCTATTTGTGTGTTATTAAATGTTGCATTAATCTTGTATTTGTTGATATGTTAGTATTTGAATTCTTTACATAAGCCTCAACCTGCCTTTTTCTTGGGTCATATATTATGAACTTCCAAAAAAAATGCTTGCCTCGCTTTGTCCTTCAGAATGTTTTCCCTTTAGTTAGGATGTCTGTAAGTTCCTTGTCCCTAAATATATTGGTTTTGAGTTTATACCCAAGGATCTTTGAGCTTTGGCTCCTTTTGTACTATTGGTCTTTAAATGTCAAAGTGGACTTAAACTGCATACATTGTAGTTTCCAGATAAATGTGGATAGCCCCTCAGCAGCATCCTAATTGTAACATGTTTGAAAACTAAAAATATATTTAAATTCCAAATACCCTTGGGCGTGCAGATGTTTGTTAATTAATTGGTATATTGAAGTGCCATTTTTAATTAGGTAATCCATTAGTGGAAAGATTTATTTGGCTAATGTGCCCTGTTTTTTTTTTGGGCCACTTTACCTTACATCATTATGATATATGTTAAATTTTTGGTGTTTGTTGTGTTGCCTTTTTAATTTTGATTACATTTAATTCTCTGTTTAAGGTGATTCCGGGTACCCACTTCTACCCTGGCTCATGACGCCTGTGCTGCGGCCCCAGGATGCCTCTCAGGAAGCGTAAACCGTGCGCATCGCAAGACCCGGGCTGTTGTGGAGAGGGCCTTTGGGCTGCTGAAGACACGTTTTCGTTGCCTTGACCATACTGGGGGCGCCCTGCAATATGATCCCAAGAAAGTGATCGACATTATCATGGCATGTGCTGTTTTGCACAATTTTGCCATCCTGGAACGTGTCCCACGTTATGTGGACAGCCTGCCCTCTTCAGCCGTAGAGGATGAAGTCGAGAATTTTGTGGGCCCACCCAGTGAGTCTGGCCAATCTGTAAGAGCCAACCTGATCTTGCAGCATTTTACTTAATTTTTTTCCCTGTCTCAACATTCTGTGTGTCTGTGTTATCCTTTTTGTTAAATATGTTGTTTTGCCGTAATGTGGCATTACCTCAAAGTAAAACATTTTGACCTTAATTGTTGCCTAATGTATTTCATGTAGTTTCCTTAGCTTTAGATTTGCATTGTTACACCTCTTCCAACCAAAATTATCTGGTTTAGCCCAAGCTGTTTAAAATGTGTTCCCACTAAAAACGCCACAAGTATTGTAAGTGAGATTTTTTTTTTACTTAGAAAAGGAAAAATTATAGTGCTTAACAGAAAACATTCCACATACATCTGTGGTTACAAATGGATAACATTACAAAAAAAACATCGAGCACATCTACACCTGGAAGTGAGTGGCACAACCAAACAAGGACACCCAGTCCAAAGGCCAGCCTAGTCCAGTCATTAATATTGCCTGTGCCCAGGGATATTTGGGCATGGCCATAATGTCACACAAACATGTCTGCAAACAGGAGGAGCACCAACCAAATCCATATTTAAAGCCATAAGTGGCCAGATACCCTCCACATAGACCTATGGCATTGGCTAGTGGCCTTAAGCATTACTCTAAGGAGCTATATGGGAGCAAATACAAAACACAACCTGCATGAGCAACACAAAATGGATTGTTTGAAACCTCAAAGGACAAGTAAATACAGTGGGGGTTAAGAGAAAAGATGTCCCACACACCCATGGCTTAATAGGGTGGCTGCCCATAATAACCAGGTGGAGGTCCAGGTGGAGGTCCATGTGAATGGGACCTAGCCTGGGCCATGGCAGCATTGTGAATTTGAAACTGCTCCACAATGTTTCTCTGCATATTGGTCATCTCAGCCATGGCTGACTGGATGCCATTACTTGCATTGACCACGTTGCTGTTGAGGGTACGCAACTCCGCGAGGATGCCCTGTAGACTGGTATGGATGTTGACCATGTCGGCATGCCTTTGCTCACGCTCTGTAACGAGCTGTGCCTCATAAGAGTCCCTTTGTTGGGTCCATAATTGAAGCAGGGCACTCTGCCTCCCCTGGGAAATTGTGGGGCGGCGTAATGGAGTCCGCCGCACAATTACCCTGGCTCTTGGGCGTGCCCTGCCGCGTGGTGTCGTCCCCTCAACAGCAACAGGCCTGCTTTGCAAATCCTCAGCAGCAGAGTGAACACTGGGGACTGTAGTGTCAGTCTCCCCATGTGCATGCACAATGGATGGAGATTCACTCTGCTGCTGAGGATTGGCCAGAGAAACATTATGGAGCAGTTCCAAATTGGGACCCAGGGGGAGGTCATCCGACGTGCCCTGCATGGAGACATCATCATCTTCCTCCATGTCCTGGATCTCTTCCATGAGTGTGCGGGTCTGTAGGGACATATAAAAAAAAAAGTGTAAGTTGGCGTCCAAATTTGGGATTCCAACAGTTTAACACATTCTTAAGCACTTGGTAGTATTTATGGTACTAAATTAACTTACCGGAAATCTCTGATCTGGGCTCCTATGCTGTACGGACCTGGTAGGCATAACCAAACTGGGGGGTGAGTTTACCCTTGCTGAGGGATCATGCTGGGCTGAAGAAGAGAAAAACAAACCACGTAAACACACACATAACCATTTTTGGGCTAGGTAATCAAATAAAGCTCTATTTGTAATATTAATCAACTCTAGAGCAATGGGGACATTTGTTCAAAGACACGCAAGTTTAGATAGGTACAATGGCTCGCGAAAACTGCTAACTGACCTCAGTTCTAAGTCAGGAAGTGTACCCAGTCAGCATACAACTTTCAACGCACATTTATGGATTTAGACTACCATTCGCTAGGTCCGGGGTACTCAAACAATTGTTGGAAAGGTCCATGTAAAGGTATGTGGTGAGAGGTGAATGTCTGGCCATGGGGCTGACGCAGGGGGTGTCTAGTTAGAAATAAACACACTGGTGGAGGGGCTGGAGATTTCCAAGTGCAAACTAATAAAGGCTGCTTGCCCTTGCTGGGCTGGATGGGGCAGAGCTGAGGGGACAGGGATTGGATGGCTAAAGGGGGGAGTTAACGTATTGATGGTGATGGGATGGATGGAGCAAATCTGTTACAAATGTATGGGGCTTATGTGGGGGGGGGGGGCATGTTTGGACTGTGGAAGATGGGCCAGAGCAGGGGCAGCGGGACACGATTGTGCCAAGAGAAAGTTTTACCAAGTTACTGTGTACCTTGCAATGCCACTTCCTGTGCAGTACTTCATATTGCAATGCTATGTTTCAGGGAGCCATGACATTGGGCAGGAGAACAACCACTACATCGCCGATCAAGGGGGCAGCTCTGAGCACGTCAACACAGAAGTAACTGAGTGCAGGGCTGTCTGGGCAGGGGTCCTGGAATCTGGTGCCAAGGTCCGCATTGGGACCCCGGGCCGCCAGTTGAGTCTCGCTGCTCTAGGTCAGATATGTTTGGGGGTGGCTAATTACATTGTTAACTCAAACACAACTCACACAACAAAAAGGCAACCCATACATAATGATGTGTGTTTTGTGATTGATTCCAAATATATCACTTTTCTGGAGAAACTTCATGACTTTACCAATCCAATTGGAAATTTGATCTTTGCCATAATGGATGTGGGCCTAAATGTGTGATTCCCAGGGACCAAAAGAGGACACAAACAGGCACAGTAGTGCGAGGCCAAGCAAGGCAAACCATAGGGGCATCCCGTTATCTTGTTACTAGTGAACTGTAGATTATTTAGCAAACAGGCAAACATGCAGATTTAAGAGTACTCACCGTGGGTACGGGTCGGTGAGTCTGTGTCCCTTAGACCAGCATGTCCACCGACCGCGACCGGATGGAGAAGTCCCAGCACAATCTCCTCAGCAGGGGTAAACTCCAATTTAGAAGGAAAGCCACCTCCAGTTTTCAGGCTGAAAAGAGAAAATCGTTTGGTACTCAGAAAAGGTGCATACAGTACATCCTAAACATTATATTTGGAGAAAACATTTATTTACCTGTAATTATGCCTTTTAATTTCTTTTTGCCGTACAGCATACTTCAGATCAGAGATTTTCTTCTGAATTTGGGACACATCTTTCCTCTCTTCCCCCGCTGCATTTACTTGTCGTAGGATGGTTTCAAACAATTCCATCTTGCGCTGCTTTGTGGTGTGTTTTGATTTGCTCCCATAGAGCTCGTCATAGTATAATGTAAGGCCACTAGCCAATGCCATATTTTGGTCATGGGAGAATCTCCCACTCAACTGGCCGCGGCGCAATGTGCGGCCAGATGGTTGGCTTGGCTGCTCCTCCATGTGTGCAGACACATGTGGTGACATTATGGCCTGGGGCTGGGTAGGGGAATGGCCGGATTGGTGGCTTCCCAATGACTGGACTGGCCAAGGGACTGGGTGTTCTGGCGTGGCTGGCCACCGAACTTCCAGGTGTAGATGTGGTCATGGTTGCAATTCTGGGCCCTCTTGGGGGGCTATGTTCCCGGCTGGTGCCAGGTCGGGGGCTCTGTTCCCGGCTGGTGCCAGGTCGGGGGCTTCTGGCCCTGGATGGGGTTCGGCGGGCCCTGTAGGGGCTTCTGGCCCTGGATGGCGTTCGGCGGGCCCTGTAGGGGCTTCTGGCCCTGGATGGGGTTCGGCGGGCCCTGTAGGGGCTTCTGGCCCTGGATGGGGTTCGGCGGCCTCTGGCTGGGCTTCTGGCCCTGGATGGGGTTCGGCGGCCTCTAGCTGGGCTTCTGGCCCTGGATGGGGTTCGGCGGCCTCTGGCTGGGCTTCTGGCCCTGGATGGGGTTCGGCGGCCTCTGGCTGGGCTTCTGGCCCTGGATGGGGTTCGGCGGCCTCTAGCTGGGCTTCTGGCCCTGGATGGGGTTCGGCGGCCTCTGGCTGGGCTTCTGGCCCTGGATGGGGTTCGGCGGCCTCTGGCTGGGCTTCTGGCCCTGGATGGGGTTCGGCGGCCTCTGGCTGGGCTTCTGGCCCTGGATGGGGTTCGGCGGCCTCTGGCTGGGCTTCTGGCCCTGGATGGGGTTCGGCGGCCTCTGGCTGGGCTTCTGGCCCTGGATGGGGTTCGGCGGCCTCTGGCTGGGCTTCTGGCCCTGGATGGGGTTCGGCGGCCTCTAGCTGGGCTTCTGGCCCTGGATGGGGTTCGGCGGCCTCTGGCTGGGCTTCTGGCCCTGGATGGGGTTCGGCGGCCTCTGGCTGGGCTTCTGGCCCTGGATGGGGTTCTGCGGGCCCTGGATGGGCTTCTGGCCCTGGATGGGGTTCGGGCCCTGCTGCGGGGCCTGGGTTGCCGAACTGCCCTACTTGAAGCCATGGCCGGTGTGGGCTCCCTTGTGCCGCCTCTTCTGGGGGCAGAGGTGGTGGGTGCTGCAGTTGGCTGCTTTTTGGCTGCAGGGGCACGTGGCTTGGGGCACCTTTTTTGGGTTCCTGAGGGTCCAGGGTCCCTTGGTGGGGCCGAGGTGGTAGTCTTGCCTCTCAGCTTTCTCCTACCTTGCTGGGACCTTGTTGTTGGGCCCTCCGCGGTCTTGCTTTGCTGGGGTCGCTTGCTCATAGGCTTTTTAGGTGCCATCTTACACAAATGCTCAAAGAGAATGACCTTTGGGTGCAGGGACCTTTAAATAATGAGCCCAGCGTGTGACGCCTATGCGCACGACTACGCGCTCGTACGAACGTACGTTCGAGCGGAACCAGGAAACCGCTGGGGTTTCACTTATCTGCTGCCTTGAAGAAGCATAAAGATGGCGCCCACTATCTTCACCCGTCAACAGGAAGAGATCCTCATGCTGGTAAGTGGCTGCCTGTGCATTTTAATCTAATAGTCAATGATGGCCTAAATGTAAATGATGCGTTTGGAACTAGTTTGGGGTCTCTTAATGTTTAATCACTGGCTCCTCACACTTCATCCTCAAGGGCCGAGCCTGGCCACGTTTTCACCTGTCTATGCTGATGTCCTAATTCGGCCAATTGCTCCGGCTTAGCAACAGTTAATTAACCTGTGGAGTAGCGGGGCTAGCTGGCAAACCTGGCCTGTCTCGGACCTTGATGCGGATGTTTGAGGAACACTGTTTTCCTAAGCCATAAAAACACAACGGGAAGCCACACACGTGGTCCAAAAGCCTAAGCATTAGCCTACATCTTGGATGTTTAAACCATCCTAACATGCCATAGATGCAGGTGGGCTGATTCTTGATGTTGGCTATTATCTGTATGTACATGGTGTGTGATACATATAACATAAGACCAGACTCTCATTCACAGTCAACGTCCTCTTTAAGGCACTCCCCAAAAATGGCTGCCACTCGAAATGTGTGTGTTAATGACATGAAATTCTCAACTTGTCATGCAACACATATGTGTGTGTGTGTAAAAGTAAAATCTCTGTGTCCATTATGTTTTTCAGATCATGCTTCAGCGCCGGTATGACTTCGCGCCCAATGTGTGCGAGAAAAGGGACATCGCCCGGGAGATCATCGCGGAGATACACCGTGTGACTAGCACCACCTTCACTCACACCCAGATAATGCAGCATTGGTCGGACCTGAAACGTCTGCACATGCCCCGGGTGCGGAGGTTTTTTGGAATCCATTTCCCAAGTAAGTACAAAGCAATTGCATGGTATATGTTCCAAATGTATAAGTTATGCCTTTATTTATAATGACTTTTCTTTGGTAGTGTTGGAAAGGGATTTCAGAATTCGCCGCACCCGGAGGCGTACAGGCCGACCAGTGCTGCATGAGTCTGCATCTGTGAGTGAAGGTGGTGGATCTCCCGGGCGACGGACCTACCCCTCCTCTGTGGCCTCCTCAGACCAGCCCCTGGACCTTACCACAGAGGAGGGGCCAAACCGCGTGGGCGTGGAGTCATACCTGGCCAGGCATGGGGAAGGCTCTGGTATGTCACTCTTCATGTATAGGCACAAAGATATACATGGCAGGCCAAAAACTAAGTTATCCTTTATTATGTATTTGTAGAAGCTTCTGGTGCGGGTGAAATAGTGGAGGAGGAGGCAGCAGAGATGCTGGAAGTCGATCCTGGCGAAGGTGAGTGATGTCAGCCAGACTGGGAGCCAGATATGTGGGGAATAGTGACTCTCTACAAGTACTAACCAAATGTCACATGTTTCTCCAGGGACTTCTTCACAGCAGAGCCAGGACCAAGGGCAGCCTGTTGGCCCCAACCAGCCATCTGTCGGCCACCAACTCCGTAAGTCTCCATGCCATTATTCATATTAATGTTTGGTTAGCTAATAACACACACATAACTAAAGGCGTAGCCAATGTGTAGTTCACACTTTCATGTGGGCACTTCGTTAGCTTAAAGAGGACCCTAACTTGTATTAAGAAACAAAGAATTAGCCATCACACTGTACCTACAGATTAGAAACATGGAAAAACACCCTTCACCCATCTAATGCATGTTATTAGACTGAACCAAACCAATATTGGGGAATATGGAATGCGCAATATTTACAGGCAGCATGGGATACAGATTGAAAAAAGGAAGGTGCTGCCATGCATTGTGTGAGTGATGACCTTTCCCTCAACCCAGCTATGCTCGGGATTCCCAACGCACCACTGTAACCTACTCCCCTGTACTTTATCCAACTCTCCACTCCTCATTAAGTGTTATGCTTCAGAGTCCAGATGGCGGCGCTGTAATCCCAAAAAAACCCAAATTAACTTTGAGCTGGTGCAGAATCATTTGTGAATAGTTATTGGTTTTCATTAAATAATGTGGACGGTCCGGTTTAAGGAGTTTAAAGACTTACCTGTGGGAAATGCATTAACTGTATCCCTTGGAAGAATGACATATGTCATGCATTTACATGTATTTGATTAACCCTAAATCTATTTCCAGCATACAAACCGGTCTGGGACTCCTATTTATGTTTCTTTCTCTATTGGTTACAGGGATGATACCCCAAACATTGGCGGGCAAAAAAAAAAGAATTAAGGAGTTGGTGGCCGAGCTGCTGGCCATACAGGCGACGTTGGGGCCAACAGATGAAGAAGAGGATGATGAATAGTGCCCTTGGTCCTGGCTCCTTTGTTTAACTTGTTTTTAAAGTTTTTACAATTTAAAAAAGGGTTTTATGGTTTGTTTAAAAAACCAAAAAATATGTTTTTTAAAAAAACACAAAAAAAAAAAAAAAAATGTGTTTTACTGTTATAAAAAAAAAAGACATTTATATGTGTTTTACCGAGACCAAAAAAAAAAAAATAAGTTTTTAAAAAAACAACCAAAAAAAAAAAAAATGTTTTGAAAATTAGTAAAAACAAAACAAAGGAAATAATTTAAATAAATTAGATTTTAAGCCTTCCTAAATGTGTCTTTTCTAATACGCACACACCCAAAAAATTACACAAACCAGAAACAACACGCTTAGAAACATATAGACATATGTACATTATGTGATTTTCTTACGTTTTAGGGACCGAGAAATGAAGTTGGATGCAAGCGCTAAGGGGTTTAGGTAAGTTTGAGGGACCGAGAAATGAAGTTGGATGCAGCCGCTAAGGGGTTTAGGTAAGTTTGAGGGACCGAGAAATGAAGTTGGATGCAGCCGCTAAGGGGTTTAGGTAAGTTTGAGGGACCGAGAAATGAAGTTGGATGCAAGCGCTAAGGGGTTTAGGTAAGTTTGAGGGACAGAGAAATGAAGTTGGATGCAGCCGCTAAGGGGTTTAGGTAAGTTTGAGGGACCGAGAAATGAAGTTGGATGCAGCCGCTAAGGGGTTTAGGTAAGTTTGAGGGACCGAGAAATGAAGTTGGATGCAGCCGCTAAGGGGTTTAGGTAAGTTTGAGGGACCGAGAAATGAAGTTGGATGCAGCCGCTAAGGGGTTTAGGTAAGTTTGAGGGACCGAGAAATGAAGTTGGATGCAGCCGCTAAGGGGTTTAGGTAAGTTTGAGGGACCGATAAATGAAGTTGGATGCAAGCGCTAAGAGGTTTAGGTAAGTTTCTGGTTGAGGGTGCGCATGCGCAAGATCTTATAAACATACGAACGCACGAATCTAAGAGGCCAAAAACCAATGAAAGCCAGAGGCAAACGCAAGTAATTGGAAGAGGTTGACGATGGAAGCAGCCGAAAAAACAGGCTGCCGCCGCAACAGGTGAGCACATGAACGTGATTTTTACGATTGGCAACTGACTGAGGCAAGTTCGGGAGATATCATACGAACGGACGTATATTTTAGGATAGAAACGTATTTGCTTATTGAATCACTCGCAAGTTCATACGAACGCACGAGCGGACGGGAAAAATAGGATGATCGTGAGCCAAATCCAAGCTGTTACATGTTTCTTTGAATCAACCCAATAGTGGTGGTGGGGGGGGGGGGGCAGGGGCTGGCAGCTTAATCCAGATGTCAAACACCAGGAATCATGGCATGGATTGATTGGATTATTCTGTTAGGCCAAGTAAATTAAATTGCTGGGCATTTGAGTAGGTTTGGGGATTTCAAGGTTTGGGAAGAAGGATAATGACTTGAGTCTAAGCTAGGAAATGTATTCTTTTCTAAAAAGCTGTGGTCATTATTAGATAGGGCAAACGCAGACGAGGGACAGGAACAAGGGTGTAGACCAGGAATTGGGCGGATCAAGTTGCAGGCTGCGAACAGGTCAGCGGAGTAACAGATTGAGAACAGGTCAAAAGAAACAAAGACTGGGAATGGGTAAGCAGAATCATATGCTGGGAACAGGTGAATTGTGTCACAGGCTGGGAAAAGGTCTGCAGGGTCAAAGGCTGGGAGCAGGTGAGGTGAGTCACAGGCTGGGAACATGTGTGCTGGGTCACAGGCTGGGAACATGGGAGCAGGTTCACAGGCTGGGAACATGTGAGCAGGGTCACAAGCTGGGAACATGTGAGCAGGTTCACAGGCTGGGAGTAGCTGAGCAGAGTCACAGCCTGGAAATGGGTGAGTAGGGTCACAGGCTGTAAACATATGCCCCCCAGAAAACAACCTGTCTACTCCTCCAGAGAAGCAAGCCACCAACCACCTTGGGTCTGCGAGGTCTGGTACTCATCGAAGAACCCGTAACCAGCCCATATCTTCAGCTGAGCTCCCAAAGGCTGAGGTTACACAAGTAAAATGGGGGGGGGGGGGCTGAGGTTACACAAGGGAAATTGGGGGGGGGCAGACAGTGTACAGCACAGCAGACAGACTTAGAACAGGTACCAGAGGACTGGAACTAGCCATGGGGTAATGGAAGGCCTAAGCCCAGTACAGGGAACAGAATGATTAGGCCCAATACAAGAACAGGAGATCTACAAGAACACATGGACATACAGGCAGTGTATTGCAATGATCCAGTGGGGAAGTGATGTTACAAACCTATATGGGGTATACAGAAGAGTGGATTGCAAAAACCTTTGAGAGTGTTCAGTGCACCAGACTACACCATTTGAATAAGGAGTAATTCATATATATAACCCCTTCCAGTTGTGCTAAGAAATGAACAAATCTGTGAGGAGGGGAGGTAAAACTTTTTTTCCGTTTTTTTTGGTGACAGCAAGAAGAAAAACAGTGCAGTCTCAAAAATTAGAATTGGGGAGAGAAATATTATCAATTGAGATAAGATTGTGGCTTATCTCCTTTTGAAGCACATGTAGCTACTTTTGTTCAGTATTTTGATGGTGGCTTTCAAGTCCATAGCATGTATGGCTATAGCATAGCATCCAGTTGGGAGGGTCCAGCTCCTGAGTTTTTGAAGGCTGATGTCTTAGCTGAGCTGGTACATTTAAAAGTAGGTAAGGCAATAGGTCCAGATGGAATCCACCACAGAGTTCTAAGAGAACTTAGATTTGTAATTCAGGCTCCTCTAACTAATTTACTAAACCATTCCCTTTCAACTGGAGAGGTTCCAGATGATTGGAGAAAGGCCAGTGTACCAATTCATAAGAAGGGGAGGAGAGAAGAAGCCAGTAATTACAGGCCAGTGGTCATAATAATGCAAATAGATAATTTCCCATCTGAAAATGACCAACCTGTTGGATCCCAAACACCACGGCTTTACTGAGGGCAGATCATGTCAGATTAATCGTATTGATTTCTTTGACAATGTCAATAAAGTGTTAGATGAAGGTGGTGCTGTGGATATTGCCTATCTAGATTTTACCAAAGCCTTTGACACTGTACCACATAAAGAGCTCATAGATAATTTTTGGAAGTTAGGACTCAATCCCTGAATAGTTTGGTGGATTTCCAGCAGGCTGAAGGATAGTTTAATTTGAAGATAGGCGAGTTACAAGGGGTGTAGCTCAAGGATCTGTCCTGGGCCCATTCTCTTTAATATGTTTGTTAGTGACATAGGAGAAGGTTTGGTAGGAAAGGTCTGCCTGATTGCTGATGCAACAAGGAAGGTGAAAATAATTTAGCTTTACTGGATAAATTGTCAAAAGAGTGGAAACTCAAGTTTAATGTCTCTAAATGTAAAATGATGCACTTGAATAGAAGGAATCCCTGCTCTGAGTTTTGTTTTGATCTTTACGAAAGCCTGCCTATGGGCACATGCCCAGGCATATCTCAAAAGTCAGCTTCCTGAATAAAATGAATGCCCAGAAATTCGAACTTTGAGAGGACCTAAGCATCTAATTATATTCTACCATGAGAAAATGTTATGTATAGTTTGTTTTTATACAGGGCTGGTATTAAACTGACAAAAGTCACATTAGTCAAGAGAATGAATTTATTGAGAAATATTCAGTAATGTTTGCAGAATCACCTACATAATTTGATGGCTGTTAAGTAGCCCTTAAATATTTCAGTTGTAAATACTAAGGGTTATTTCTTCACTTCACCACAGCCACCATATCCCTGGATCTGGCCTAGCTGTTGCCAGGGGTCAACCTGAATGCGTGGATCTGGAAAAGAAAATACAGATGATAAGCATTAAGTAACTGGTACTGACATATGATATAATTAACCCTGCAGGCTTGGTATGTATTGCTCTAGAGCTACTAGTACTAGTACCACTGGTGGTACTCAAGATCCCATCAGGTTGTACTTGACAAGGCTCTGTCATCACGTCAGCCTGGACCGCAAAGAAAAGCAGACTCCCACACCCACTGGGGAACTTTCCACCCAAGACTGGAGACTTGAATACTTGAATAATGTGGACCTCAAATCTATCCAATGAGATTTCCTTTTTGGATTTTTTACATTTGATTGACTAGGTATTTTTTGATATTTTAGATTAGGATTCATTTTTCCTTTACTCCTCATTTCAGTATATTTTTTGGTTTATCTTTTTTCAATATTTTTTGATCTCTCTTTCTTTTTTTTATAATACTTTGCACAGTACGCATCCAGCTGGTTTCTGAATGTGCGGTGCAGTGTAGGTTTGTGTATGTGTAGTAGGTTTAGGGCTAAGCCATGATATAAGGGTTTGACACCTAGTGGGACTGAAAGGATAGTATCATATCCCCCATTTGACACCTACTGAAATATATTTTTATTGGTGTTGTGTTCTAGACAAGGCTGCAGATTGACCTGTACCCCAACATGATCCCCCACCATCTATACTTCACTCAAGCCGTATTTTCTCCATTGGTACAAAATTGCCTCAAAGATGAAAACTATTTATGCACACCCATATGCACCAACCTGGTACTTGACATAATCAAAAATGGAAAGTGGACTTATCTATGGGAACTGCTATAGATTAATAAAGCAAAATCTAAACCCTCTTAAATGCTATAATTTTCTAGTTATCTATAGTTTATGTAGGGCTTTGAAGCTCATTCATTTTCTCTAGCTGTTGAGTCGAGTGGTAAGTTTGCCATCCCATGTGGGGACACTTAATAAACTGAAAATTGCTATTTCCTAATTTGTGGTGAACATCTCTGACTAAAAAACATCTGAATCTCACGTGCATAGCCTCCTCATTTAAAATGAAAGTGGAATTCCAGTTAAGTTCTAACCCTCACCCTGCCACCTTAACCTGGCGCTGAGGCAGGACAGGGGTTAAAAAGGAAAAAACCCTTAACTTATCCAGGGGGCAGCGCCGCTCCTCCATTATGGATGAAAGCACAGAGCTGCATCCCCCTGCTCTGTGCGCGCTCCCTTCTGCCGATTCAAATGAATGGGCTGTGGCAGCCTGTGCAGACCCAGGGGATGCAGCTTTGTATCTTTTCCTGTGGCGGCCGTAGAGACTCAGTAGGAGCAGAGCCGGCTCCCGGATTAGATAAGGGTTTTTTTCCTTTGTAACCCACCCTTGTCTTGTCAGTGCCAGGGTAGGTTGGCAGTGTGTGGGGGTTATAACTTAAGTGGAATTCTGCTTTAAGTTTGATGAATATGCTTTAATGTGGGGCAGTGGGGCAGCCCGGGTCGGATACTCACCTCCTCCGGGTTGGGAAGGATCCTGGAAGGGGTGAGTACCCGTGTAACCAAATTCTTTCATTTGGAGGCACCATGCAAATCGGGGCAGCATGATCCAGGATGCCCTGCTGTTGCATATTCATTTATGTACCATAGAAATGTATTACCGCAGTTCCTCTTTAAGAGCTGGGCTGGAGCCAGAATTTGTTTTTAAGCTAATTACAGAATTAGCAAACTCTAACTTTACACTTTATAATGGCTTCTGTGACATTTTAGTATCAGTATCAAGTTACATGTTACTATTAGTGATCAGCGAACCCGACTCGGAAGTTCGGGTCCATGGCGACCTTTGCGAGTTCGGGATCCTGAACTCGAACACACACTCAGAGGTCTGTGATGGGCTTTGGCATTTGGCCCAACACTAAAGCTGATTCATGGGCTTCTGAACTTCTAGCCCTCCCGGCAGGCAATCAGGTCGTCCAGCTGGCAGACCATCTCACTGTCCCCGCCCTGGCTGTGCCCCCCCCCCCCCAACCGATCAGGAACAGTTATAGGCGGGCCAGGCTGTGAAAGGGAGACAGCCTTAAGCTGAGACTCAGCAAGTGGAGGAGCGCTGCAACTCATTCAGCTATGGGAGAAAATGGGGGCTCTGTCACATGCTTCTATGGGGTGATGGGGGTTGTTCTGCAACAGTCTGCTATGGGAAAAGGTGGGTGCTTTGCCACAGTCTGTTATAGAATGATGGGGATTGTTCTGCAACAGTCTGTCATGTGAGAAGATGGGGCCTCTGTCACCTGCTGCTATGGGGTGATTCTGTCACACAGCCTGTTATAGGGTTATGGGTAATTTGAATAGTTTTTTTTATAAATATTTATATTTATACATAACTTTTACATAATATTAGTATTGTCTCTACCCCATTTTGTGAAGGACAATCTCCCTGGTGTTACACCATGATCTTACCTCTGACACCTGTTAAACAATATTTGAATGTATGTTTTTAATTCTTATTATTTATTTCATTTTTTAGTTTTGTGTGATTATTTGGAGTAATTTCTCATACTCAATATTAACATTGTCTCTACCCCATTTTGTGCAGGACAAACTCCCTGGTGTTACCTCCTGATTTGCCCTCTGACACCTGTAACAAAATAATATTTATTTTTTATTTTATTTATGTATTTATTAAACATTATTGTTTTTGAGTTAATATTTTGAGTACTTTCCCTACCCCATTTTGTGCAGGGCAATTGCCCCCTCCCAGTTTGGAACCCTTTATCACTTGCTACCACTATTTTACAGCCATTTTTGGGCCAAGTTTGGCTCCCCATTGATTTAAATAGGGTTCGGCTTTGGGTCAAGTCTGGGCACCCAAACCAAACTTTGGCAGCAAGTTCAGCTGAACTTGACCCACCCGAACTTCTATAGGTTCACTCATCACTAGTTGCTATATCTGTAGATCACTGCTACACTGAAATCACTGATTTCTATCACTGCAATAGGGCTCACAATCCTGTTGTTAGTATATTTGATGGAAATTAGAAGCAGTAACAAACTGTCAGCCCAGCAGTGTTAGTGTATTGTTCAAGCTAAAACTTATTATCATCATGACAGTGAGGTGTCAGCTTACGATATTACATATATAACTTTGTGTCGCTTACTCTGCATCTGTTTGAAGTAATAAAGCAAAATAACTTACCTTGGCACTGCGGTGCGCATGGGTCTTGGAAATTCATTGGTGCTAGTACATATGGGTCTTGGCTTTTCACTGGTGCTGGAGCACATTGGTCTTGGCCTTTCACTGGTGCTGGAGCACATTGGTCTTGGCCTTTCACTGGTGCTGGAGCACATTGGTCTTGGCCTTTCACTGGTGCTGGAGCACATTGGTCTTGGCCTTTCACTGGTGCTGGAGCACATGGGTCTTGGCCTTTTACTGGTGCTGGAGCACATGGGTCTTGGCTTTTCACTGGTGCTGGAGCACATTGGTCTTGGCCTTTTACTGGTGCTGGAGCACATGGGTCTTGGCTTTTCACTGGTGCTGGAGCACATGGGTCTTGGCATTTCACTGGTGCTGGAGCACATTGGTCTTGGCCTTTCACTGGTGCTGGAGCACATGGGTCTTGGCTTTTCACTAGTGTTGGATCACATGGGTCTTGGTATTTCACTGGTGCAGGAGCACATGGGTCTTGGTATTTCACTGGCGCTGGATCTTGGCATGGTGGTGGGGTGCATTGGTCTGAACCTTTATCCTGACATACAGGAACTAGTGCACCTGTCAGATGACATATAAATATATATAAGAGAAACAGGCTTAATGGCAGCAGATCAGGTTGGGTTACAGTCTGTCTGTGGATTTCCTGAATACCCCATGATAGAATTTGGTGCACCACTGGTTGGGAACACCTAATTTAGAGTCTAAATGAAACTGCATAGGATGGCTTTATGCTTTATGAAAAAAATAAAATAATAACAATTATATCGAATCAGTTTTTAAAAACAGCTTTGAAGGGCAGTAGCCTTCAGGAATTTATGTAGGTTTAACATATTTAAACTTATACTTATCATGGTCTCATGAAGACCCTTCATTATGCTTACTGCATGTACTACACTAGTGTTGCTTAAATCTTGGCTTGGTTGGGATGTGGCTTAACCACTTTTTCCAACAATTCAGGATGTGAAACAGAAGACCATTCAAGTCTTTGGGGGAAATTTAAATTTAGGCGTATGAATAGCAAATAAGCTGTCATTCCGACTGCCCTGTTGTTTGAAACCCCAAGACCACCCGTACAAACTTGCATTTCTTCAGTCCTACAGAATCCAATCAAAGCCCTTTTTCCTGTGCATATGCTCAACAAATGACTCTGTTTACATGCACAGCTTCGGTAAAAGGAGTGAAAGCGGATGCATCTCCTGCAGCATGTGCGCTCCCATCCCCAGTCTTACTGACTGGCTGGGCGGTGGAGCATGCACACAGCCCAAAGATGCGGAGAATACGGCCACCTTTGTTTACATTGGTGAGGAAGCTAGAAAGGAGGGGAGTATTGTTACACAATAGGGAGTTTTTAGACAGAATGGCATCCCGTTTTGGGTTGCTGCGGGAATCTTTTAGATGCCAGGGCCGTTTCTCTAGGGTTTTGTTCCAATTTAAGAAAAATAGAAAGAGTAAAAATCTCTAGTTTCATATATATATCTTTTACTAGTTTAATTAGGCTTCTTCATTGTTTTCCCCCACTGAGATACATTAGTTGGCTAAAGGGAGCTCTAACAATAAATATCTACAGATGATTTAGCAGACTTTTTTGTCAGTTTTAGCATCATCTTTAGCTCCAGCTTTGTAGCTCCAGCATTCCCGTCTTATCTGGTGCTGTGCTGTGAACTACAAAAGAAGCCATTAAAATCATTCCCAATGCAAATTATGTACAAAAAATGTGTGTCATATTAATTATAAGCACTAAATACTAAACCCGGCTCTGCTCATTGTACTCTATGGGATCTTGAGCTCCAGCGCCAGGTTTCATATAGCCCTGCTTCAAACAGAGCACCCCACGCTGCATCATTTTTAGCACTAGTGTTAAATAAATAAGACGCTAGGTGGGAGCTGCATCATCGCTGGCATTTTTTTCTTTCTGAAATCCCACGCTGAGTGCCGATGAGGCAAAAGAAATGGCTGATGCTTCATAAATAATTATGTTCACATCTAACCCAACAGAAATGGCTACATTTACATAAAATTACTATACTAAGTGCTATAAAAAGTAGTTTTCACTGACTCTAAAGCTTTTCTTTCACACTTCAACCCCCCAAAAAAAGTTTAGGTAGCATATGACAAATATTATTCAGTTGGGGTATACTCACTATCTTTGCATTTTCCACCTTTTGTTGACATGGTTGTAGCTCTTCAACTGAACAGATAAATCAAGGAAGGGGTTTATATACAAAAAGATCTGCATACCGTCATGGTTCTCATACCTTTAAATGGCCCAATAGGGTATCTAATTGGCTGTTTAAGTGTCATTTAACCTCTCCAATTTTCATTCCTCATGGTTTACTCTAGCTTGGATGTGTTTCATTTCTGTACATATAAAATAAATCCAATAAAGCTACACTATTGCTGCCATGTGTTGGGTAAAATCTTTACTCATTGTGACTAATCACAGCTATAACTACTTTAATAGCTATTTATGTGACGTTGCTATTGTGCTGATATCATATGTTGGTTTCAACTTTAAACTAAACACCACACAAAGGCTGCCCCTGTCTTAGCTTTCTCTGTGTTTGGAAGAAAAGACATTCTGGCTAAAACTCAATTCAAAGAAATGTTGTTGTCTTTTATAGTTAGCAGACAGAGAGCTAAGACACGTTGAAACGCGGCCTACAGTCTTGCACAGTTAAAAAAAACTCCCAAATACTATTTTACCCATCTGAATGCATGATACTGAATCATTGTCAGCATTTGCTCCTGTATCCACTCAAAACTGAAAGTGGCCTCACAATTGGTCGCTACAATCTTGAAGCACCCCTGAGGATTTTACCTGCTTCCCAGCTGTGTTGCTGTTGGGATTTAACCTACAAAACCCAGAATTCACAGTGGCAGGAAACCCAGCAGCACTTCCTCTTTGCAGGCTACTTGCAGCTTCATATAACGCCTGTGTGTGTGGGGGGGGGGAGTTAGTGTGTGTCTGGACAGGGACTTTGCAACTGCAATATGCCACATATATAGGGAAGTGGCATATTATTTTTAATGAGCAGCCAATGAGAATTCAACATAATAATATTCAAATCCCCATGGGTTGCTGTTATTTCCAAATTTCACACGGGCACCCACAAAACCTATAGCAGCATTACACCCCCAAAGGATATGGTGCAGATGCTGGTACAGCGGGGATAGTGAGCACTCGATTGTTGAGGGGTCAGTGATATTGCTAGCCAGTTGCCACCCCAACCCCTTCCCTTTTTTTCTGATTGGTCCTGTCACCACTGCCTGTTATAGCATTAAGCTTTGTTGGATTTGCTATCAATTTATTGATATCGGTCTGATTTGTTACAGAAAATTTTGGTGTGGGTCCTAGGACCGCTGGTCTCTAAATGGTGGTCACATGTACCCGGTGGGAAAAAATTATCCTTACCTCCCAAAAAACAAAAGTATAGAGTTTGATTTCTTTGCCTCTTGCTTTTTCTGCTACTTCTCTTCTGCCTACACCGACCAAGCTTGTCTTTGAGATTGAGCCAGCTTTACCCCTCGGGTACTGCAATACCTCTTTCCTGTGGCCTGGTTCTTGTCACATTGATCTCCTGTTGTAGGCTCATCTTTCCCAGACAATTGTGCCATCATAGCCTCATTTTTTTACCCTGGTTGTTAGACAGCCATGTTCTGGGTTAACCGTGTCTGAGTGGGTGCATCATGTCTCCCAGCAAATGGGGGCTTGGCTATAACAGTGAAGCAGCAGTGAAGATTGTGGGTCGGCATCTGAACAAAGGCTGGCGTTCTGCCAGGGCATTACACATTCCTAACAAAAATAACATTGTATTGTATTGATGTATCTTTTGGACATGCATTTTATAACTTTCCTGAATCTTGTATCTCAGCATACATTAGCAAACAAGACCATTATTATTTACTTAAATGGCTTGTTGCTTTCTGGCTGGACATATAAACATGACCATAATTCAATAGATACAGTTAAATGGACACTATAGAATTCAAAGTAATGTTGTAAGTCACAATTCTTTATTGGATTAATCCCAACATTTTTATCAGACATGCTTGCTTTCACCCCGGGGACACATGCATAGGCATTATCCAGTCTTTAAGGCTTTCTTCATTCATTAAACTCTTCATTTCTTCACACATTTCTTGTCTTGTTGCTGCTTGCATTGTGGAGCTGGCTCACATGACTCTAAAGGAGATAACATATTTAGTGGTAATGTCAGCTTTATATGTTTTAATGTATGCTTTTATTGACTTTACACATTACTATACTCTATTACAACATTATTCATATTGGCCTAATGGTGCTATCTGCAGATTGCAAAGATAGGAAGATAAAATCAACTATATATACTACCGTATTTTTTGCACTATAAGACGCACCAACCCATATGACGCATCTAGGATTTGGAGGAGGAAAATAAAAAAATAAATAGTATAGGTCACACCCACCCACTGTACAGAGCTACTGCTCCTCCATATACTGGCCTCCCATGGCTGTGGCGGCCTGGCAGGAATGATAGAAAGGTGAGTTCCAGAATAACTGGCCCTTTAGGGCAATAAAATTCCCAGGACAGGGAATGTGAGAGCATCTTAGTGATCATGCCTAGGGGATATTGAAAAGTCACCTCATCTACAGTTTTTAAATGATGGACCTGATATTAGACTCTTTGAGTATGTGCCTAATCCTAACCCTTTAGTGGATTGGTATTACTATCACCCTTTACTAGTGTATTTAATATCCCATGCTCCATGTTGTAAAATATGTCCCTCCACAACAAACTGCATACACTTGACTTATTTGAGCAATAACATTATAATAAGGCAAAGGTGTGTAGGATTCATTTCTCAGTCACAGTTAAAATCTAGTGGCTGGTAGAGAGGTCAGCTAGTAAGGTATGAGGGAGATCAGGTGCTCACCCTGCACTGTGTGGTCTTACGCCATACATTTTAATAGGCTGGGATGGTTATAATTATTTTGGCAACTTTTGTTTTTTTTTTGTTTGGCTGGTGCATGTGTCACTGGATCTTATCTGGCACTGTGGGAAGCTCAGTGCTGGCACTCATCCTATCGCCGGCGCTGTTGATTGATGAGACTATCACAGGCGCTCTGGCTTTTGACTTGATAAATACACCTTTTGCACTGGGACCTGACATTCACCTGACACTCATCTGGCACTAGTGAGAATTGCCTCTGGCCAACTAAGCAAGTCAACTTTGATGCACCTTCTTTCAGCCTTAGCTCTGGTATCTCTGGTGGCTGGATCCCTTGGATTTCTTCGAACTAGAGATCACCTGACTGGCAACTTTGGGGCTCATTACTTGTTATTACTTTTATTATTAGTATTTAATGAGTCCATTTCTGTCTACAAGCCAATTTATGTGAAAAAATAAGCACCGGCAATGGGTCATTTTAGGAAAATGTGAAGTGACCTAAAACATATATCTCAAAATTGTATGCAATATATATTTTCAAAAGTATATGAATGCATATTTACCTTGTGGAGAGGGGCATTGTGGTTCAGGGCAGATTGGTTCTTTTATGCAAGCTAAAAACAAAAATCAAAATACAGGTTGAACAATTTGCATATAATTGGTGTTTAAAGGGGAAGTCTAATTTCACTGGTATTTTTGCATTTCAGTGTAAGTATTAAATCATATACATTTGAGCAATATAGTACAGAAACAAGATCAGACAATTTAACAAAGAAATTATTGTTGCACAGCCCTAAAGAGTAACTAAATCGTGCTAGCTGGGTTGAGATTTCTAACATTGTGGGGGTTATTTAAGAATGTATAGCGCCAGGTAGTGCTTCGTAGTGGTAAGCAGCGTCTGGTGAACGCCGGGTGCTGTACGCAAAACTGCATTTATGAAAGCGAATCTGGTGAGCAACTCTAACAGCGCCATGTAGCGTCCTATGTATTATTACAGGTGGCTCAGTGTATAGCGCCGGTGCTCTAGCTTCCAGAGCGCCAGGTATTACCTTTCGCTCAGTGTCGCTCTCCCATACATTTCAATGGACGTTTATTTGCTTGTGTTTCAACAGCGTGTTTACACAATTTTTTTTTTGCTCAAATCATTGTGTGACCTCTCCTGCCTGCAAATAAACACTTTCAGAAACTTTTTTGACTATATATATATTTTAAGGCAGAATTGTCATTACAGGTCTGGTTGATGTATGGTGTGGAGCGCCGAGAGTCGGTCGCACTGAGCTGGTGCATTCCGTCCACTTGCTGCAGCGCTGTACTGGTGTTAGAGCACCCAACAAACATCACATTCATCAATGCCGGCCAGGTTACTACAGCAACTGAGGCCCTCTGTTACAGCGCTCGATACCTGCTTACATCGTCTACTAGCGGTCACTCGAAGCGCCGCTATACAGACGCTCATTTGCCGATACCTGGCATTAGTAATGAATCAGCCTCTGTGTCAAATGAGTACTCAAAAGGTATCAATATGATCAATCACATAAAGCTGCACAACTTCTAAATATTAACCATAGTATAATTTATTATAGAAAAGAAAAACAAAAACGTACCACATCAGACTCACATTTAAAACATGAAGCCTTACAGCGGCACTCAGCATGCAGCTCCCACCTTGCATCTTAACACTAGCGCCAAAAATGATGCAGCGCCAGGTGCTCTGGTTGAAGCAGTGTCAGATGAAACCTAGCGCTGTAGTTTAAGATGCCATAGAGCACAATATAAAAATATACTAATTAAGGAATGGGTGCGACTGGACCCAAAAGTAGTTTTAAGTCTCAGACGTTGTGTGTTAACCATTAGACTATTTGAGGTGGACTGTGCTCAATCACTCACTATACTTGCTACTCACCACTCACTCATATCATTTGATTGGACACTCCAGATGTTAAGTGTGAGTAGCAAGTGTGTAGAAAAGTGGATTAGTTGTACCCTTCTTGTCTGTGTATGTAATCCTATAGACCATAGTTAGGGTACCACAGCAATTACAATTCTGAATATCTAAGCTTTACACATCCATCACACACTCACGAAAGAATGTACATTGAGTATATTATTCATCTCTAGCGCACAGGTAAAACCAGATAATCATTTTAAGCTTATCTTTGAATGTTCTGGCAAACCATCTACACAAGACTCATATGCTGTACATGATAAATGACTATTCGTTATAAAAGAATGAAAGTATGACCTCATATAAGTCTCATCAAGTATTTAAATACTTTTATATGATGTTATAAAATGACTCTGTTATGGGAGAAATAAGAGAGAGGTGACTAATTATTTCTCTGCAATTAAAAAACAGGTTTAGTTTGTAATGCTACTTCCCCACTTGCATTGCCTTGATATAGGTTTTTTTTAGCTCTATGATAGGGTAACTTTCAGGGTAAAATGCAGTGGTTCTGGAGAACCAACTGAACATTAGAGATGAGCAAGCCGGTTCAAGGAAAATTCAATTCACCACAAACCCAAATTTTTAGGGGTTCATTCCAACTGAACATTCCCTGAAATCCTGACTTACCGACAACCGGAAAGTTCAACTGAAGCCGGGCATTGGCCAATCCCTCTGGCTGTCATTGACTGCAGCGGTGGTTGGTGTGGGACCTAGTTTTGCATGTCTACGGAGACCGGCGATGGGTTAGAAGTAGGTATGGGGGAAAAATAAAATATTTAATATAATATTTGTATTGTGTGTGTGTATGTGTGTGTTTTACTTACTAACCCTTTGTGAACAGATAAGGGGTCCTTGAGAACCCTACACTAGTTCGCAGGGTCAGAAGCGGCTGGCAAGTCACCTGCCGGCAGGTGTTTACCAGACCCCATAGCTGGTGCCCGAGCTGGTTTTACTGGGGAGGGAGGACCCCGCACCATTTCTTTTTATTTTAAAGGTTTTAACCCTTATAAAGCATTCATACAACTAACTGGAAGAAAGTAGGCCTTTAAAATCGCCACTATAAAGGATTCATCAGGGTGCCCAAAAATAATTATATTGCTTATTACTATTAATTACTATTCATGTAAGTTGCAACAAAAAGGATCTAAAAAAAGGATCTATTTGACAGCAGATAAACAGACTGCTAATAGAAAAATCATTATCTTATTCAATAAGTAATAAATACACACCCAAGATACCAGAAATAATTTAAAATGACATACATTATCACAATCCCCCCCCCCCCCCATAATGGGGAGAATACCAGTTCCCAATAAATATTAGCACAATAATAAAAAACAAAAAAAGGCAATCAAATCAAAGCAAATATTATACAGCCACAAAAATAATATCTGATTGCCTGGAATACGGAAGTACGCTCTGGGTCTGCTGAAGCAAGTTTACCTTTGGGTGTGAACTGAAGCTTATCTGCTTCACACGCTAAACACGCTAAAAAATTCAGTAAATCACTTATCCCTCTGATGAGGCATTTTTACAGGCGATGTAGATCATTTTTCCAGCGGTGTAAGGATATTTTTTTAAGTTTGAAAACAATAGCTCCCTATGCTAAAGAATTTGGCAAATCCCTGGTGTGAAAAAATGTCATCCGTGCTTTGGTTATGAGATGGAAAGGTTTTCCACCGATAAACTCCAATGGAGTTTCAGGGCCACAAAAAGTTGTGTACCCCCTCCTGAAGAGGGCGGCCTTATGTTGTATTTTTTAAAAAATTAAACCCCTAAAAAAATGAAAAAGAAAATGAACCTCATGCTTTTATTTGTAATTTTTAGGGATTAAACCCTTAAATTTGTTTTTTTAAAGGGGGCGGGGTACCCCCTTCTCAGTTAAATCACTCTGGGCACCAGCTATGGTGCTATGGTAGACCAAGACTTCCAGCCTGCATAGCCCACTCTTCTGCGCCTCCCTGAACTTTGTGGATGCAGGTATTGGGGCGGGGGGCCAGCTCCCCCTGCCTTGTGAACTAGTATAAGGGTCTAAAGGACCCCTTACCAGTTCACAAAGAGTTAAATGTAAATAAAACACACACACACACACACACACACACACACAAAAACATTTTTCCCCACATACTTACCTCCAATCCTTTATTGGTCACCATAGACATCCACACTGTGTCCTGCGCCGATCTGCCACTGCTGTGACCAGTGCAGGACAGCGCTGGAGGATGTGGAGATCGTCGGGCGCTAGAATAGGGATGGATGTAAGCTTATTTTCTTTATTTTTTATTATATTTAATTTTTTTCTTCTTGGGTAAATTTGTCAAATTGCCCAAACTAAACTTTTAAAACATTTGCTCGTCTCTACTGAACAGTCAGAAAGGATTTTTTAGGAGGGACTCTCCAGAGACAGTTCCATTATTCTAATAACAGGATGCCTCAAGGCATTGAGCAGTATTTGTGGGTTTTTCTTACTTATCTGATCACATCACCATTGCTACCCTGACAAACTATGAAATGTGAAAAAATCCACCACCATTCCCTCTTAGGGCTCCTGCTGGCAGAAATAAAGCTTGGCAATTGCTATGCCTGTTTAAAGAGGAACATTGGACAGTCTGGGGAGTTCTCAAAAATGCCCCAAACATCGCCCTCTGTTCCCTTTAAACTCGCGATTTTCCATTTGCCAGGTTTAACTTACCTGTCTTCTGCTCTTCCTCCTGCGTTTAACCATTCGGCTAAGGTAGGCTAAGCAGCAGGAATACGGCGATCTGGAAGACACCATCATCCAAAAGGTATGCAGCATTGCGGGGGGGCTGTCATGACCTAGCAGTTTAAAGATATGAATTCCTCTTTAAGGAAACAACAGTGTTGTGAAGCCATACATGATTTATATTTCTTGGTTAAATTAAGTGATGATGATATACATATGCAGAATTCTTTAACCGTCAACTTTTTGCACTGGTGCATCATGCTTTGTTGATATTTTAAAATAGACCAAAATTCAAAAAAAAGCAAGTTCAGTATATTTCCCTTCTTAAGCCCCATTCTGGCAATCCGTGACATAAACTATTTGAGAGAGTTTAACTCAATGCAGAGAATAGCAGGCAGATTGTGAACTGCATGGCAGCGGCCATCTTGCCGCATACATAAGTTCAGTTTATGTAAAAACCCAATCCCACAGGCAAAATTGCCTCACATAAAAGTGCAATCCTTTATTTCTAGTAGAAATTCAACCCAGGGGGTTTCCGAGAGGCAGACAGAGCTGCAGCTACTGCGCGGGAGTGAAGGTGAGTGGCTGTTTGTTTTTTTGGGGGTTTAGTAACCCTTTAATATTTTGGTGCTTTGAATATGGAGGAACTGTTTGGACGCTGCATATTACTTTATAGTGTGGGGGACTCTTACTCTTTATTTTGGTCACTGGGAGATCTCTTAACATTCTTATTTATTTTTGGCTCTGATCGTATTAGTCTAAATTGTGCCTTTTTTATTTTTGTTGGGGGTCTGCGCTGGTCACAGAATGGGTGGTTCCAGCCCCAGGGGTGGTCTGGGCCAATAGGATTTTAGTTAAGCCACTGCCCCCACACTTTCCCTCTACTGCAAGCTTGGTCTCAGGCAACCTCAGAGAGCAAATCATTTTTAGCAGAAGAGACTTGGTGCTTTGCAGCTACACATATGGACCTTTTAACATTAAAAATTACATTTGAGCTTGAAATTACAAAAAGTCTAATTTAAAATCATGATTCAATATTTATTTAATCACATTTCCTTTGTAGAACACTTGTTCTTGCATGTTAGGTAGCACATATTATCCAGTAGTCAAGGCCCTTTTCGGGCATTAACCTCTTCATTTCTCCACGCATTTCTTGTCTGGTTGTTGCTGACATTGTGGTGCCTGCTCACATGGCTCACATGGCTCTAAAAGAGTTATAACATGTATTGGTAATGCTGCATTAAAAAGATGTAAAATTCTGTATGTTTCCAAAGAGATTCTGTAGTTGTAGGTGAGGGACTACAGTATAACTGGTCACAGTTTTACTAATTATTACGATTTTAGAGCAACTTGTTGTAAATTGGAAGATATAAACAACCATATGTACTTAAACAGGACCAACACCCTTTTTTCCTTTAACAGGTGTTGGTTCTGCAGTCAGCTAATCACAACAAGCTCAGGGGGCATCCAAAATGCTGTAGTCTCCCTGCACTTAACCCCCCAGAACACCAGTAATCCCCACCTTCACTACGAGCCAGCATCGGGAAAGGAGTGCCACAATTGTCACAAGGGCAGGTTGGCAGGGGCAGGTTGCTCCAGTGGCTGTCACCGAAGACATGACCATGGCCCACGTCACCACCCGGCAGCCAATTGTGGCAATCCTTTCCTGGCGCTGGCTTGTAATGAATGTGAGGATTACAGCTGTTTTGGGGGGTTATATACGGGGGTGTTGGTCAGGTTTAAATGATATTCCCCCATTAACCCTTGAGATCAGCAGCCAGGGGCCCCAATGACTCTTAGTTGCTAGTAACTTTTAAACATTTAAATGTTTTAATGTAAAGAACTGGCAGGGCAGAAGGAAGTGATGAAACTTTCTTTGCACCCAAAGCCCCATTAGAGTTGTCAACTGTATTGTAAGTTTGAAAAATTATGTGGATCCAGCAGCACAATGTTCTTGGTCTCTTACAAAGATTTGCCTAATTTATGTAGACTACTATTTGGAGCTGATTCAGAGCCAGGTGCAAAAGGTGCCCTTTAAAGTAAAGTGCACTTTAGGTGAAAAATAAAGTGGCATGCACAACTGGTGGGTGCAATTGGTCATTTGTCATTTGTAAAGTGTGTATTTTAATAAATTGACGGATACAAATAAAACACGGACCATAAATGATGGATATTTACCTTGTGGTGGGGGGCACTGTGGCTCAGTTAACAAGCCCGGCGGTTGGATTGCACTGCCAGATTACAGTCTAGCAGCCGGCAAGATTTTGTAATTGGTGTCCTAGAGTATCCTTCTTTATAACCTTCACCTCCAGTGATCTCAGTGACATGGAGGAGATCCTCCTCTGACCCATGCAGGCTCTGTAAAAATTATGTCAACAGGGCATCATTCTCAGACGCCCCACCAGCATCTGGAGTGAAGGGTCCTCTGTCCTTGCTTACAGCCATGGGTAATGGATAGTTCCGGGGGGAGCAGAGCATTTATACAAGAGAAACAGGTCGTCTCTGGAATCTCCCCTGTCTGACTTTGATGTAACTGGAAGGAGTATGAAGAGGGATACTCCAGGAAATCCCCCAATATGCCCCCCACTCCGGTTCCTGGCCATTATTACTGGCTGGGAGCTGAGAAAGAAGGGGGGGGGGACTGTGTGTCCAGGTTCAACAGATGACAGAGGTGGCATCTACTTTTGAATCCTCCTCCACCTTAAGAAGACATCAGAAGATGACAGCAAGGAAGAAGCAAGAGATGGAGAAGGCCCACCAGATGGCCTAGTAGGATGCTGCCCAGTGAAGGGACAGAAGGAAGAAGAAGCAGTGACATTTGGGAAATTAAAGTTGCTTTTGTGTGGCGTTTTATTTTTAGCTACTGGAGTGTTCTTTGCCTCCTTGTTGTTTCCTTGATTAGCTCCTGGTTACCTGGGTCTCCCTGTCAAGCCAAGTATTCAATCCCTGCTGCTCTGATAGGTCTTAGACTTTTTGATTCCTGCATTGGCATAGGGCATTCCAACATGTAGGTTTTCTATCCCCTTGTTACTTGTAAGTCCATGCTATGCTCCTAGTCTCTGTTTCTGTTGTTGATGTCCTACTTTCTATTAGCTCTCTGTTCTCAGAGATGAATGGGACCCTTGCATATACTGTTACGAGGAAATCTCCCTTTTTGTCAGATTTTTGGTCTTTTGTCTTATTGTTTACATCTTCTGGGATGTAAAATTAACATTTTTGGTAGAATTGTGCCCCCAAACCTGTAATTTACTTATCAGCAAGATGTTTCAATGTTTCCTTTATTCCTTTGACTTTGCCTTGCTAAAGTAGGAGTGGCTTTCTTGCCCTTTAGTAAAGCTCTTAGTATACTTTCTTACTACAACTCCCAGAATCCTTCCACTGTAACAGGTGAACTCACTAGCAGCTTTGGCTAAATCAAGCAGCTGAGAAAGCTGCCAGTAACCCTTGTTTTTCTCCCATCTGAAGAGACTGAATTAGAGGCTTAGCCAGTCAGCTGATTTAGCAAGCTTGAGTCATGAAGTCTCTGATCTGTCCTTTTAACACACCACTTTTATGTACATTGCTAAGGTAAACACATTGTTGCTATGAGAAACAGTTTTTTTATAACACAGAGTTGCACACAAATAGAAAAGAAAAAAAATAACAGATAAGCTTAGTACATTTATTACATCATTTTAGCACGCAATAATGGAAACTTTTAAAAATGCCATTGAAAGTGGAATTACCCTTTAAGCCTTTAGGTGCCAGCTTACCTAGAGATTTTGTCACCTTCTGTTGCCAGACCATTTTCACTATTTTGCACTATACATGTTTAACTGTGATTTTTGAAAGGATTTCCCAAAAAAATTATATTTTTTTTTTCAGCGGAGTCTGGGCTTTAACATAAAATGTCTTGTTTTAGTGTATACTTCATATATTTTGGTGAAATATGTGCAAATAAATTTGTAGTGTTTTTTGTGATAAAAATGTACATTTTTTAATAAAATTATATTGCGTGTATAAACCCCATTTCCCCTGGTCACATTGATACTATATTGGTAGACACCATTTCCTGCCCAGGAGACTCCCACAAACTGAGGATTTTCTGAAAAAAAAACAGATGCTATGCGCACCTTTTAGTTTTTCAATAAAAACAACCTTTGCATTTGAAATCCCCCCCACAAACTATATATTCTCTGGAAGTACACACTTATCAGCTGGGTGATGGGCAATCAAGGGTTAATTTTTAAAAATACATACACCCCCCCCCCCCCCTCCTGTTAAAAACACTTAAAAAAATGACATGTTCCCCCCTTTCCCAGCATAACCAGCCCAGGCTTGTAGACCAGGGCACGGAGGTCAGTCTTGGTGGCCCCCGGGCCCCGAAGGTTACAAGCCCACATACCACTTGTGGGCTATGGGCTCTTCCCCCTTGGCTCTAGGGAGGCAGGTATTGGGGGCAGGGGTTAATGGGAAGCCACCTGCTTGCTGCAGGTGACTTGCCAGCCCCCCAAGCTTTGTGAACTGTTATAGGGGTCTTATGGTTCACATGGATCGGAGGCCCCCTAGGTGTAGAGAAGACCCAGAGGGATCACAGGCACCGATGAGTGTGGATTTTTTTTCCAGCTAGCTGTCACAGACAGCGGAAGCGGTTGGGCCTCTTTCGGGCCCTCTCTTGTCGGCACAAAAACCCGGGGGGGGGGGGATTGTAGGCTCAGAATTTGTTTTGGTTTGTGTTTTTTTTAATTGAGGGGTAAAGTAAACTACATGAGCTTTACATAGCCGGCACTTAATGGTTGGAGAGGCAGCTATGTGAGACTCTACAGATCGCTGTAGATGGACAGTGCATGATGCTGGATAGACAGGCAGCAGGTGAGTTATTTTTGGTTTTCTTTTTTTAAATTAGTTTCAAATGAACCTGACTTCTTGGGTAATTTTGGCAAATTGTCCAAATTGAATTTTTATTAAATTAAATTCTTTTAAACAGATCTGTGCTTTAAGATTAGTGGAACACAGCTTATCATGAAATAGAAATGTGAGAAGAAACATGAGGGCATAGTGAGGATGGTAAGCCATTCCTCTCCACTAACTCTTTCTAATGCTGGATCATTTGGGTGAGTGAAAGGCTGCCATCTCAAGCATATGAGCCCTTCCGGCCAGTTGGCACAGTGAGGTAAGTTATTTAAACAGCAAATTGCCATGATAGTTTTTTTTGTCTGCTGGACGTTTAAGATATAGACAGTTTAGCAAATCTTCTGTATACATATCATACCTTCTGCAAAGGCTGACAGATTGTTCTGGTCAGAGAGACTCAACAGGCTGTAGTCTTACTGCTCTATTACAAACATATTACTAGATAAGCGCAGACCAAGTCCTTCAAGCCGTAAAGACGGAAAGTCCAGAAACCGGCTTTCTGCTGCATTTGTCGAATACCAGCTGGACCAATACTGAGTTCAGCACTAGAGATGAGCGAACTTTTGAAAAATTCGATTCAACTGATTCGCCGAATTTTCCGACAAAAATCGTTTCGACCCGAATTTATTCGCGACGAATCGCTATTAAAAATGGCTATTTCTGAGCTTCCAAGAGCCTCAATAGGGTTGTAAACCATTCTGCCTTGCTGTAACATGCATAGGATGCATGCTGGGTTACTGAAATAATACTGTAAATAATTAGGACATGCAGATCAGAGGCATCGCTATTAGAATCGCAGAGCGGCACAATTACAGAGAGTTGAGGTGGCATCACTATGAGGGGCCCCTATATTGCCTGAAAAACACACTCTGGAGCTGGCAGCAGCAGGAGCCCAAATATTGGCTGAAACACATCCTGGAGTTGGCAGCAGGAGCCCAAAAATTGGCTGAATGACACCCTGGAGTTGCAAGCAGCAGCAGCAGGAACCCAAACATAGCTTGAAAGAGACACTGGAGTTGGCAGCAGGAGCCCAAAAATTGGATGAATCACACCCTGGAGTGGCAAGCAGCAGCAGCAGGAGCCCAAACATTACTTTAAAGAAACACTGGAGTTGGCAGCAGGAGCCCAAAAATTGGATGAATCACACCCTGGAGTTGCAAGCAGCAGCAGCAGCAGCAGCCCAAACATAGCTTGAAAGAGACACTGGAGTTGGCAGCAGCAGGAGCCCAAAAATTGACTGACACACCCTGGAGTTCGCAGCAGCAGCAGCAGCCCAAACATTGCTTTAAAGAGACACTGGAGTTGGCAGCAGGAGCCCAAAAATTGGATGAATCACACCCTGGAGTTGCAAGCAGCAGCAGCAGGAGCACAAACATAGCTTGAAAGACACACTGGAGTTGGCAGCAGGAGCCCAAAAATTGGATGAATCACACCCTGGAGTTGCAAGCAGTAGCAGCAGCAGCCCAAACATAGCTTGAAAGAGACACTGGAGTTGGCAGCAGGAGCCCAAAAATTGGATGAATCACACCCTGGAGTTGCAAGCAGCAGCAGCAGGAGCCCAAACATTGGCTGAAAGAGACACTGGAGTTGGCAGCAGGAGCCCAAAAATTGGATGAATCACACCCTGGAGTTGCAAGCAGCAGCAGCCCAAACATTGTTTAAAGAGACACTTGAGTTGGCAGCAGCAGGAGCCCAAAAATTGACTGACACACCCTGGAGTTCGCAGCAGCAGCAGCAGCCCAAACATTGCTTTAAAGAGACACTTGAGTTGGCAGCAGGAGCCCAAAAATTGGATGAATCACACCCTGGAGTTGCAAGCAGCAGCAGGAGCCCAACATTGGCTGAAAGAGACACTGGAGTTGGCAGCAGGAGCCCAAAAATTGGATGAATCACACCCTGGAGTTGCAAGCAGCAACAGCAGGAGCCCAAACATTGGCTGAAAGAGACACTGGAGTTGGCAGCAGCAGGAGCCCAAAAATTGACTGACACACCCTGGAGTTGCAAGCAGCAGCAGCAGCAGCAGCCCAAACATTGGCTGAAAGAGACACTGGAGTTGGCAGCAGGAGCCCAAAAATTGGATGAATCACACCCTGGAGTTGCAAGCAGCAGCAGGAGCCCAAACATTGGCTGAAAGAGAAACTGGAGTTGGCAGCAGGAGCCCAAAAATTGGATGAATCACACCCTGGAGTTGCAAGCAGCAGCAGCAGCAGGAGCCCAAACATTGGCTGAAAGGCACACCCTGAAGTTGGCATCAGCAGGAGGCCAAAAGTTGGTTGGAAGGCACACCCTGAAGTTGGAATCAGCAGGAGCCCAAAAATTGGCCTAAAGACATAAATATGTTTTGCACCATTTGGAAAGTGTAAAACGTGGCACCATGCTGAATCTAGTCGCATGCATCAGGCATTAGTGGGTGGAAATCCTGGCTGATCCATCCCTGATTCATTTTGACAAAGGTGAGTCTCTCCACATTTTTAGTTGACAGACGAGTTCTCCTCGCCGTAACTATGGCCCCCGCCGCACTAAACACCCGCTCAGATGGCACGCTACTTGCCGGGCAGGACAGCTTTTCCAGGGCAAACTCTGCTAGTTGCGGCCACAAATAAAATTTGGCTGCCCAGAAGTCCAGCGGATCCTCAAGGTGTGTTGGCATGGTCATGTCAAGGTATGACATGACCTGCTGGTTGAGGTCCTGCTCCAGGTCTTCCTGCTGCTCATGAGTAGCCTCACTATGCGGGTGTAGAAAGCTACTCATTAGCGACTGAAGACTGAGGCTGCTGCTGATGGAGCTGCTGCTGCTGCTCCTGCCAACCCCCCCAGCAGACATGGCAGTGGAAGGTGAGCGCAGAGGTCCCCTCGAGTCAGACCTGCGAGAGTATGGACCATGGCGCAGATAGGCATCGGCCAACTGCCTACGTAGAATGTCTTTGTAGTAGTTCAGTTTGTCCTCCCTCTCGGCGGGTTTAAAAAATGCCCCCATTTTGTGCCGGAAGGAGAGTCCAATAAGGTGGACAGCCAGAAGTCATCCCGCCGACAAATGGAAACAATTCTGGGGTCACTACGCAAGCACGTGAGCATGCTTCCTGCCATTTGCGCAAGTGACTCGGATGGACTACCTGTCTCCATCTCCACTGCATACTGCCACGGTGTGTCCGAGTCCTCTGTCTCGCCTTCCTCAAAACCCTCTAGCTCCTCTGGCTGCTCCTGCTCCTCCTCTCCTGTCCGCTGACTAGATAAACCAGCCATTTCGCAAGCCTAAACTGTGCTTCACTGTGCCCCTCCTCCTCCTCTTCCTCCTCCTCCTCCAGTTCAGCTCCAACGGTGTTCATGTGGCCGTAAGATGTAGACGCCATGTCTCCAGTGCCCTGACCAGCCATGGTTTCCAACATGTGCTGTAGTACATGAAGCAGTGGAATCACGTCGTTCATCCCATAATCCTGCCGACTGACAAATAAAGTGGCTTCCTCAAAGGGCCTGAGCAAACGGCAGGTGTCACGTATGAGCTGCCACTGGTTGACATTGAAGTTACACAGGGGAGTCCCCCTATCCACTTGGATCATCAGGAAATCCATGATGGCTTTTCTCTGTTCATATAATCGGTCCAACATGTGAAGGGTGGAATTCCAACGGGTGGAAACATCGCAAATCAGACTATGTTGGGGGATACCGTTCTGACGCTGTAGCTCAAGAAGGGTGTGTTTGGCGGTGTATGAGTGGCTGAAGTGCATGCAAAGTTTCCTTGAAGTTGTTAGGATGTCTTGCAGATGGGGGGAACACTTCAGGAACCGCTTGACAACCATATTGAAGACGTGAGCCATGCAGGGGGCATGGGTCAGCCTTCCTTGGCGCAGCGCAGACAAAATGTTCTTCCCATTGTCGGTAACCATGATTCCCATTTTAAGTTTTCTTGGAGTAAGCCATGTTTGGATTTCCTGATGAATAAATTTAAGCAGTTCCTCCCCTGTGTGACTCCGTTCGCCAAGACAAACCATGTGAAGCACTGCGTGACACCTCCGTGCCCTGCACACATGGTAGACTGGAGGGGCACTGAGACTTGAGCCTACAGTGGAGGGTGAGGAGATGGCGGAGGATGAGGAGGCCGAGTCGCACAGTGTCACAGGCCCAACGGGCAGGGAGCGCGGAGGCCGAAGCGGCGTGACCTGTCCAAGTTGCTGCTGCTGCTGCAAAGGGACCACATTCACCCAGTGGGCCGTAAACGACATGTACTGTCCCTGACCGTAGTTACAGCTCCAGACGTGGGCGCTGCAATGCACTTTGCTACACACCAACAGGCTCAAGGACTGGCCCACCTTCTGTTCAACAAAAGTGTGCAGCGCTGGTACTGCCTTCTTGGCAAAGAAATGACGGCTTGGGACTCTCCACCTCGGCTCGGCACAAGCCATCAGTTCTATGAAAGGTGCAGAGTCCACCACCTGAAAAGGGAGCGACTGCAGCACCAGCAACTTGGACAGGAGCATATTCAGCTTCTGCGCCGTAGGATGAGTGGGCGCATACTGCTGTCGCTTGGACATGGCTTCGCTGATGGGTTGCTGGTGGGATGCATGACTTGGAGGAGGAGGAGGAGGAGCAGGAGCGACAGAGGATGGGTATGACGCACAGCTGCCTTCGGCTGAGGTGCTGGAGCCTTGGCTGGCAGAAATTGGGAGCGGCGTGCCTCTTGGTGAGGAAGCAGACTGGACCACCCCTTGGGAGCCTCGGTTCTCCCAGGACGCATCATATGTTGACGCAGGGCCGTGGTGCCAATATTTGGGCCCTGGCCACGCTTCACCTTCTGCCTACATATCTTGCATGTGGCCATGTTACCCTCCTGCGGATGCTTCAGGAAAAACTGCCCCACTGCCGAGTAGCTACTTTTCCCACCAACAGGCCTCACTGATTCGCTGCTATTGTCGCCAACTCCAAGAACCACTGCTCCACTACCTCTCGATAAGGTAGCCTGCCGCGCAGCAGGTGCTCTACCCCGGCCCCAGCCCCATTTGGCTCCAGGCTTTACAATTGTGCCCCCATGCTGACTCCCAACCATGCTGCTAACACCTTGCTGCCTGAGCTGCTGACTCCGGGGCAACCTGCGCCCCTCTTCTCCTGATGATGACGATGAAGCCCCTTCATCACCCGGCTCCCAAGTGCGATCGGCTTCATCATCATCATCATCATCACCGAGTTGTGGCTGTACGTCACTGATGTTCTCGGTTTCCTCAACAGTGTCTGGCGCAGAAGCTGGAAATCTCGCAACACCCACGACACTGTCCACATCACTATTTGTCTGCCGAGCTAAAGAAGCCACCTCCATTTCATGGCTGGGCAGTAGCTGCTGACTGTCCTCTATCTGATCGTCCTCCTCACTAAAGAGTGGAGCTGAACCCAAAGCATAGGATACGTCGCTCGGGGAACTTGTGATGATGTTGATGAGCGCGTTAACCAATCTACCACGGCAGATGCGTTACTGGTGGAGACACGACTGCTAGCAGACACTGGCAGATCAGGTCTCTCACCGTGACTCCTGCTGCCACTCGCCCCTAGTCTGCTGCGACCTCTGCCTGCTGAATCTTGGCCTCTGCCACTCCTCTTTGAACATCCTGGCACTTGTCTGCCTGACATTTTTATGTATTTGCTTATTTAGTATAAACAGATAGGGTGCAAGGTGCGGCTTTGGGGTGCCCTGCGGACTGGTTTATTAAAAGCAGTCAAAAACAAGTGCAAACTGAAGTTGCTTAATAAAGCAGCTGATGCTGCTCAACGTTTATGTTGTATACCAGATAGGGTGCAAGGTGCAGCTTTGGGGTGCCCTGCGGCCTGGTTTATTAAAAGCAGTCAAAAACAAGTGCAAACTGAAGTTGCTTAATAAAGCAGCTGATGCTGATCAACGCTTATATTGTATACCAGATAGGGTGCAAGGTGCAGCTTTGAGGTGCCCTGCGGCCTGGTTTATTGAAAGCAGTCAAAAACAAGTGCAAACTGAAGTAGCTTAATAAAGCAGCTGATGCTGATCAACGCTTATGTTGTATACCAGATAGGGTGCAAGGTGCAGCTTTGAGGTGCCCTGCGGCCTGGTTTATTGAAAGCAGTCAAAAACAAGTGCAAACTGAAGTAGCTTAATAAAGCAGCTGATGCTGATCAACGCTTATGTTGTATACCAGATAGGGTGCAAGGTGCAGCTTTGGGGTGCCCTGCGGCCTGGTTTATTAAAAGCAGTCAAAAACAAGTGCAAACTGAAGTAGCTTAATAAAGCAGCTGATGCTGATCAACGCTTATGTTGTATAACAGATAGGGTTAAAATAGCATGTGCCTTGGGATGCCAGTGTGGCGTAATGTATTTTAAGCTGAGCAGAGAGTATTAACAATAATCCAAGTCTGAGAAATGCTTTTGTTTAACAGATAGGGTTAAATAGCATGTGCCTTGGGATGCCAGTGTGGCGTAATGTATTTTAAGCTGAACAAAAAGTAACAATAATCCAAATATGAGAAATGCTTTTGTTTAACAGATAGGGTTAAAATAGCATGTGCCTTGGAATGCCCGTGTGGCCTGGTATATTTTAAGCTGAACAGAAACTTTTAACACTAATCCAAGTATGAGAAATGCTTTTGTTTAACAGATAGGGTAAATAGCATGTGCCTTGGGATGCCAGTGTGGCGTAATGTATTTTAAGTTGAACAAAAAGTAACAATAATCCAAGTATGAGAAATGCTTTTGTTTAACAGATAGGGTTAAATAGCATGTGCCTTGGAATGCCAGTGTGGCGTAATGTATTTTAAGCTGAACAAAAAGTAACAATAATCCAAGTATGAGAAATGCTTTTGTTTAACAGATAGGGTTAAAATAGCATGTGCCTTGGGATGCCCGTGTGGCCTGGTATATTTTAGGCTGAGCAGAAACTTTTGACACTAATCCAAGTATGAGAAATGCTTTTGTTTAACAGATAGGGTTAAATAGCATGTGCCTTGGGATGCCAGTGTGGCGTAATGTATTTTAAGCTGAACAAAAAGTAACAATAATCCAAGTCTGAGAAATGCTTTTATTTAACAGATAGGGTTAAATAGCATGTGCCTTGGGATGTCAGTGTGGCGTAATGTATTTTAAGCTGAACAAAAAGTAACAATAATCCAAGTATGAGAAATGCTTTTGTTTAACAGATAGGGTTAAAATAGCATGTGCCTTGGGATGCCCGTGTGGCCTGGTTTATTTTAAGCTGAGCAGAAACTTTTGACACTAATCCAAGTATGAGAAATGCTTTTGTTTAACAGATAGGGTTAAAATAGCATGTGCCTTGGGATGCCCGTGTGGCCTGGTATATTTTAAGCTGAGCAGAAACTTTTGACACTAATCCAAGTATGAGAAATGCTTTTGTTTAACAGATAGGGTTAAATAGCATGTTCCTTGGGATGCCTGTGTGGCGTAATGTATTTTAAGCTGAACAAAAAGTAACAATAATCCAAGTATGAGAAATGCTTTTGTTTAACAGATAGGGTTAAAATAGCATGTGCCTTGGGATGCCCGTGTGGCCTGGTATATTTTTAGCTGAGCAGAAACTTTTGATACTAATCCAAGTATGAGAAATATTTTTTTTTAACAGATAGGATTAAAATAGCATGTGCCTTGGGATGCCAGTGTGGCGTAATGTATTTTAAGCTGAACAAAAAGTAACAATAATCCAAGTATGAGAAATGCTTTTGTTTAACAGATAGGGTTAAATAGCATGTGCCTTGGGATGCCAGTGTGGCGTAATGTATTTTAAGCTGAACAAAAAGTAACAATAATCCAAATATGAGAAATGCTTTTGTTTAACAGATAGGGTTAAAATAGCATGTGCCTTGGGATGCCCGTGTGGCCTGGTATCTTTTAAGCTGAACAGAAACTTTTGACACTAATCCAAGTATGAGAAATGCTTTTGTTTAACAGATAGGGTTAAAATAGCATGTGCCTTGGGATGCCAGTGTGGCGTAATGTATTTTAAGCTGAGCAGAAACTTTTGACACTAATCTAAGTATGAGAAATGCTTTTGTTTAACAGATAGGGTTAAATAGCATGTGCCTTGGGATGCCAGTGTGGCGTAATGTATTTTAAGCTGAACAAAAAGTAACAATAATCCAAGTATGAGAAATGCTTTTGTTTAACAGATAGGGTTAAATAGCATGTGCCTTGGGATGCCAGTGTGGCGTAATGTATTTTAAGCTGAACAAAAAGTAACAATAATCCAAGTATGAGAAATGCTTTTGTTTAACAGATAGGGTTAAAATAGCATGTACCTTGGGATGCCCGTGTGGCCTGGTATATTTTAAGCTGTTTAAACAGAAACTTTTAACACTAATCCAAGTATGAGAAATGCTTTTGTTTAACAGATAGGGTTAAAATAGCATGTGCCTTGGGATGCCAGTGTGGCCTAATGTATTTTAAGCTGAGCAAAAAGTATTAACAATAATCCAAGTATGAGAAATGCTTTTGTTTAACAGATAGGGTTAAATAGCATGTGCCTTGGGATGCCAGTGTGGCGTAATGTATTTTAAGCTGAACAAAAAGTAGTAATAATCCAAGTATGAGAAATGCTTTTGTTTAACAGATAGGGTTAAATAGCATGTGCCTTGGGATGCCAGTGTGGCGTAATGTATTTTAAGCTGAACAAAAAGTAACAATAATCCAAGTATGAGAAATGCTTTTGTTTAACAGATAGGGTTAAATAGCATGTGCCTTGGGATGCCAGTGTGGCGTAATGTATTTTAAGCTGAACAAAAAGTAACAATATTCCAAGTCTGAGAAATGCTTTTGTTTACCAGATAGGGTTAAATAGCATGTGCCTTGGGATGCCAGTGTGGCGTAATGTATTTTAAGCTGAACAAAAAGTAACAATAATCCAAGTATGAGAAATGCTTTTGTTTACCAGATAGGGTTAAAACAGCATGTGCCTTGGGATGCCCGTGTGGCCTGGTATATTTTAAGCTGAGCAGAAACTTTTGACACTAATCCAAGTATGAGAAATGCTTTTGTTTAACAGATAGGGTTAAATAGCATGTGCCTTGGGATGCCAGTGTGGCGTAATGTATTTTAAGCTGAACAAAAAGTAACAATAATCCAAGTCTGAGAAATGCTTTTGTTTAACAGATAGGGTTAAATAGCATGTGCCTTGGGATGCCAGTGTGACCTAATGTATTTTAAGCTGAACAAAAAGTAACAATAATCCAAGTATGAGAAATGCTTTTGTTTAACAGATAGGGTTAAAATAGCGTTCAGGCCTAAATAGCAGAAAGGGTTAAATAGCATGTGCATTGCATGCACAGTGTGCAGCTGTATTTAAACCAAACCAAATATATTAACAGTAACCCAGTAATTATGAAATATGAATCATAGCCAGCACTAGGCACCCTGTCAATGTGACTTGTATGCTGCTGGATTGTTCCGGTTTTAAACCTATCTTTGCCTAGCTCTGTCTACCACTCTAAATCTCCCTATCTGTCTCTCTCTTTACCTATCTGTAAATCTCCCTACCTATCTGTAAATCTCCCTACCTATCTGTAAATCTCCCTACCTATCGCTAACTCTCTCTCCCTAGCTGCAGCAGCCACCTTTCTCTCACAAATGCAAGTCTGAAATGCGCACAAGCAAGATGGCCGCCGCTTTATATAGCGCTGTGACGTCACCGGGGCTCCTGGCTGCTGATAGGCTGCATGTGACCTTCCCATGATAACTTGCCCCAGGGGATATGTCCAGACATGTCCATCCACCATTTTACAATGCCTGTAATTGAAATAAATGGAAAACTTCGATCGATCGAATCGCGGGGAAATTCGGATTCGTTCAGAATCGAATTTTTCATGAAATTCGGAACGAATCCGGGTTCGTCCGGATCGATTCGCTCATCCCTATTCAGCACTTCTGAAGGGGAAACTGCAATACTTTTTTTGGGCCATGTAAGCCCCACTCCCAGAAAAGTGATACCAACCCACCCTTTTCACATCCGACTGTCCAGTGTGACAGACAATGCCCACAGTAATGTAGACCACAAGCTTTGCAGCAAAGTAAAAATATGGCTCACAGATACTGTTCCTATGGACATGGTACCAGTTCAATGGTTTAAAGATCTCGTAACATCACATGTCAGAGATACAGAGGATGGTAATTCTACAGTTACAACGGCCTGAGTTTAAATGTAGAGAGTAACAAAATTGGAAACTGTGATAATAAACTGTGTGGTGACCCCCTTCATAAAGTGCACAGGAGGCTACCTATTGAAACTGAAGGGAACGGGGTGAAATTGCCCTGACTCAGAGACTCTGCCAACAGTAAGGCAGCTTTAGGGACAGACTCCATTCGGAGACAGAATAGTGGTGTCTTTACTGGCACAAGGTAAAAGGTAGGTTTCGTACTACCGCGAAAAATGGCCCAATGATAAAAAAAAATCCATATATATATATGCTGGATGGCAAGATGAGGGCTCACTTATACCTCTGGCATGAAGAAATATCACACATGCGCCATAGGACTGACTGTAAGCTAATATTCCAGGCAAATTGGGGGGAAGACAAATTTCTCAAATTGGGATCCGCCACAGTTCAACCACAGTCTCCAAGCTGGTGGTGCGGCTCTTTAAGTTAACCAGAAGTAGTGAAACCCCCCTAATGTATCTAAGATATGCACACCACATGCTCTTATGCACACTGTGTAATGTACATCAAAAATGCATTTTTCAGTGTGCAAGAAACACTTCAATGAGGTATTACTTTTCAAGTTCAGGTGATCTATTTTCTTAGGATGACATCTACAAGCATGGTTCCTGGAGGCATTGACAAGGGTCTTTGATAAATCTCACTCATCTAATCTCATACAGTACAGCCTCTAGAGTGGTAAGCAGGGGGATCTGCCAACATTCCTATCAGTTTAAGCGGCCTACACTGCACAGCTTCAAGGGAACGATCAGAGCAAATAAGACTTCAGACTGTAAAAGGATGAAGGCAGTTATAACCCTTTAGCTTTTTTTATAACTTTTGGGGTTAAAATTAAGGTTAACCTTTATGCAAAGAGATTTTGGACGTACATTTTAAATATATCCGAATGACTTTATATCAGGGAATATATATATATTTTATTTATTTATTCTTTTACGCAAAGGAGGCTTGGGGTTTTGTAGCTGGGCATATAGATATTGGCAGTTAGCACCTTTCAATAGTTAATATTACGCCGACACTGGTCCTTACAAATAAAAAAAGTCATGCTGTAAGTAAACATGATTTATTCAATCGCCACATCTTTAATAAACATGTTTTCTGGCATATCAGGGAAGCGATGCACATGTATCATCTAGTCATCAAGACTCTTCAGACATCAACTTCTTCATTGCTTCACCCCTTTCTTTACTTGTTGTTGCTGACATTGTGGTACTGGCACACATTGCTCTGAAGAAGACACAACATGTATTGTTAATGACGTTACAAGCAGTAAAATATGTATCCAAAAGTTGTCTATGTGTCTGTAAATGGAGGCAGAGAACAATAGATTGACACTATTCCAGATGTTTGGAACACATCTCTACCAGAGATCCAGATCACGCCATCCTGGCTCACAACCATGGCATTCTCTGTGAGTCCTCGCATCATGGCAACTGGCCACAACCACTTCATTCATTTCAATGGAGGGGGCTTTCTCAGGGCTGGTACATCCCTCCACTGTAGTGAATTTAATGGGAGTGGCGAGAAACCGCCACTGACATGAGGGGATGGACTTTCTATTGTGTGTAGCAAAAACATGACTTAGCCCTCTTTGTATTCAAAGTTCCCCAAAAATGAGTTTGGCCACAAGTGTTTAATTTAACCCTGACTTTACAGTAGGCTTCAAAAGTTGGGTGGACCCAGTAGCAAACATGGTGATGGGCAACAGTAAACATCAAAAACAAAAGAATAACTGGCAAACACTTTAAAGGCAAATTCATATGATTGGGAGATTTTTCTTTTTTTACCTTGTGGTGGAGGACATTGTGGTTCAGGGCATGCTGGCTCCTGCTGGCAAACTGAAAGAAATACATTTATTAATAATATATTTTTTAATTTAAAGTGTCAATGTATTTCCATGTATTTCCAAGAAATTAGATTGATTGATCCAAATAAAATGATGGATATTTGAATGATAAATGGACAAATGATGGATATTTACCTTGTTGAGGAGGGCACTGTGGCTCAGGGCAGATCGGTTCTTTTATGCAAGCTAAAATACAAATAAGACATATGTTATGCTAATAATATTTGTTCAGAAAATTATAGTTACTTATGTGCATAGCTAAATGAATACAAAATGGCTGTCTTCTTTAGTGTTGCTTGAATAGTTTGTTGTGTTTTGGTCGAACTAGACTAAAACAGCTAAATTCTAGCCAAGGTTTTGTCTTAAAGGGTTACTGCAAAATATATCTTTTGAGTAGCCAGTGCTTATCTTGGCTCAGTTGTGTCAGTGCTGGCTTTCAGCTGGGTACATTTGCAGACAGGAAGATACAGGTATTGTTTTCACACTGAAGCTAAAAATAATAGCAACAGACCACTCAAGATGGATAGGTGCTGGTGGAAAATTGCTCCATAAGGACCTGTAGCCTAGCAAGTAATGGAAGCGGGGCAAGTAGTCCAGCCCAGTACTGATCCACGTTGGGAGTGTTATAGGGTCGGGAGAGGCAGATGAGCCATAGAGAGCTGCTGATGGATGGTCTTGGGGAGACCTGTGGCCATGAGAAAGGACCAGATGGGGCACCAGGGTTTAGGCTGTGTAGATGCCTGTGGTCAGCTATGTATGTCTGCATGGGAATATGGAGGAATCAGTTGAGCTGAAAAGCCTGAGAGGCCTCTCCCACGTTAGAGCCCACTGTTGGGGCTAATCCTGAGTAAGCCAGAGGGCAGTTTTTGTAAAAATGCGCTTTTGTCTTGATTTGTTATTCTCTATGAAGAAGAAAGCCTATTTTGTAAAGAAAAACAACAGTTTGAGTTGAATCCCTGTGTTATGTCTGTGTATTTTGTGTCCAAAAAATACCGGGGGCTTACACTGTTTACTGTACATGCATCAAACTCACATTGTAACTGTATGCTCAGCAACGCATGTGCGTATACCCCCAGTCTCTTTCAAATTAATGCTCATAGTGTTCACGGCCCCCTTGAGTCCTCTAAACAAAATACGCAGAAAATTTGCAGATCCCCTGCTGCCATTACATGGCCTCACCAATGGTAACATAGTATGTAAGGTTGAATAAAGACTTTAGTCCATCCAGTTCAGCCTGTTTATCTCCTTCAAGTGGTCTAGTAGCCATAGCTGACCATGGTGGAGCCCCGAAGAAGTTAAATAAGTCAGGAAGGTGCAGGAGCAGATAATGTTTGGAAAAAATGGGGTGCTGGAAGCTGCAGCGTTAGGTAAGCTAGCAAGCACTCTTCTTCTTTTGCCCAACATTGCATTAATCCCAGCCTGCTTCCTACTCAGAGGAGCTCCTAAACCTGAATCTTTACATTGGTATGTTCTCCAACCACACCACCCCATTACCACAGTCATATTTAACAATGCCCATATACTAGCATTACACATGCCCTATTGCCTTACCTCTCTAATGTGTGGGTCCCGTATTTATAGCCATCCCCATCAGCCCCGCATCTCAACAGTGTTCCTAATACTCAACCATTCTAAACTCCCTCCAATGCTGAGCATACAAATATTATAGAAAAACTATTACCCGATTATTGTGCCAGAGATTTTACTCAAGGGTGGTTGTACACCGCTATTTGCCAGTGCGCTCTATAGGTTGAGCATGTCTGCTCTAGAAGTCATTAATTAAATATGGTGGTTTTGTTATATAATAGATAATCCTGTGGAATTTTTAAAGATTTTAGGTTTTAGCTGAATCAAAACTACAGCTAATGGTCTATCATTGTCACCGCAGGGCATATATAATGCTAGATCTATGAAAAAGCATTTAGCTGATACTGTGACCAGCAAAGCAATGTTACTGTGATATAATAAAGCTACTGTCAGTAGGGCTGGTAAAAAACCTGAGTTCTGGTTAGCTTTTGTGGATTACTGAATTATGCGTATTACTGCTACTGCTCTACTGCTGGTTTTATTTTATGGGTGGACATATCATGCATGACTTTTGCTATGGTGCATGTAAACTGATTTTGGTCTATAAAATAATATAGTTTTCTAACAAAATATAATAAAATGACAAGTTACTTACTTTCCTGGCATTGTTGTTGGGGTGGTGGTGGGCATTTCTTCTGCTCTCGCTTTACTCCAGACATTATTCTTGGCAGATAGCACAGTCAGACAGATCAGCACTGAAAGATCTTCTATGCTTGATGTCTACAAGCTGTGGCTTTTTATACATCTTCGTTGGGAAACTCTTTCCTGCTCACATCTCTTAATCAGAGACCCTGAAAGTTGGGAAACAGAATATTTGCATAATGATTTGTCAGGGTGGTGTGCCTAATGTTCACGGCACCATTCAGATTCCTTTATATGAGTTATCTCTACATCTTGCTAAATAAAAAATTGAATAAACAACCCGCCATTAAGTACAATGTTTTGATGATACCAAAAGCCCGGCCTTTAAGAAATATTTCTCTGTTAATCCTAAAGAGGATGTCCAGTCTGTCATCATGCTTCTGGATCTTGTGAGCCAAGTTGTCCTCCTAATGTGTGGCACAAAATAGGAGTATGGTATTTTTATTTTTGGGTTGTCTGGACAGGAAATGTAGCATACGCATGTGCTATTTCAGACAAATGTAAAAATGGTTGAAAAAGACACCAAGCTACAAAGGATTATCAAGTTTAATTGGATAATTATTCAACACCCCCCCCCCCCCCCCCCCTTAAAGCAAACCAAACTCAGGGTTGTAATCTCCCTGTTTTTTGATACGGTTCCCAAAGGATTCTGATTTGGGATTCTGCTATATGTGAAACTGCCCTGGTTCACTCATTCTTTGCCAAGATCCAGCGATCCCACGGTGCATGTATGGGCCTCCTCCAGTGATCATTGCTATGCACTTTGCGAGGCTGCTACCTTTGGTTACTTACACCTCGCACCAGCCATTTATATGTGCCTCATCCAGGTGCTTGCAGTGGATGCCAGAGGAGGCCTGCACATGCATCATGGCATTGCTAGTTCGAGGTAATAGGTAATAGGTGATAGGTAATAGGTGATAGGTGAACTTGAAAATAATAATTTCAAGCAATATTTCAACAGAAGTTGTTTTTATTTTGAGAAGATTAAGTAACTTTAATATAGGTACAGAGGGAGGGTCATGATTAGTTAAATCTCAGCCAAGGCTGGGTGAACACTAACACTGGGCTCCGATTGACCCCCGGCTGCTACTGAAAGCCTACTTGTCGAGGACTCGTTATAGTGTATGCCTGTTATAGTGTTCTATCACCTATGGTGCTCATTCGTGTTTCTGATACTTCTGCTAGCTTCTATTCGATCATTTCCTAGACTAACCTGGCTTACCTGTCTCTTTGGTTACTGCAAACTCTGTGACCTTTGGCTATGTTCTAGGGGACGTCTGTCTTCAGCTGTGCAGCTTGGAGGACTGATCTATAAACATATATTTTAAATAAATTGATATATACAAAAAAAATATTTCATTCAACATTACAATTATTACATTTATTCTTGGCGGCCTGATTGCTGACGTGCACTGCCTGTCTGCCCTGGGATCACGTATTTGGCTCTCATGAGCTGGTACTTGACTTTGGGCTCGATAGGTCAGGTTTTACACCAGCCTAGCTTCCAGTTGTATGGCATGGTGTTGTCCCATTTGGCCCAGCCAAGTTTCCTCCAAATAAGCAGGAGGAAGAAACGAGGCGTTGTTATTATTGTTTATTTATAAAGTGCCATCGTATTCGGTGGCGCTATACAAGGTAGAAGTACAGGGGTAAGACAAGTAAATACCTTTAATACAACAATGACGACAATGCATCTAAAACACGCGATATTATGAAACAGATGTAACAGACAAGTAAATGAACACAGAGGGCCCTGCTCTTGCGAGTTTACAGTCTAAGGACTTAGCATGACTTGCGAAGGATGCTTCTTGGTCTGACTTGGTTCTGCGGATGCACTTGCTTGTGAAGGCAGCCATCCATTGCACTTTCAATTCCTGAGGGCACCCATGCCCAGGTAGATGACATGTGTCTTCTGGCAAACATGGGCTTGTCTATAGGAGAGCAAGTAGTGTTAAATTGGAGTTAACCCCTTGAACAAATGCCGGTATTCAACTGGGGCATTAAAAGTGTGTCTGACTGTGTCCTGTTGGAGTTAGTGACCAAGGGCTAAAAAACCCTTGCCCCCTGCTTAAAGGGAATGTAAAGGCATATAAAAACAAATGGATACTCACCTTTTCTACAACCAAGCAGCTCAAAAATTTGGTTTTCAGATTTCATTGAGCACTCGACTAATTGTTTGCTTGAGAAAAATCAGTTGTGGCCCCATTCCTGCATCAGTCTCAGTGCCTGAAGCATGTACAACTGCATTCCTTGTGGGAGTGCACACTGGACATTGGGGGGACCCCCAAAAAAACCTTTATAGTGGACCTTAAATTAGAAAAATCAAATAATGCCAAGATAAGTGGTTGGAGGAGGAAATCTGAAGATTCTACACCCTTTAAATTTAATGCATATTAGTCATATATGGTGTGATGGGAAGTCAGATAATTGTTTTTGGATGTGCATGTAAAACATTTAGCTTTTAATGTACAACCTAATTGCACATGATTGCACATGACTCACTCACATGATAAATTATTATTTCCCGCAGATTGCACATCAGTTAAGTGTTTACAAAATATCTGTGTGTACCTGATTTCTTAAAAGAAATCCATCCATTCTTTCTTTCTTTCTTTCTATACATATTTTTTATAAATCTTTATATATATCTATACACAGAGACACAAACATTTGCAACAATATTACTGGAAAAACAACTCAAGAAGCCCCACTACATATACAGGGGACGCCTGATCCCAGACACTGGTGCTTACCTACCTGACCATTTTGGGGGGCCTCAAAGTGAGACAGTTGAAATCAATTTGTGGGTGATTGTTGTGGTGGGGGTGTAATTTGGGTTTGGCTTCTTTACAGACTTTGAGGAACAAATCTCTACTGCATTCTCTGCTACTCATCTGTGTAAGTTAGTTTATTCCTGCCCCCGGTCACATGCTCCAGGGACCGTTGGGCTGTAAAAGAGGGTGATGACTGAGCCAATGCATGCAAGTCAAAGCATTTGTAAACCAACTGGACTTCCTGCATTCTGTATGCTGTGGGGCAGTCTGATGTCAGCAAAGTGGGACATTTAGGAAGAAAAACCCATTCACCTGTTCATAGTCACATTTACACAATTCTACCAATTTGCTCAAGCCATGGGGCTCGCACACAATGAAGATAAACACTTTTAATGAAATCACATCTACTTCATAGGTTACGCAATAATGGTTCATATAGCATTGAAGCCATTAAATCAGTTAACTTACCATGAAAGGCAAAGTATCAAATGGCATATTATACAAATCAGGGCCATCAACCCAGTGAAGCAACCATGACTGCTAGGAATAAGTAAGTATATATAATTCTGGCTTCACAAGTAAAAATGGCCATCCATTACTTTTCCCAATTTCAATTTGGCATACTAAATTGAAAAATGTGGGGCTTCACCAGTGCCATCCCTGCTAAAACCTGCTAGAACCTTTTACAACTTTTTTGCACGGGATCATGGATGATGAATCTAGGGATGAGTGATCCCATTCGGAAGATTCAGAATTTGTTTAAAATTTCAGGGAAATTTTGAATCAGAACTTCATGATTCATTAAAAACGAATAGATTTTTAGCTTAAACCCGAAAAGTTAAAAAAAAAACATACTGGTCCGCATTGTCCAGCACTGGAAGAAAAGAAGTAGGTAATATCATCACCATCCAGCGGGTTTCCCCCTGGGTCTTGGGATAGCTCTGGTATCCTTCACTTCATCCTATTCTGTCCCCAAGTCCACAGGTGCGGTGGCTGTGATGTCAGTCTCACAACCCCCACTATACAATTAAAAAGATAGGCTGAGCCAGAATGGCTGAGCATGGCCTTTTATAACCTTGTGGTGGGCCTTGAGCTAAAGTAGGGAGACCTATGTCTCCCTGTGTGTAAATCGGTGGCAGCCTAGCTGCTAGTCATCTGCATACCACAAGCCCAAGACAATTGAGGATTGCGTTAGATGATAGAGAACAGACCATGGCAGGTCAAGAAAGAAGAAGAACCAGCTCGCTGAATAAAGGGGACAACGGAGCCACCACCAGCAGAATCAGGGGAAGTCCTGCCATTAGGTAAATTACTGTTTTGGTTACTGATTTGTTAAGGGAGCACCATTGCGAAAAATGGCCCAATGAAAAAATCCACATAAATATGCTGATTGGCGGGTCACATATACACCCAGCATCAAAAATATCCAGCCAGGCTTGTTTTTTTATTTAAATGGAAGGAAGAGGAAATAAAGGGTGTCATGTTCTTTCACCCTCAATACACTAATCCTGTCAACTCTGGATTGTATTCCTACAATGAGAGAATAAATCCCAAGCGAGTTTTATTCAGTACCAGACCCCTCCTCCCATTAGCCAACATGTTTGTATAGATTTTTAATGTTACACAATTTCACAATAGTGCTACTTTAAAGATTCATTTCAAAACACCCCCAATTTCTTGGGGGAAAATTCGCCCCATTTTACGAATCGAATTTTTAAGAAATTTACTCATCTCAAATTTTGTCCCTATGGGCATGAACAAAGGAGGGATGGCAGCCACTCAGAACATTTTATAACAAACTTGGGTGGTATACGTGAGCAGGGCAATTAGGATACACAAGTCTTAAAGGAGCCACAGCACTCAACCCTGTTAGCTTGCAGACCAACCTAAAATCTGTCTCTAAATCTGGTTAAAAACAGAGGGCTTGGTCACACACATCTGCAGAAGTATGCTGAAGCTGCACTACAAGCACCAAGGTGCAGTCCTAACTCTAATCTCTGAGAGCCCCATTTGGGACATACAATGCAATAGATAAATTTGGAGCAGGCTTACCTGAGCTTGCCCTATAACCTTAAGTGCAGCACATGGGGTGGAAGGGTCGAAGACCTTGCAGACCCCATGTGTCTGCATAAATTCTGTCTGCATAGATTCAGAAGAAACAAAGTACATGCATGCAAATGGGCATATACAAGAAATAGTACAGGATAGTCTTTGCTGGGGCAATGAGCTTAATGATAAGTTCCCAGCAAGCGTAATAACATCACTGAATGTTTGCTCTATTGCTGTGTTTTACTGTTAGGGATTAAACTTGCATCAGACTCCCACTCCCACTCTACTCTCAGCCATCAGAATGCTTGGGCCAACAGACGTATGCAGCAATGCAAACATAAAGGCTGTTTAAGAGGGTAGGCAAGGTTAACATTGGGGTTTTGATAAGAGAGGGGCTAGGCCTTTAAAGTTTAGTTCTAATTAACTCTTGTGGTTCATGGGAGCAGCCATGATGGGATTACCTGTCACTGCCCCCAGTGGTTTTCTCTTGTTTTCTTCTTCTCTCAACAAAAGTCAGTGGGGTAACGAACACCTTAATCCCATCATGGCTGCTCCCCTGAACCACAACAGTTATGTAGACTGGGCCGTCCCTTTAAGAGGTCATCGGGTCTTGTTGAAAAGCTGAAAATGCATAACTATATTTTTGTTTATCTGTTGTTTATTGTTACCACTTACATTTATATCTCACATTTCCTCAAAGTTAAGAATAACCCATACCATGTAAACATTAACACGCCTAACTTTGTCCTACCTTATTCCCCTTGAAAACAGTATAAAATGAGCCATTTCAAAAGTCTTAACATCTCTGATTATATGAAAATATCTTATGTATTCTAGGTGAAACAGATTTTTTGCTTAAATTTTTAGATGGTGGCTAAGTTAGGAAGGGCGTGTCATGGAACAGATTCATGAGTTTTGAGCATGCTGTAGTCAGAGACAGCTGCGGGACCACTGTGGCTTTCTATGTTCGCTCATGCTAAGAGCTCCAAGGGACAGAGTAGCTGTAGGACCATTTTTTATGTGGTCCTGGAGGAATGGAATTGATAAAATTTGGAGCTCTGTTACGGCTTCTATCCTGCACTGCTGGAAATGGAGGAGAGGTGCCTGGGGCCAGGCATCAGATGAGCTGCTTGGTGGCAACTATTCCTGTTGGGTTTGGAGCTCCTTTAAATTATGTTACATCCATTCTTCTTTCATTCCATGAAAACAGTGAGATTTACACACTAAACTTTTTTTATTGTGTCAACAATTTCTCAAAAAACAAGGTGCAGAAATGATACATAACATAATGAAACATGGATCCAATGACAGACATAATCTGACATAGTAGCCAAAATATTAATGACAAGAACATGAGAATAAATTCGAAATCCAAAACTAAAACTGGAGGAAATGGTAAGGCAGAAGACATGATGTCCCCAGATATAGACAGGTCAACAGATTCTAATGGAGACTAAACAGAAAATGAACAACCGCGTATTAATGAAGATGAAGTGACATGTGAAATGAGCCTTACATTACAGAAAAAGAAATGAGATGTAGTGAGCGACGTATGATGAGCTTATTCATTGAGCTGAACATACATTATGATGGCATGAAATCTTTACAGATACATCATAAACTGTACAACAGACAGTAGGCGCATGTAGATGTGAAATAATGGCTTCCCTGCTTTGGTAATAAATAACATTGCCAGAATCTGCAGCAGCAAATAAATATAGTTGACTAATTTTCTCCATGACCAGCCTGAAAGTAAGCAAAGGAATCGTTATTTGTCATGTGTACTTGTTACCATTCATATGCACCAACTAGTAGAAGTATCCACATCCAAAAGTACACCGCTTATATTTTTTCAGCATTTTATCTAGTGATACTGATGGATAAAGGTGATAAAAACAAATATATATAAATTATATAATGTATGAATGTGGACTCAGACCTCACATCAGGAATGCCATACTGGTATGATGCTCCCCTAAGTATCTGAATGAGCATAAGAGCAAGAGTACTTCGCCAGACTGAGGTACCCTGTATTCTCTATGGTATCCTCAACCAAACCTCGTACTCTTCAGCCAGTTTGTAGCTGGAAGAATAAAACTTGGCACCAGATAACAGAGCTGTGGGAACAATGAAAGGTAAGCTAGGAAATGGGGGGACCTACCTAATGTAACCCTATACATGCCAAGTACGTAGAATCTACATGCTTGCTTCTATGTCCGTTAAGTTCCATGGGCGTAGATTCTCTGTACCTGGCATCTTCCTTCACTAGCGCATAAAAATTCTTCCCTTCATCCAGGCTCAAGCGTTGGGCGGTTTCCTTTTTTCCAGAGGGGGGGTTCCGATCTGATCTGCACAGGACAGGAGAGGCTGGCAAGCAGGTGACTTACCATTACCCCCCGGGTCTGGATCATTACCTGCATCTTCAAAGGCCAGGGAGGTGCAGGACAGCCCACGGCCCATGTGGGCTATGCATGCATGTAGGCTTCAGGGTCGAGGGCCAGCACTTTAACATCCTCAGCCACCTTGCCCTGGTCTACCGGCACCCATACTTGGGGTCCGGGCTGGTTTTACTGGAGAGAGTGACCCTTAAAAATAAAAAACCGTGGGGAGCCTCGGCCCCAGGCATAGTTAGTAATGACCAAGGCTCATCAGAGCAGTTAGATTTGAATGTAGAATGCAGATTCTGATTTAAAAAAAACTGTACTATTGCTTTATTATTGCAGATCCACTGGTGCCCTTAATAACTCCCTTTCTACTCAAAAATTCTAAGTCTAACTTCAGGACAGAAAGTAATTTCCCCACCATTATGTAATGTGTGCCCTTTAACCAAAAGTCAAAATGGCTCATATGATTGGCCTATCCTGCGCTCATGAAGAACCCAATTAGGGATGCCTGGCTGTAAGAATTGCCTAAGAAAGCCCAAAAATCTGTCAGAATTACTTTCCATGTCCCCAGGGCAGCATCCATGCATTCACTACACCGCCAGCACTGGTGATGGATGTGCATGCAGTTGAGCACAAATGGGTAAATATACATACAAATATACATAAATAAACATGCCTTTCTTGGCCTACCCATGGGAAATCTTGTGGATGGGCATCCCAACTGTGATGCCCAGGGGTTGGAGTTGAAACAGAATGGCTTACGACAAATTCCAAATGGAAGGTGTTACTGTGGATCCCTATTGCTACAGAATCCGATGCATACTTCTAACAATTTATTTATTTTTGCTGTTCACAATAAACAGATATTAAATCATCCATCACTATTACGTTACCTGTTCAGTATCTTCTGTGGCCTCCTCAGCTGGTTCATCCGCAGCAGCTTCCTCTGGATGTGCAAGATCTTCCTATGGTTAGAGAAAGACAAGCATGCATTTAGACCTGCAGAGATTCTACTTATACTCTTAGCTTTATATATTGCACATCGTGGCCTTGATTTAATAAATGTTCCTTCAAGCTGACTAATACCACTATTAATGCAAAACCAAATGATCCAAACTCTCTTAATGATATATCATAAACCCTTTTTTTTGGAATTCTATTCCCTGGCTCCTACATAATCAGATTGAGACCCCAGGGGCATGCTTTTCATACATAACGGAAGAGGACCCAGCACCGCGAGATTTGCACAACGGCATGTTCAAAGCTTGGGTGCGGGGTCATGATGCAATCCGGCAATTGCTGGTCCTGCCACCCAAACCCAAGGCAATATGGTACATTGCGGATATGTTTTATTAAAATGGGTTTTGGATCAATTTAAAAACAAATAGAATACATTGTCAAATAGCTGAAATGAAAGTAGACCACAACACTAGCATACACTTTTTATTGAATACCACCCTATTTACCATTTTGAAAATCCCACTTTATTTTCAACATTTTGAAATATAGTATGAATATGATCCTTATTGTCAGGAGATGTAGCAATGAAATATAAAAGGTAGAGAAACACAGAGCTCCTTTAAAAACTCCAGCATTAAACTACACAGATTCATTAGGGACATGTACCAGCAGGCATGTAAGAAAACACATAAAACGCACTAGTGCAATATCATGAAAAAAACAATTTAATAGAATGTATGGTAAAATAGTGCACTCACAAACAATCAATAAAAATAGCGCTTCAATACATGTTATCTCTCACCACACCAACCATCCAGGGAAGCCTCCCCAGCGTTTTTGCAATGACGTATTTACATTAGCCGAATGGTGGGGGGGATTACCAAAGTGTCCCAATGTGTTTCGCTGGCTTGCGGCTTGATACCCGAAACGCGTTGGGGCACTTTGGTAATCCCTGAGTTTAATGCTGCAGTTCTTAAAGGGACAGTGACATATAAGTTCTATGGTTAATACCAGTCAGAGCATTTATATCTGAGATGAAGACTATTTGATTCTTTTATATGCTATCGAACCATCTTGGTCTGGTAAGAGTTGACCTTATCCGGTGGTGGGTTTTGAAGACACTTACTTCAAGCTATGCACTGTGGGATGCTGTACTTCTAATGACCGATAGCTGGATTTAAAACTACTGAAGGAGCTCTGTGTTTCTCTACCATTTACATTTGAACTGTTTGGACTTTTTACACGTTGAGCTTTCTGAATAATAATTTGCTTGGAATACTTTGTGTATACTAGTTTTTATGCACGGTGTTGGGACCTACACCAAGACCATTGGGAGATAAATCTGTCAACCTCTTAAAAAGAAACATCAGACCTTTTCTTATGTTCCTCCCAGATAATCTCTCCACCCTCCCACAATGCATTTTGGATACCAACATTATCTTAAACGCTGACATCCTGCTGAATCCATGCCTTAGCCGTCCCTTTGCCGTCCCTTTGCTGTCATTGAATGATGGCAGCTTACTCACCTCTTCGCCGGCTGCTGTTCGAATCCCGTGCGCTGCTCCTCAAATCTCGTGTGCATTTGTGTCCAGTGTTATTGCAGCCTATGCAGTGACACAGCGCATGCACGGGATCTGAGGGGCGGCGCAGTGTCTGTCGGAAAGCCTACGGAGGATGGCAAAGGAGTGGAGGGTTGCCAAGCGTGATGTAACTGGAGAGGTACGTTTTTACAGTTAAGTGCTAAACCCGGAGGGGCAGGATTTTATTAACTCCCAAATACCTGTAATGTTCCTCTTTAATAGGGGTCAAGTACAATTGGATCTTGGCACAATGTCACGTTGGAGATTTGCTCTTGTCATATTTTCAGTTAATTGTATATTTCATATATGTTCTTTCATTGTTTCTTCATGCAAACCTGAAATCTATTGTACTTTAAAGTCAATTTTTTTATTTTTTTGTCAAAGAAATTAGTCTATGACCTCGATTCAATAAGAGTTGAAAACAATTCTTGTGGTAGTATAAAATTTACAAAAGCCTGAGAATTTCACTGTTACCGAATTACCAGCTAGGAAGGCAATGAAAGTCAATGGTACTTTTTACTACAGTGTAAAAAAGGAGTAAAACATTCTCTATTTTTTTCAGAAGAGAAACAGGTTTTGATCTTCACAAATATTGCCACAACCCTATAAATACCCTTGTAGTATACACTTGGGTGTGTACTTCTCTGACATGCTCATTCATATTCCTTGTTATCAGTCTGCACATCATCACTAAAATAATGCACCTCCCTACTGATGCTTCCTCCTTATCTAGTTTTTCTGGTACAGACTTGTTTCACTGAAACTTAGACTTCCTTTAAGAGGCTAAAACCCTCTTAGATTGTACTATGACACAGTCTCTTAAAGTACATTTTCATGCAAATAAAAAAAGCTATACTCACCTTTTCTCCTATGCAGACCATCGCTCATAGTCCGGGACAGCAGCTCTCATCTGAAAGGCTGGATACAGGTATCTCGCCACCCAGCACCTTGCACAGTGTTCATTGGACTTCTCTTCCTGTCTTTCGATGATGTGGCAACACCCCCGCCATCAGTCACAGTGAGCTTCCCCTCCATACACTGTGTGTTGTCCCCAGCATGCAGCTCACCTCACCCAGAGCCTGTGGCAGAATGCCCTTGTGCCACGATTCAGTCATGACCTACTGGTAAGGAAGCAATCTTTGTAGTGTGCATGTTTCATTTAAAGGCTGTGACATGATTGAAGCGCTCTTGAGGCTTAAAACCCCCCAACTGCTCTCTGGGTGCGATGATTAGGGCAGCCAAGTGCACTTCATAGCCTCAGGCATGAAGTCAGGGCCAGCTCCAGGTTTATGTGGGCCCACTGGCAACATGGTCTCAGTGGGCCCCTTTGTGGTGGAGAGTCGCGGGTCAGGGGTCTATAAATTCCATGGCATAGAACAGGGTGCAAGGACCAGCCTCTGTGCCCCCCCCCCCCCCCTGTCTGCAGGCTACAGACTCGCATTTGCCAGTCCCTAAGCCTTGTGAACTGGTATAGGGGTCTCCTGTACACCTTACCAGTTCACAAAGTGTTGAATGTAAAAAAAAAAAAAACACTCCTACTGCTGCTGGAAGCCTTTTATACCTTCTGGCTGACAGAACATAAGAGGTTAATTTAAAAAAAATTACATAGGGTCCCCCCTCCATAGGGTACCCTTAAAAATCCAGAAGAAAATGACATGGGGTCCCCCCTACCCAGCATAACCATCCCGAGGACCAGCTATGCAGGTGGCCCCCCGCCTTGCCGGCTACAACCCTGTATAGCCTCCTTGGGCCCGGGCTCCTCTGCCCCCCGGCCTTTGGGGAGGCCGGTAATTGGGGGGTGGGGGTTAATGGCAAGTCACCCGCTAGCTGCAGGTGACTTGCCAGCCCCCTAAGCCTTGTGAACTGGTATAGGGGTCTCATGGACCCCTTACCAGTTCACAATGGGTTAACAGTAAAAAAAGACACAGAGAAAAAATTACATTCATTATTATTTTTTTACGCACCTCTGATCCTCCGCTGTCCCCCGGCGATCCTGTCCCACCATGCTCCGATGATAGCTGGGGCTGGAGCTGTGATCCCTTGCCCCCCGCCACCGATCTCCCAGCAGCCGTCATCGATCCTCTTCCATGGTGAGGAGAGGGCGAAATACGAGCGATCGCGGTCGCAGGTGAGTAAAAGTTTTTTGTTTTTTTTTCCCTACAGTATTGTGATAGCTTCCAGTGGGCCCCCCCCCTGGGAGTGGGGGCCCTCGGCAGCTGACCGGGTTTGCCGGGTGCTGTCGCCGGCCCTGCATGAAGTACACTTGTTGCCTGGCTTGTAAACACATTCATAGTCGGGTTCAGGGAGTTCAGGGAGTGGTTACTTTAAGGTAAACTTAAAGCGGACCAAAGCCCACTAACTTGTGAAGTACATTTGGCAAAAGCCCCTGCCGATACTCACTTCTTAGGGTTTAGTACTAGAAATGTATATGTTTATTTTTCAAATTGTTCTGGACCACCTTTTTTTCGCTGTCCCTCTCTGTAAGATTGCAGGTGATCAGTCATTACATGGAGGAGGTGGAGCTTTACAGTAAAGGTGGAGTTATAGGATGTTCTGAGCGGGTTATGTGCGGGGAGGAAAAAACCAGTGCCAAAGGTTTTTTTTTCACTTTAGGTCTGCTTAAACACCAGTGTTCCTTACTAATGTTTCATTTTCTTGAGCCTTACAAACATGCTTACACCACCCTTCCCATATGCTTCTCTTTTTGCCACCCACTGCTTTATAGATGGGATTAGATCTGAGGGTGGAGTGCAACAATTAGGATTTATTAAATTAGGTGTGATCCTACATGTTGAAAGCTTAGTGACAAACTGCATGATATTTTTTTTTACAGATATTGCCATTAGCTTGTGAAATGTGGCGCTCATCTGCTGCTATGTATAATGCTATGTAGTGTCCTGGGCACTGAGAAGTTACACTCAGGCTTTGCTGATCATTTTAATAGGTTTTACTATGCAGTACAACGGCATCCATATAGCTAGTATTTTATACTAAGCAGCTAGCAATCTAATCACAATGGAAAAAAAAAGTTCATTAAAAATAATTTGGGCGAGACTTTGTTTTAATTAAATCTATAGACAGATAAATCCTAGTGCTACTTTATTCTTTTAATAATAATAGTGGTAACTACAGACATCAAGCCACTCAGTAAAGTGCTGCAACACTGTCCTCTAGTGTTAACAATTTGCAACAACATGCTTCACTGAAGACGCTGTAACCCCAAATTATCTAAATATACTTTAGACTATTATCCGCATATTTTCAGACAAATCATTAGCTTTAGGTAGAGATTTAGGTAACATTTAGAAACAGTCACGATGAGTAATTCTGCGGGTTTGGAACTTTAGTTAGAAGGGCATTCCTATTTGAAGCAAAAGGAAGAGTTTCCCACACTACAGGACCCCTTACAACATAGCGTCTAATATCTTTTTAAAATAGCATCCAAAACACTGGCATGCATCCCCTACATACAAGAAAACAAAACAGCAATCCCATGTAGGTGACGCGTTTCAAGGGATAGCCTTAGTCTTTTTTTCAGTGTTTTTATAGAATACCATTGGACAGTCTGGGGAGTTCTCAAGAACTCCCCAAACTTCGCCCTCTGTTCCCTTTAAACATCCGATTCTACATTTGGCAGGTTTTAACCTACCTGTAGTCTGCTATTCCTCCTTCGTCTCAGGGGCTTTTCATAGGGCAGCGCCATCTTGTCTTCATCTCTATCCCATGATGCACTGCGCCGCACCGAGATCTCGCACCTGCGCAGTGTAGTGCTCATCTCGGCCCAGGGTGGCAGGAAAGCTGTGAGACTTTGGAGTAACTTGCGAGGGCGGAGGGGAGGATGTCAGAGGACAGCAGGTGGGCTAAGCTCCCCTGGCATATGTCACAGATGGCTAAGACGCCGAGGGGGGGGGTGGAAAATATAGGAGAATGTCGACATCCAAAAGGTATGCAGCATCATGGTGGGGGGTTTTTTTTTTTTATTATTCTTTATTTTCATTTTGCATAGTATAATAAGAAACATCATGACAAAAAGAAACAAGTAAGAGAAGTGAGGCTGTCCGTAGCTCACTGAATACATTTTTCATTTTTAATGCTCGAGCAAGCCACCACATCTTGAACCATATACACAACAAGACTAAGAATAAAGAAAAAGAAAGAGGGGGCGGGGAAGGGAAGGACATAAAGAGAGGGGAAAAAATTGAGGTAGCGGGATAGTGAGGTGGGGGGGGGGGGAGGACCCACTCTGAAGCACTTCAGCTCACTCCTGGAGATATTCAAGGTAATCGGTCGATTGGGTAAACTGATCCCAGGCACACCAAATCTCTCTGTATTTGTCAAGGGTGTCTTTCATTGAGGCCGTGAGCTCCTCCATCCTGCTCACATCCCCTACTCTAGTCAGCCACATCGCTGTTGTCGGAGGATCGGGTGATCTCCAACACGCAGGTATACAGGACTTTGCGGCATTCAGCAGTGGGGTCAGAAGGGATTTGCCCCTCCTGGAGATCGAGGCGGGGGCCAAGTTAAGGAGGTAGCTGGCCGGGTCTTCTCCCAGTTCGATCCCGGTCAGGTGTAGAACTATTTTCCGGACATTGTCCCAAAATTTAGCGAGGCCAGTGCAGTTCCAGAACATATGGAGCATTGTGCCCCTCTCACGTGAGCATCTCCAACAGAGGGGGCTGGACGAGGGTAACATCTTAGCCAATCTAGATGGCACGTAATACCATCGGGTCAGAATTTTATATGAGGTTTCTTGATATCTGCTCGAAATAGAGGACGTATGAGCCAGCTGGAACATAGCTTGCCTCTGTTCTGCTGAGAAGTTTCTGTTAAGTTCCCTCTCCCATCCCTTCACGCAAAGGGGCACATACGACTCCGGGGGGCTACTAAGCAGGGAATAGGCATGCGACAAAGCTCCTCTGAAATGGCCCACCCCAATGCATAGTCGTTCAAAAGGGGTCAATGGTCTATCAGCTTCGTCTGGTCGGCCCACTGATTTCTGATAGTGGGACAGCTGGAAAGCCCGCCAGAAGTTAAGCGGCGGAAGCGAGTGCCTAGTCGCCAAATCCCCCGGCCCGCACCACTCTCCCCCCTCACGCATATGCATGAGCCTATAGCAATTTTGGTGTGTCCACGAACGGAGGACACGGTCGGACTGGCTCGCCGGGAAGTCTGGGTGTCCTATCACCGGCGTTAGAGGTGACAGGGAGGGGGAGATGTCTGGACTCGAAAAGACCCTCGCTATCACCCTCCTCGTGGGGCCTATCGTCGGGTGTTTATTAAGGATTTGGAGTTGGCTTGATGGGATCCAAGGGAGTCCCGGAAGGAAGGCACGCGAGGCTTCCTGTTCAATGTGTGTCCATTGTTTAAACTTGGAATGCCTGCACCAGTCGATCACCCTGACCAGGTGAGTCGCAGCGTGATACAGCCTCCAATCTGGGAGGCCCAAGCCACCGCGAGCCTTGGGAAGGGTCAGGAGGGATGCTGCCAATCGGTGTGCTTTCCCAGCCCACACAAACCTCGAGCACAACCCCGCTAATCTCCTAAAGAATGAATGGGGGATCTCTATTGGTAGGGCCTGGAAGAGGTACAGCACTCTGGGTAGTATGTTCATCTTCACAATATTCACCCGGCCGAACCAGGTAAATGCACTCCTATGCCACCTCTGAAGGTCCTCCTCCAGCCTCCTCAATAACGGGGGGAAGTTGAGACCATATATCTTCTGAGGCTGAGCCGCTATTTGCGTCCCTAGGTAAGTCACCGCCTCCTCCTCCCATTTGAAGCGGAAGGTCTTTGAGATCTGCTCTATTCTTTTGGGGAGGATGTTAATGTTAAGGGCTGAGGATTTCTGGTAGTTAATTTTATAGTTGGACACTGCCTGGAAGTCCCGAAGCTCCGCCAGCAGGACGGGCAGAGTGGTTTCCGGCCTTGAGATGAAGAAAATCAGGTCGTCAGCATACGCTGCCACCTTATGTTCGACGTGGCCGACCCGAACTCCAGCCACATCCGCGTTCTTCCTGATAGTGCGCAGGAGTGGCTCTAAAGTCAAGACAAAGATTAACGGTGAAAGCGGGCATCCCTGGCGCGTCCCGTTTGATTGGTTAAATGGTTCGGAGGGGAGCCCGTTTACTATGACAGACGCAGAAGGGCGAGAGTAGGAAGCTTTGATCCAGTTAGTCATATGCTTTCCAAGGCCAATATGGCTGAGGGTTGCAAACAGGAACTCCCAGCTGACCCTGTCAAATGCCTTCTCTGCGTCCGTTGAGAGGAGCATAGCACCCGTCCCCCCCGCACGCGCCTGGTGGATCAAATTGATGACCCTCGTGGTATTGTCCCTACCCTCCCTTGTAGGGACAAAGCCAACCTGGTCCCAATGGACGAGGTGAGGGATAAGGGGCGCCAGTCTGTCCGCGATCACCTTGTTAAATATTTTCAGGTCACAGTTCAATAAAGAAATGGGCCTGTAGCTGCCACACTGCATCGGGTCCTTGCCCGCCTTCGGGATGATCGTGATGTGGGCATGGAGTGTGTCTCTAGGCGGGGGGCATCCATCCTTCAGGGAACCAAAGGAGGCCACAAATTGAGGGCCGAGTAGTTCCGCGAATTCCTTATAATACCCTAAGTCGAAACCGTCTGGGCCCGGCGCCCGTCCCGGTTTGGTGCCGTTAATGGCCTTCATGAATTCCTCCACCTCTATTTCCTTCTCGAGGGCATCAATCACCTCTTTATTGAGTCTAGGGAGTTCTGATTCCCGAATATAGGAGGCAATACGTTCCAGATGTGCAGACGAACGCTCCTGGGGTAAGTTGTAAAGGTTTTCATAGAACTCCCTGAAGGCCACCGCTATATCAGACGTCAAGTGTTTCCTGCCCCTCTTGGGATCTTGAATAACCGGGATAAAATTCCTCCCACGTTGAGCTTTCAATGCTCTAGCTAAGGCCTTACCTGACTTGTTGCCATATTCGTAAAAGAATCTACGACTCCCAACCGCACGTTTTTTTGCCTCAGTGAGGCAGACGTCCCTGAGGGACTCCCGAAGACTCACCAACTTGGCCCCCAGCTCCCTGTCCAAGGTCTGCTTATGTCTAGTTTCAACAATTAGTATCTCCTGAGTCAGCCGGGCAATTCGTTCGTTCCTCATTTTTTTAAGGCGCGAGCCATGTTTAATTAATAGGCCCCTGACCACGCACTTGTGGGCCTCCCACACTGACATCCGTGAGACCCCTTCAGTGACATTAACAGAGAAATAGTCCACGATGGCCTTCTGAGTGTCGGCCCTAACCTCAGGGTCCTGCAGGAGCGAGTTATTCAATCTCCAATGACCTCTGTGGGGCGGGGTGTCTGGGATGGAAATGGTGACCGAGACAGGCGCGTGGTCCGAGACAGTTATCTGCCCTATGTCCATGCTGATCACCAAGTGAAGGAACCTGTGTGGGACCAGGAAGAAGTCTATACGTGAGTAGGAGTTATGTGGTGCAGAGAAAAACGTATAGTCCCTCTCCCTGGGGTTAAGTGTCCGCCACGCGTCCATCAATTGGTTCTTATGAAGTAGGGTCTTCATTTTTTAAGCATAGCGAAGGGGATGTGGGAGACCCCCCTAGAGGTATCCAGCCCAGGGTCTAGGACTAAGTTAAAGTCCCCCCCCAGCAGGAGGACTCCCTCCGTAAAAGCCATGAGTTTCTCCAGGGTGGAAGAGAGGAACCTGTGTTGATTAGAGTTGGGGCAGTAGCATGTTGCTAGTGTAATTTTTAAAGAGTAGAGTGTTCCCTTAACAAAGAGAAACCTCCCCCCAGGATCCAGGAGCGTCTCTAGATGTGTCCAGGGCAGCGCCCCTGCCAGGAGAATAGCGACTCCCCTGGATTTAGAGTCCGGTGAGGGGCAAAGGTATTGGGTTTTAAAGTGACGGTCGGTGAGATTATGGGATCTCCCTATTTTAAGATGGGTTTCTTGTACAAAGGCAATCTGAGTGTGCATGCGCTTCAGCTCCCTGAGGACGGATGATCTCTTGAAGGGAGAATTCAAACCCTTCGCATTGAGGGATGTGCACTTTACCTTGGACATATTGGTAGGAAGAGAGGGGGTCCGGGGTCAGATCCCACGGAAATGGGACCAAGAAAATTAAGACAACAGAACAACAAAGATTATAAAAAAATAAAAGAACACAGGACAGGACGATACAGAACAAAAAGAAAGATCAACCACACGTATTAAATACAACACAAGTAAACTTTTCCACCGCAGTAACTACCGGGATATACAAAGAGAATCCCTGCAGCTAGGCGTGGATTTAAACGGGGAATAAGATTACTGCTCCCCAAAAAGGAAGTCCCCCACTCGTCCGCCAAACGTCGAACGGGAGAGGACCCCAACCTACTGTGGGAACGCAACGGGCTGAAGGCGACCGCGGCGTCCCCCCAGCCAACCCCACCGCCAAGCAAGCTCCCACTCTGCCGCATTAGCGGCCGCGGAGCACGCAAAAGATGTAGACACCCACCCAGTAATTCAAATAACATTCTCTGGCGCCCCCTGGCACCCCATCATCGATCCGCCGGAACCCGTCAGTGCAAGCAGAGGGCTACTCAGAGCCTAGCTGGACATATGACGGAGTGGCCAGGGAAGCAACATCATGGTACCAACAGCAAATGGATAACATCGCATCATAACAGAACGGAAAAAAGTCATATATAAGACAACATTGGCAAGAGAACACAGCGACGATCCCGTTTGGGTCAGGACTCATTGTCGCGGGCCCGCGCCGCAGGCAGCAGGCTTCTGATATTTCGTCTGCGCAAGGTGCCCGCGCCCCCCCCCCCCCGTCCGGTCCCGCGGGGCGGGGGGTCCGCCCCCGCAGACCGGAAGGGAAGAAGCGGGGAAGGGTCCAGCCAGTCCGGGACCTCTATTGCTGGCGTATCCAAGAAGGCGAAAAGTTCGGGGAGATACGCTGGGGTTCGTAGGGCAAAAACACGCTGGTATCTCTTCACCAGAAGGTGAAACGGGTATCCCCATCGGTAGGTGGCCCCGCACTCCCGGATCCTCTCCAGAAGAGGTCTTAACAGACGCCTCAGGTACAGGGACCACCTTGAAACGTCCTGGAACACCTGCAGAGTGACACCGTCAAAGTCTATCCGGTCCCTCTCCCGTGCTCTTCTGAGGATTTCCTCTTTTACGGAGAAATAATGCAGGCGGCAGATGACGTCTCGCGGGCGATCTGGTCTAGGCCCTAGTGCTCGGTGGAGGCGGTCGATCACTATTTCCGCAGTGGGTGGACGGCTCAGGATCCCGTTGAAGATACCAGTGACCGTTTGCAGCAGTTGATCTGGGCCAGTGGCTTCAGGGAGGCCCCTTAACCTTATATTGTTACGGCGGCTCCTATTTTCTAGGTCATCCAAATGTAGGACCACCGCTTGAGATATGGAACGTTGGGAGGCCATGCTGCTCTCCAGGGCTTCTATTCTTTGGATGGTCGAGGTGTGGGACTGTTCCACGCCCGAGATCCTGGAGTCCAGGTCGCCCACGGCACCTTGTAAATCAGAGATATCCTTCTTAAAGGTGCTTTCGACCCTCAAAATAAAGGATTCCAGGTCCGCCTTGGTCGGTAAGGCTTGAAGCTCAGCCCTGATGTCCGCCAGGACTCCCGCGTGGCAATCTTGAGAGGGGGGAAGGGGACCAGCCAGGCCGCCCAGTCCCCCAGCGCGGCAGCCCCGGACGTCGTCCTGAACCGCCCCGGCTGTCCTCGCCCCGGGCTGCTCCGGCGCAGACCTTTTTTGAGTGGAGGGTGAGGTCCCCCCCTGGCACAAGGGGCCCGGAGGTCGGGGAGAGGGGGGCCCACCCCCCGGTCGGCTATCCAGGCGTTGTGGCGTGGTCTGGTGTGGAAGCGAACCAAGGTCATGGGCCTCCCCGTCGCGACTGTCGCCCCAAGTTCCTCCATCTCGAGCCCCCCTGGAGTGCCACGCCGGGGAGGGAGGGGAGCGTCCTGGAGCCCCCGGGGAGAACCACAACCCAGCCGGGTCTGAAGAGGAGTCGTGGAGTGCCCGCGAATTCGGGCTCGGCGGGGATACCCCCCTCATTGGCGGTGACAGCGACGCCGGGCTCCCCCCATTATCTCCTGGCTGTGCGGGCGGCCCTTCCATCTCGGCTGCCACCGGGGTCCCTTCTGTACGGTGGGCCCCAAACAGTCCCGGAAAGTCCCCCACTCCAGGGTGGGATATGCCATGGAGGGGTAGGGGCATCCCGCGGTAGGGGTCGCCCATGATGGGGGCAGCGGTGCGGAGAGCGGGAGTCCCCCCAATGTGATGCTTGTTTTTGCCTCCTTCAGGGCTGTGATTGGCCACGTGTGCACTCTGTGTTGGGGAGCCGGGCCGCGGCTGCACAGGCTCCGCAGCAGCAGCCCCTGGTCTCATGCGGCTCCCGTCCCCGGCGTTGGACTGCGTCTCCCCCGCCTTCCCCCTCCCGCCCGGCGGGGATCTCTCTGTCTCGCGCGGCCGCCCGCTCTTCACTGGCGCGCGCACCGCTCCGGCGGCGCCATCAGCTGACCCAGCGGGCTTCGGCTCAGATGCGGGGCCCGACATCCGCCGCTCGACGCAGTCCTCCTCACCTCTCCCCGTGGATGTAGTGGCACGGCAGGTTGGTGCGTCCTCCACACAGGGGGCCCCCGAATCAAGCGCAGCCCCGGCCTCTCCAGTCTGCGCCATGTCATGCGGCTCTTCTGCCACCAGCCGCGCCGCCGCCATCTTGCTGCTCTCGGCGACCTCTCTTCTCCGTCCTCCAGCTTCCAGGTAAGAGCTGATCTTGCGTGCTGGAGGGGATGGAGCGATTTTCTGGCCTCTCCGCTTCTTGGCCATGTTAAGGCTACTCAGTTAGGGTGGGTGGGTGCCCTGCTATTCTGAGATTAGTCGGTCGGCCGGAGGGAGCTCACGCCATAGACAGCCTCACTCCTCCATGCCCGGCCACGCCCCCCATGGTGGGGGTTTAAGTGGACCTACTTGTTTACACGTCCTCTGTTCCTCTTTAATGCCATTTTAAAAGGACACTAAAAGTTATTTTTAAATAAGTTCTGGAGTGTCTTCCTTTTGCACTTATGTAGACAGACATACGGCGCTTTGTTAATGAATCTTGGATGAGCTGATTTTTATTTTTTGGGGGACCTTCCTATTTGAATGTACTTGTGTAAGCAGGTTGGAAATCTTTTTTCCCAACCTTTTTATGTTTTTTTATGTTTTATGTTTTTTTTTCAAGAATATAAATTTATATCAGATGAAAAGAATTACATTTTTCCATCAGCATACGGCCCTCTGTTAATGAATCTTGGATGAGCTGATTTTTGTTTTTTCATTGGACATTCCTATTTGAAGGTAGCAGGTATAAGCAGGTCGGAATTCTTTTTTGACTTAAGGTCAGCATTATTTTTTTTTTTTTGCTAAACAAGAATACTTACACGGCTATAAATTGATATTGGATGAAAAGAATTACCTTTTTTACCACGCCAGCTGATGTTACCACATTTTCTGCTCCTTCTACAGTCTTTGTAGCCACTTGGTTTACGCCAGACACCACCGCATCTCCCACAACATTGGCCTGCTCTTTAGTCTTTTCAGCAACTAAAAAAAGGCAACAAGGCAGATGAAGAGTAAATATTTGAGCAATGATTTCCTGCACGCACAGCGGATTTTATTTTTGAACGGTGTGTTTTGTCTAATGGCAATTTCCTTTTATGTGCTACGTATGATGTTTTAGAAAGGTGTAATCCCTTTAAGACAAAAATAGGACATATCATTTGTAGAAAAAGACAAAGACAAACTAATGATTGTTTATTATTGAATAAAGCTGCCCTGTATGTCCCTTGGGGTTACACGTTCAGCACCACCACTGCCTTAGTAACTGCAGTTCAGATCATAACTGATTTCAGGATGGCAGAAGCTTCTCTCTAATACAGTACATAGCAGAATCTACAGTGGAAAAAGTACATCACACTATATTCCTAGATACCACATTTACCCAGAACAGGAGTGGGGATGGTATGTGGACTCTGTTGCTAAGAAAGCTCAACAAATACATAGGCACTTATTTAAAAAGGATTAGCGACAGGTAGCGACTGGTGAGCGGCCGGTAATGACGGGCCCCGCCACGAGAACGCCGGCTCCCCACCACAATCACACATTTATCAAGCCAATCCTGCTTAGCGACTGAGATAGCGCCAGATAGCCACTCATTCATCATTATTCCAGCGTCAGCCCACAGCGCCAGCGTCCGACCTTGAACAGCGACAGGTATGACCTCTCACTACCTGGCACTCTCCAATGCATTTCAATGGAACAATCTTTAAATATTCATAATTAATTGTAATTAATTTTTTTTTTTTTAATGTGAAAAATTCTGTGACCACTTCTGCCATTTTAGGTAATTTTTTGAAGGTAAAAAAAATTAAAAAAAAATGTACAGAATTGATATTACAGGTCTGATATTAATGTATTCATATTACAAATTTATTTTAAAAACTTGTTTTTTTTTGGTTTCCAAAAATATGGTTGTTTGGGGGTTAAAAAACTACTTTTAACCCATCGCCGCCAGCGCTCTGGGGTTTGAACATGCATTTTACAGCGTGAGAATTTTTTGAGGGTGATTTTTTAATGAATATGGTGGGAGCCGGTCGCTAGGGCCAGTCGCTATCATGCGCTCCCATACAGCACGGAACCTGTCAAATAGCGACTCCTCACCCAATATTCAACATTACGGCAAACCGACTAGGTCGCTGTCAACTACCGAACAACAGCCAAGCACAGCGACTACTAGCGGGCGCTCTGAAAATGCCGCTACAGTCGCTCAACTGTCGCTACCTGCGCTATTAATGAATCGGCCTCCCAGTAACGTGGAGGCTGATTGACTACTAGCGCCACATATTGCCAGATGAGCGTCTATAAAGCGGCGTCTAGAGTGACCGCTAGTAGACGCTGTAAGCAGGTATCGGGCGCTGTAACCTAGATGTTGCGGCCGCTGTAGTAACCTGGCCGGCATTGATGAATGTGATGTGTGTTGAGCGCTCTAACAACAGCACAACGCTGCAGTGAGCGAGAGGTAGCGCCAGCTCAGTGCGTCCGGCACACGGAGCTCCACACCGTATTTAACAAAAAACTACACACAGCGTCGGCGCTCTAAAGCTGGGCGCTCTAGCATAGAGCGCCAGATGCTGTGTGATTAAAGTCTGTTTTTGAACACATATACACCAGTAACAAAGCGAAAACACGTTGAATGACATTGTTTTAACACTGGGACAACAACACTGACCTGTAAATAGAATTCTGCATAAAAATATTAAAAGTCAATAAACATTAAAAAAGTGTTTGTTTGCAGCCAGGAGAGGTCACCCAATGATTTGAGCAAATTATTTTAATTGCCAAACACACTATTTAAACACAAACAAATGAAAGGCCATTGAAATGTATATTAGAGCAACACTGAACGAAAGGTTATATGTGGCGCTCTTGAACCTAGAGCGCCGACGCTATACGCTGAGCTACCTCTGGTAATACATGTGACGCTACACATGACGCTTTCATAAATGTGGTTTTGCCTACAGCGGCCATCGTTCACCAGACGCTGCCTGCCGCTAAGAGGAACTACCTGACGCTAGTCATTCTAGTATATAAGGCTGAATAAAGACTTTAGTCCATCCAGTTCAGCCTGTTTATCTCCTTCCAGTGGTCTAGTAGCCATAGCTGGAAATGTTATTACATGCCAGGAAGGCATCAAGGCCACTTTTGAATGCTTTTAGTGTATCCTTCATAACTACCGCCTCTGGCAGCGAGGTCCATAGTCTCATTGTGACTATGAACTTGCTGCTTCTATGTCGGTGGAGAAAGCACCTTTCCTCTAACCTTAGTGGATGCCCTCGGGTTATGGTTACACTCCGGGGTATATATAGATTGTGGGACAGATCTTTGTATTGACCACAAATATATTTATACATAGTTATTTGTTCATCCCTCAGGCTTCTCTTTTCCAAACAAAATAAACCTAACTTTGACAATCTATCAGGGTACTCTAGTCCTCGCACTTCTTTTATTAACTTAGTTGGCCTCCTTTTAACGTGCTCCAGTTCTGATATGTCCTTCTCATGCAGTGGTGCCCAGAACTGTGCATAGTATTACATATGGGGTCTGACCAGTGACTTGTAAAATTATGCTCTGGTCATGAGCACATATGCCCCTCTTGATGCATCCCATGATCCTGTTTGCTTAGACAGCTGCTGTCTGACATTAATTACTACAGTTAGGTTTATTTTTAACTACTTTTGCCATTGTAGTTTTACAAAGCATTTCTTTATTTAGTGTATAATCTTGGCACAAATTACTCCTTCTCATGTGCATAATCTTACATTTATCTGTGTTAAACTTCATTTGCCATTTAACTGTCTATTCTTCCAATGTATCTAAATCTGTTTGTAGCTGCCTGCTGTCCTCTTTTGTGTTAATTACTTTGGACAGCTTAGTATCATCTGAAGAGAAATGGGCCCAGAACTGACCCTTGTGGTACTCCACTAGTAAAGGTGGCCCAATCTGAGTATGTACTGTTGATGACCGCCCTCTGCTTCAGATAATTAAGCCAATTTCTCACCCATGTGCACACATTTTCCCCCAGTGTAATGCTTTATCAACTTTAGTAGAATAGACACAAAGCCAGCTCCCCATCTTATCACCATGTCTGTCCTGCAGGTCTGTCCTCAGTATTTCCATTTCCCCTAATCAGCCAGGTCAGATAAACAGCAGATGCCAGCAGGAACTTTCATAAAACTTCACCTTTATTAGCAATGCAATAAAATCCAGCCAAGATGTGCAGACATTATACAGCAGGAATCAAACCCACTGGCTTCTTAATCATGACATTCTCACTCTGGAGATATACCTGTTTAGATAACTGTAATCCTCCAGCAGAAACCCCATCTCTGTCCCCTGTAAATTATCCTCAATTCCCGGGCAGACAGGGAGGGTGCCAAGAGGAGGCTCCATCCCCACTGGTGGCGTGTATCCCTTCTCCACCCACCTTGATCCTTGCTCCACCACTAGAGTGGGGCATGGCCAGGTGGAAGCAGACAGGGGAGGGATTAAAGACCAAAATAGACCACCCCTAAATAAAAAAAAGGGGGGGAAGGTGACAGACCCATCCAGGGACGAAGTATAGCAAGTGTCCTATTTTGCTGATATTATGGGGAAGACTGTCCCGCTGAATACAGGATTCAGGGTTTCAGGGCGGTTTAAAGCTTTGGCTGAATGGCGGCTGTGGAATGCATGGATTGGCTTAGCATTGGCTCAGCTCCTGGGTTCCTCTTCAAAAGTATTCAAATAAAATTTTTACTATACATGTAAACATATAAAACGTTCTTTGGTTGTGATCCTGACAGTTGTACTGGTTACTAGTGTTGAAGCCAAACATGTTGATCGTCATCATTAGTTTATCTGTATTTATTTCACCTAAAACATCTCAACCTAAAATGCAGTAAGTAGGCCACACCTTCCATTTGTGCTATAAACTGAGGCTATAGGAGTAGTTTTGTTACCTGTGCTCACACTGTGTACCACACCCTCCTTTGTCTTGGCACCTATAAAACAAAATGTGAAATATTGAAGTATCGCTATTGTGCAAGTCTTAATGATAGGAATTTTCAAAAAAATTAGCATACGCTTAATTAGAGGTTGGAGTCAACATAGATAAAGTCATACTCATGTAGCAATTTATTTTGCTTGCATATAGGTCACATAAAATTGGCAAAGATTTTATTTTTTTCACAGGTTAGTATTATTTTTCAACATATATCAGGCAGTACAAAGGCCCAGTGATATTTTCATCAGTAATTCTAAATGTATCATCCAAATGTGTTCAGCATAATGTTTCCTTTCACCAGTAGCTGGATTACCTATCACCTAATAGTAGTAATATTGTACTCTTATTGTACTTAAAAGGCCACTTAAAGGTCCAAATAGAAACAGAGCAAGTCCTATAGGGTCCAGCAGTACAATGATCACAATGCAGTTATGGTGAACTGATTCAAATTGCATAGGTCACACTTAAAGCGGACCTTCACCCTGAACAAGAGCATATCTGCCTGCAAACAGGAAGTGCCTTCTGACTGTGTCGCTCTGCATTCTGGGATTGCTGTCCTTTCTCTGGCTCCAGCTCTGCTCTGTCTGTGCAAAGCACAGCTATAACCCCACCCCCTGCACTTTATCCCTCTCTCCTCTCCTCAGTATGTGATGCTTCTGAGTCAAGATGGTGGTGCCCGTATCCTAGAGTCCTGAACAGAGTTGCAGCCCGGTGTGGGGAAGAATAATAAGTAAGTGACTAAAAACTTACTTAAGAATAATAAGTAAGTGACTAAAACTTAACCAACTGAATTTTCATGTGATACTATGTGTTTAATTGCTACCTTCTCCCCTCCCTGCTCTCTCCCCCCTCTCTTTGCCTCCACCGCCGCTCTCTTCCTACAGAGCTGCACTGTCATTCTGTGTTATACATTCCCGTTGGCGTGGCACCAGCGCTTGGCCCTTCCCCCTGCGCATGCGCGTTCGCGCTGCGAGGATTGAAGGGCCCGGCGCGATGCGCACGCACACTCGATCGGGACGGACGCGCTGGGCTGCATTTGACAGCCAGCGTGCATCTGTCATCATATAAGCAGATGGCGCAATTATATACACATTTGGCCTTAGCGCCCACAGATACAGTGCCCCTGAAAGGATGATATATCAAGACAACACTTGTTACACATTGTATATTGCCTCCATGTTCTGGCGGAAGTATCCAACACTGGGCACATATGCGGCCCAGTTTACTCACTTCCGCCCTTACTTGGAATCCGCAATTTGGCGGTTTTTTGGAGGCCCTTCCTTTAGGAGGGCGTGGGGACAGCAGTATGGGGCTATATAATCAGGGGCAGGTAGCACAATGACACACTCTGATGAAGTGGCTTAAGTGGTTGCCACGCAACGCGTCAGTGCTGGCATCGTGAGGGTGGGTGGATTTGGACCCTATAACACGGTAATGTACATTGCTTTGAATTCTTGTGCATTTTTGCATTTCTGTATATATTTGGCTTATTAAAGTGTGTATATTTTGGAACATTGTTGTAGTAGTACTGAGATTCATGCCCGGGAATCTACCACCTTCTCTCCATTCTCTCTACATGTATTGGCACTTTGCACTTTAGCACCTACTGGTGCACCGATATTTATTATTGGGACACTTGAGTCCCTCTTTTTGTCTTTGCTTGTTTATCCTTCTTTTTGCTTATCAATTTTTCATTTCTCACTTGATTCTTTTTGCACGTTTGCACATTTTTTGGCACCATTCTTGCACTGCACTAGAGCACTTTCAGAAGGGGAGACCCCGAGGCATTAACCAGTATGTTGATTATATTTGCTAGTATACTTACTGATGCTCAAATATTCTCCTTTATGCATTTGATCCAATTACTATATTCATTGCTATAGTCCAATATATATTCCACCTCACCCCACGGATGGGGTTTTAATTGTGTGTTTTTAAATGTATGTTTTCCCTTTTTTTGGCTTACAATAAAATATGAACTTTGAATTTTGAACACATTCTGTAGAGCGACCTATCTGTATAGATAATTGGGGGGGCCCAGGCGAGCTGGACTGGTAGCTCACCATCTGCTTTTCTTATACATACCTGGACTAAAAACTTAAAATATATTAATTTTAGATGCAGGGAATAGTTTTTAGGGGTTTGGGTTTTCGTTCATGGTTTTCGTTCATCATGCTGAAGGTCTGGTTTAAAGAGACTGTCAGGGCTAGAAAAATTGCAATAGTCATAATTTCTTCCTTGCAACTTCTTTAACCAGGTCATTTGTTAGGAAATGTACCTGTTTTTGAGATTTAGTCCCCCTTTTTATTTACGCAATATGAAATATATATTGCAGATGCTGCGCTTCTGGGCTGCTTTGGAGCTGCCATCTTGCTAGACACCTGAGAGCCCTGCTTACATATGAACCCGAGTCTGGGGGAGAGCCTCTGCTGACCGTCTGTCTCTGTCAGCACATAGATTGTGATCAGCACATCCAGCAAGAATGCCCCTGGAGCAAACAGGGGGTTATATGTTGGAGGTTCAGCAAAAGTCCCCTGCAATACCTACATTCATAATATCAGTGACTCATGAAGCCAAGGAAGCTCGTGAAAGGTGGTAGAAATGTTTCCAGCTTCATTTGTATTTCTAAATTATTATTTAATGTATTAAAGAGATTAGATTGAAGATTAGGAGTCAGACCTCCGGAAAGGGATTTTGCACCCTATTTGGGCTACCAGCAATATGGTGATTGTGAATATAATATGTATAATACATATGTCCATAGATGTTGGTTTAGCCACAAGGACTTATTAAAGCTGGCTCTGCCCTGCCCAGCTTCCCGTTCCCAGGACAATGAGATTTCCTTTAGGTGTGGGAATAATTGAGCTAAGCTGGGCATGGAAGCCCCACCCAAACCTCTGCAGTATTCTCTGACAAGCACGTTTACGATGCCAACCCTGGCTTGTTCCATCTTGTAGCACACTTGAAATCCATTCGTTAAGCTCTTATGTTGATAGTATATCAAAAGGGAAGAGCTCTGCAAACCGAAAATCTGCCACTAGACTCTATTAACTCTGTTAATATGATTACTGTTTTAGGTTCTACTTCACAGTTTTTTTTTTAATAGGCAAACTATGTAGGGACTTTTAGATTCTTTTAAAATATATCAGACACCGGACACACGTAACAAATATATAGCTCTATTTATGGTGTTGTAGCTGCTTTAACCCTCTAACAGTTTTTCCAAGCTGTGCTCAAGTATTAAGAAAATACGTTTACAGTTTTGGCTGAGCAAACAACTGACACTTACTGAACCCTCACCCTGTGTTCTAACACTAAAGGGTTAGGGAAGGGTTAGGTTAGGGTATTATGTGTGTGTATATACTAAATAATACATTCATGGGTTTAAAACATGACTTAACCTTTAAATTATGTTACCATGCATAGATAGAGTATAAGTACGTAATCCTTTTTAATAAATATGGGTCATAAGCAGATATAATTAAATGGATTTAATCTAGAGATGTGCCAAATGGAATTCACTGAACTGTTTTCTTTCATAAGGTCTCTACTGATGTCATGGATTCCACATGAGTATATATCACACTCCCATACATTCTTGTGAGTTGTGACATTCATAAAGTCCCGTTACAGCACGTACTTGATTAAAATGTGTTAATATCATAGTAAATCCGAGGTATAATGTGAATTGGGTCATTTGTGCTTACTTGTACCATGTTTCAGAGCAATAATATCATAGGGTATAAAATGTAATTGTGTAATGTATATCTAAAAAGAAAAACTATGAAAATAACTTAAACTCTCCTTATTTACCTACATGTTATCAGGAATATGTGAAGCTTAGTTTATTATTAGTGCAGATTTCTCTTTTAATTTGTCATTAAAAACCAGAAACAATTACTGAGGGGTAGCCCAGACACCCCAATCGACCAGTGATGAACCGCACCTAAATTAATGATGTAACCTTACATGGTAATCCAAATATTGTAATGATTAACTACTATAAAACCCCACTGAACCCTCAGCAGAAATCTATGCCTAAAATCCCAACACAAACCTATATGATTACCAAAGTGCTATAGTGCCAACAAAGTGCAAATGTCCATGTACAGGCTAAAACCCCCACCATGTTATGCAATTATCAAATACCACTACCTATGCTTATATATAAAAAGGGGTTAATATCTATAAATAAGTAAATACATCGCTGGGAATAAAGTTTAAGGGAAATACAGTTATATCATAGTATGGATCATATTACATTACCCATAGTAATGGTCCATGCCAGGTCTAGCTCCCCTGACTTTTCATTAAAAATCAGTTTAGCCAAAAACATGACTGTACAACATACAGCTTTTTGTTTAAAACTGTACCTGTTAAAGAATAATATATCAGTGCAGAAAAGTCAGCAAAATGTATGTAAGATGCATCTGTAATAAATTTAGGTAACTCTTTTTCACCAAACATTTTGCTGGTCATCTGCCAGTCTTTCTCAATTTGTAGTGTCATTGTGCATTGAGAAAAATGGTTTGATGACATAGGGCCTGATTTATCAAGCATTTCTGCCAAACTACAACATGTTGGTGCAAATTTGGGGAGAGCAAAATATCTTTTCTAATTTTTCAGCATGTTGCTAATGTTCAAGTAAATGTGTTGCTTGCAGTGCAGTAACATGCACCAGTGTAAAACAAAAGTCTAAATGATATTTTACACCACTCTATTTTACACTGATGTCTGGAAAAAGTGCTTGAAAAATCAGGCCCTAAATGTCTTCAAGGAAAATACCTATCCAGTTGCCTTGATTTATGACCTGGAGGGATGAAGAAGACCTTCACAGACACTGTATATTTCTAGCAAGTCTTTCATTTATATGCACAACATGTTATCCATGGACCAACAGGCTTGTAGTGATTCAGCATTATAAAAAAAAAATCAAACCAATGCTTCATATTTTCATTCATATTTTATAGTGTGACCTCACTTTGCCATTATTTCTTTTTTATGTGCTTTCTGGCATTGCTGCATGATTGTTCTTCAGATGACCGTGAAAATGTAATAACTCTAATGTAACGTGATCAAAGGCTGGAAAAAAAGGCCGCAGTCTTCCTAACACACCCAGTTTTATACTTGTCTGCAATTGTTTTTTTTCATGCCCCACCCCATAACAGATACCAACCTGCCTGTCTTATGCAACCCACGTAAGAGTCACTGGCTTTCACATTACAGAATATTACTGGCCTACATTTTTTATAGTCTGAAGGAAAGGAAAATTCCACGATCATCTGCTGTCTTTGTATTATTTTCATCAAAAGCTATTGTGAGCCCATGTACATTTAGTAAAAAGAACCATGAATATGCAAAAAAAACCCCAAAACATTCATAGTAAGCCAGGTTGAATAAAACAGTTGATGGGTGCACCGAAGTTACTTTTGGCAAAGGTGCAGTTAAATTGCTTAGATGCTACTGAGCAATTTGACCAGTACCTTGCAATATTCTTATAACCATCATTTTTATTTCAGTTGACGGTGAGTGAATAGTTAAAAAGCACAGAAGCATGAGATGAAAATAATTATATCTGTTAAGCATTACATGTCTGTATTTTAAGGGTGGTCTGTGATAGGCAGGGGGATCAGGACTATGGACAGCTCATATTGGAATGGGCCCGTGATATCTATTGTTGGCGATGTCATCAGACCTGAGGCACTTAAGACAAGCATTGATCACTGGATTTAGTCTATTTTTGTCTGCTGAGCATCTGCAATAGTCTCTCCGCAGCATAGAAAGGGTGGGCTGGGCTGACTCCGATTACCAATTTCCATTAACCTCTACTCACCTGCTATAGAGAAACATTACTTGTATAGAGATCAATGGATGCTGTAAACAGTCAGCATTAGCTATGGGTTTTTGGCTATAAATTTGTTGTATATACTTTTACTAGAGTGTGCATCCCTGGCATTATCAGCTTAGCAAGACTTTCTGAAATCAAATCAAGTTAATCCAAACCATAAACCAGATTCAATGTGACTTTCATTAAATTATACTAATATTTGAGCAAATAATTAATACTACTGCTGATATATGACTACATGGGTGGAACCTGGGTTCAGGTTAGAGCATGTTGTAACAAATAAGGCAAAACAGTCTGATATATGGACAATGCTTATTATTATGCAATCCTATGAGTTACTTCAATATATTTTGCAATGTGTCTTCACTTACCTACATACATCACCCCCTCCTTGGTCTTCTCCGCAGCCTCCGTCACACCCTGTTTGGTTTTTTCTGCAGCAGCCACCACACCTTCCTTAGCCATGGAAAATCCCTTTTTAAAGACATCCATGTTTGCAGGTTATAAGTTGGAGAAACCCTTATGCCTGGACTGAGCCTTGCTTGTGCCGGACTGCTGGTGCTTAGTAGGGTGGTGGCCGTGTGATACTTTTCAGAGATTTTCTCAGCTTCTTATCAAAGTGCTGCACTGCAGTCCAGCCAATGACTTTGAGTCTCTGGCTCTAAAATATTAATGATATGTGCTGGACTGGTACAGTTAGGTGGGACAAGGGGGGGATGAAGGGAGGAGCAGGCTGCTGAAGATAGGATGGATAAGTGCTTAGTGGAGAGGAGGAGGGGGGTCTGGAGATGTGAAGGACTATTGGAACATTTCCAGCTGCTCCTTGAGCCGGAGATGTGCTGTGCTGCAGTATGATACACTGATTCAAGGGCAAGCTGCAGATGCAGGGAAGGATGCTGTACAAGCACATTCTGCATCCTCATCCAGCATTACGCAGACATGTATTTTAATGATCCAAAATCCTAAAAAGTTATTGTAACTGGGCAAGATCTGTACATCAATAAAGTCACATCGCAGACGCCATTGCAAGTATGACATTGAAAAGTAAGCCTAAGGAAAACAACTGTGCAGCCAGCAAAATGTAAATTATATGACCATAGTTAATGATCATGCCATTTCTTTTGCTACACAGTGATATTAAAGTAAGCATAACCCGTACCTATGATATTATTTTACAAAATAATAGATCATTTACAATATAGGATAAGCAATGCAGATGCCCAGCATCATCAAGGAACATTTATGTATATAGAAATGCAGTGTGATGCTTAATGGACTTTGTTATATCAGTGAGCCGCCTTCATTTTCGCTGTGTCATGGAGCTAACACAGCCATATTATAAAGTTAATAGCTTAACGCACTTGTACCGCATAAACTTTATGAATAATCATCATAACTGCTGCTTGCCAATAATAATGATGTATTAATGTAGTATTTATTTATTCATTATTATAGAAGAGTATCACAGGGGGATTGGCCATGCCAAATGCATATACTGCTGCATTGTGATGTCATACGTGCATGCTGCAGCCCGGGCCGCCCAGTGGTGCATGAAGATTTTATGACGAAGGCTTGTAGCAGACGCCAGCGCTGACCAATTTTACTAAGTCAGGAATTTGTAAAATGATGAGCCCATGGAATATTAAGTGGTGCAGTCAGGGCAGCTACTAGGCTAAATAGAACTCAGGGCGAAAAGAAAATATTAGCCCCACCCACCATAGTAGCCAGTACCACACCACATGCCCGATAATTATCAAGCAGAGTGCCTGCCAACCCCAGGACCCAATAATTTGAATTTAAAGTGGATCAAAACCCAGGATTTTGACTATCCTGGACTTTGGCTCTTGCCCCCGGGCACCCCGATCGGGGGAGCCCCACTGTGTGAAACCTCACAAATCTTATAGATTCCAGGCCCGATCACGCTGGGTTTTGGTCCACTTTAAAATGCTAGTGGATCATAAAACAATACACCATGAAGGAGGTGGGGAACTGACCTGTGCAGAATGCATGCTGTGAAGTGTGCACCTTCACATCTGCATCTCAGGCATATGTAATAGATGTCCCATGACAGATTGTGTCACTAGTCTAAAGCGTGGAGGACAGGAAGCAGAGTGCAGGAGCCGGCATGCTTTCCTGCCACATTCTGCACCAGTCAGTGCCCCCTTCTGCACACAACCCCCCTAGGCATATGGCAGGGGACAACAGTCAGCCTAATTTCAGTGCAAGAAATGGCCCTGGATACAGTGTAGAGCCTCGTTTGACATAGGCAACTACCAGGCAAAGTAGCAGACGCATAAATACCAAACCAGTAGGACTCAGGGGATTCCATTATGAATGATACATCTCCTTGTATTATTAAAAATGCATGTCTATCTACCTTTAACGTGGACCAAAACAGGGATTTTGATCATCCTAGATTTTGGTCAGTTTCTCTGAGAGCTGGGAACGGCCATCTTCTTCGGCTGGCATGTGCACCCTGTGTCACTCGGTTTGAATGGCTGGGTGTCGGACCATGCAACAGCGTATAATATAGTATTGTATAATATAGTATTGTATAATATAGTATATTATATATACAGTATATAAGAGAGAGTGAGGTTGGAGAGTCATTATGCTTGCTGGTAGACCAGAGAGAAGAGCGTTGCATTTGGGATATGACCAGGGCATGCACTAGTATTTTATTGGTATTATGCGGGTCATTTACAAAACAATTTGCTGGCATCTGCCGCGCATCCACCGGGTATCTGCTGGTTTTACGCATTTACCAAGTGAAATTTTGCATCTTCAGCCAGCGATGTCCATGTTTTTGTATTTACGTCTACTTCAGTTTGGCTCAGCGAATTCTGGCGAACACTTTTGCAGTCACCATGTTTTAGTGGCGAACCCCATAGGAATGTTACTTATGGAGAGATTGTCACTTTTTTTTAGCATCTTTAACTTATTTTTCAAGCGTGAACTTGTGCCCTGCTAAGTGAACCCCCCCCCCAGATCGCCACAGCCAACTCACCTTATCCCAGTCCCACTGATGGCCGCATCCTCCACTAGCAGTGTGCATGCCCACGCCAGTCATTTGTGACTGTTAGAGGGAGGCGGGACCAAAACCCAGGATTCAAAACTTTTAAATATCCTAGGTTTTGTTCCATTTTAAGTTTGTCAAACAACCCAGATACTCCCAAGATACCCCACATGTATTCCGAGACCCTCCAATACCGCCATTTGCTATATAAGTGTGTTGTCAGCAAGATTTCATGTTTTTTGCTAAAGAATTCTGCCACAGCAATTCACTGGCGTATCTCTGGCATTCTACAAACCACTTTTCTATGTAAATACCTGTGACACAGCAAAATTCATGGCAAAAGTCCGTGTTCACTGGTGTTCACTGCAGTAAGTTTAGCTTACTCGCTGCTCTGTCACACGTGCTTCACGCGTCCGGCGAACATACCTTTATGTACTTTACTATAAGTAGTGAACATACAGGCTGAATTAATGACTAGCTCCAGGTATCGGCAGATGAGCGTCTGTACAGAGGCCCTAAGAGCCACCGCTAGTAGACGCTGTGATCGGCTATCGGGCGCTGTAACAGAGCGTCTCAGTCGCTGTAGTAACCTGGCCGGCAGTGATGACTGAGATGTATGTTGGGCGTTCTAACTCAGAGCTGTAGCTAGCTTGTTTTGCGCCCGAGACAAGCCCAGAAAATCGTGCCACCCTGCAAAAAAAAAGAAAATGTTATATATATATATATATCTTTTCTTTTTGTTATGTTTCTTGGCTGAAATATTGCGAGAAGTAACTGGAGCTAATGCACCAAAGCTTCATGCGCCGTTGGACTTGGATCTAAGGAAAGTTTAGAGGGCGACCTGGGGGTTTCACACAGTGGGGCATCCCGATTTTGGGTACCCTGGGGGATAGAATCGATCGATTAAGGTTACCCGCTAACCTTAACCCTAGGACAGAAAGTACACCTAAACATCCTTAAAAACACACATATAATACATATCAATAAAAAAGAAAATACTTTTATCTGTGCACACAACTACCAGCACCAGGCTAGAGGGACAGCGGGGATGCAGCCGCGGCCCGCACATGCGCTGTTGGACTGGAATGTAAGGTAAGTGTAGAGGGCGACCTGGGGGTTTCACACAGCGGGGCATCCCGAACACCGACCAGATCGCTCCCCGTGGGGCATCCAAAATCAGGATGCCCCACTGTGTGAAACCCCCCAGGACGCCCAAGTCATCTTACCTTACTCCCGGTCCAACGGTGCATGCGTGGGCCGCGGCCGCATCTCGCGCTTCTCTCTAGAAGGGTGCCATTTGTGAATGGCCGGCGCAGGCGTGCTCCCTGTTAGAGAGAAGCGTGAGATGCGGCCGCCAGCGTGCTCGGAGCCGCTGTGGTTGTACGTCCCTTGGACGTGCAAACCACAGGGGCTCAGAGCACACTGATTGGACGAGCGGCCGCGCATGCGCCGTAGGAGCGGGGTGAGGTGAGTTTTATCGGGCGTTCTGGGGGGTTTCACGCAGCGGGGCATCCCCGATCGGGGTGCCCTGCGGGAGTGGACCAAAACCCAGGATAGTGAAAATCCTGGGTGTTGGTCCACTTTAAAACAATCTAAACACTTTGAATAGGCAAATTAATCATTTATTGGGGCAGATCTGCATGTTACACCTCACAGAGGGAAAAAAGAAAACAACGAGGGACAGGGGGACATGGACCCAAAAGAGGGACAGTCCCTCCAAATCAGGGAGACTTGGGAGGTATGAAATACTCATCTAACAGAAGGGCCTCTTCTCCACTATCCACATGAACTACTTCGCCTAAACCTAACTAATCGTTTTTACTCGGCGCCGCCGTCACCGCCACCGCCGCCTCTCAGATTCTTCCCCGCCTGGCTGTCGCAGTCACAGTCCTCCGGCTCCGCTCCGCACTGACGCCACTCCGCACTGTCAAATGCAGAAGCGGAAGCTGTGCTACGAGGTCGACTCCGGGGGGGGGGGTCTGGGTGCGGGGGCAGAAACGAGGCTGCTGCTTGGAGGAGGGGGGGACGCGTCGCGGGGGCAGAAATGAGATGTTGATTGGAGGAAGGGGGGGACGAGTGGCGGGGGCTTGGAGGAGGACTTGGCTGCGTGGCCTGCGCCTGTGAGCATTGGCGGTGACGCGCACCCATGTTTTTAATGCCCGCATCGCAGGCTAACAATCATGCAGGCATTAAAAACACAGGTGCGCGCCGCTGCCACTGTTCACAGGCGACCCAGAGGTTTTTGGTGGAGGCCCCCTGGTTCAGGCAAAGTGGTGGAGGCCCCCCGGTGCAGGCAAAGTGGTGGAGGCCCCCCTGTGCAGGTAAAGTGGTGGAGGCCCCTCGAGCCCCCATAATCCGGCCCTGGCTGCGCCCGAGGCCAGTGCCTCATAGCTGCTACGGCTCTGTTCTAACTAGAGATGAGCGAATCGAATCTGACGAACCTGAATTCGTTACGAATTTCAGGAAAAATTCGATTCGTAACTATTCTGAATATCGCCGCGATTCGATCGCTCGAATCGCTTCCTTAAAACTCTATTTACTGCTATCCAGCCCATCTGAAATGGTGGATCCACATGTCAGGACATGTCCCATGGGGCAAGGAATCCTGGGTAGGCGTCACATGCTACCTATCAGCAGACAGGCTTACCGATGATGTCACAGACCTATATAAGCAGCGGCCATTTTGCAGAAGCTCATTCTGACACTGTATTGCGGCCAGAGCAAATCAGGCAGGGAGAGATCGAGGGATAGATAGATAGATAGATAGATAGATAGATAGAGCAATGGAGAGATAGATAGATAGATAGATAGATAGATAGATAGATAGATAGATAGATAGATAGAGCAAGGGAGAGATAGATAGATAGATAGATAGATAGATAGATAGATAGATAGATAGATAGATAGATAGATAGATAGATAGATAGATACAGCAAGGGATAGATAGATAGATAGATAGATAGATAGATAGATAGATAGAACAAAGAACAGAAGAAGCGAGGGACAGATAGAGAAGGAGAGAGGCTGTGACAGTGACAGAGAAAGACAGGGACAGTTTAAAGTGTTTGCATTAGCTTTCAAGCCTATTTAGTGTTAATAACACACCTGCCTATTTAGCTTTTCCTTTTCTTGGTGTCATTCTTTAAAAAGCGTGCTAGCATTAATATTTCAAGACTACCTGTCTATTAACTGGTTGCATTTTGTAAAGAAAGTCACTTTTCCACTGTAAAAGCAGCCAGCCTATGTATTTGAAGAGGAGTCATCCCAAATACTAGCATAAATATTCCAAGAGTACCTGTCTGCTAACTGGTTGCATTTTGTAAAGAAAGTCACATTGTCAAATTGCCAGCATCCATTGCCTTTAACCGGGGGGCATCCCAAATATGCTAGCATGTGTCTTTTAAGAGTACACACATTGGAGTTGGCAGCAGCAGCAGCATTAGTAGCCCATATATTGCCTGAAAGACACACATTGGAGCTGGAAGCAACATAGGGAGCACATATATTGCCTGAAAGACACACCCTGGAGTTGGCAGCAGCATAAGGAGCTACCATGCATCAGCTACTACCATGGATCAGCCATTGGTGGCTGGAAATCCTGGCTGATCCATCCCTGATTCATCTTCACAAAGGTGAGTCTCTCCACAGTTTTTGTGGACAGATGAGTTCTCCTTGGCATGACTATGTCCCCCGCCGCACTAAACACCCGCTCAGAGGGCACACTACTCGCCGGGCACGACAGCTTTCCCAGGGCAAACTCTGACAATTGCGGCCACAAGTCAAGTTTGGCTGCCCAGAAGTTCAGCGGGTCCTCAAGGTGCATTGTCATGGTCATGTCAAGGTATGACACGACCTGCTGGTTCAGGGCCTGCTCCAGGTCTTTCTGCTGCTCATGATTAGCCTCACTATGTGGGTAAAGAAAGCTACTCATTAGCGACTGAAGACTCAGGCTGCTGCTCATGGAGCTGCTGCTGCTGCTCCTGCCACCCCCACCCCCCCCAGCAGCCATGGCAGTGGAAGGTGAGCGCAGAGGTCCCCCCGAGTCAGACCTGCAAGAGTATGAACCATGGCGCAGATAGGCATCGGCCAACTGACTACGAAGAATGTCTCTGTAGTAGGTCAGTTTGTCCTCCCTCTCAGTGGGTGTAAAAAATGCCCCCATTTTGTGCCGGTAGCGAGGGTCCAATAAGTTGGAGAGCCAGAAGTCATGCAGCTGACAAATGAAGACAATTCTGCGGTCACTACGCCAGCATGTGAGCATGCATCATGCCATTTGTGCAAGTGACTCGGAGGGACTACCTGTCTCCATCTCCACTGCATACTGCCACGGTGTGTCTGGGTCCTCTGTCTCGCCTTCCTCACAACCCTCTAGCTCCACTGGCTGCTCCTGCTCCTCCTCTCCTGTCCGATGACTAGATAAAATGGCCATTTTGTCAAACCTAAACTGTGCTTCGCTGTGCCCCACCCCCTTCTCCTCCTCCACTTCAGCCCCCACAGGCTTCATGTGGCCGTGAAATGTAGGCGCCATGTCTCCAGTGCCGTGACCAGCCATGGTTTCCAACATGTGTTGTAGTGCATGAAGCAGTGGAATCACATCGTTCATCCCGTAGTCCTGGCGACTGACTAATAATTGGCTTCCTCAAAGGGCCTGAGCAAATGACAGGTGTCACGTATGAGCTGCCACTGGTTTACATTGAAGTTACACAGGTGAGTCCCCCTATCCTCTTGGATCATCAAGAAGTCAGTGATGGCTTTTCTTTGTTTGTATAGTCGATTCAACATATGGAGGGTGGAATTCCAAATCAGACTATGGCCCTTATTCATCAAGCGATAGCGCCAGGTAGTGTCCGACGAGCGCCAGGTAGCGGCAGCTAACGGCGACTACCGACTCAAGTACGCCCGGCGGCGGTCACAATGACGCATTTATCAAGCAAAATGAGGCTAGCGCCGGCGAGAGCGACGGCTAGCGCGGCATTCATCATGAAGCCGCCTGGACCGAACAGCGCCGCTGCAAATTCCCTCACAGCGCCAGGTATGAGCTGTCGCTCCCTGGCGATGTCCAATGCATTTCAATGGAGCAATCTATAATAATTCATGATTAATTGGTAATAATTTTTTTTTTAATTTTTTTAATGTCAAAAAATCGGAGAACACTTCTGCAATGTTAGGATTTATTTTTAAGTCAAAAAAAAAAAAAAAAAAAATATGTGCAGAATTGATCTAACAGGTCTGAGATTAATGTATTCATATAACAAAATGATTCTAAAAACATGTATAATGTTACATTCAAAAAATATGGTTGTTTAGGGGTTAAAAACTAGTTAATACAGATCGCCGCCAGCGCTCTGGGGTTTAAACAAGGAATGGACAGCGACAGCACATTCGGAGCGTGATTTTTTGATGAATATGAAGCTAGCCGTTCGCTCTGGCCATTCGTTGTCAGGCGCTCACATACAACGCTGGACCTGTGAAACAGCGACCCCCCAGCCCGTATTCAACATTACCGCACACCGACTGAGTCGCTGTCATCAAGCTAATGCCGGCCAAGCACAGCGAATACTGGCTGGCGCTGAAAAAATCACGCTACAGTCGCTCATCTGTCGCTACCTGGCGCTATTGATGAATCGGCCTCTATGTTGGGGGATACCTTTCTGACGCTGTAGTTCAAGAAGGGTGTGCTTGGCAGTGTAGGAGTGGCTGAAGTGCATGCAAAGTTTCCTTCTCGTTGTTAGGATGTCTTGCAGATGGGGGGAAGACTTCGCTTGACAACTAGGTTGAACCCGTGTGCCATACAGGGCGCATGGCTCAGGCTTCCTTGTCGCAGCGCAGACAAGATGTTCTTCCCATTGTCATTCACCATGGTTCGCATTTGCAGTTTTCCTGGAGTAAGCCATGATTTCATTTATTGATTTATGATTTTTAGCAGTTCCTCCCACGTGTGACTCCGTGGCTCAAGGCAAACCATGTGAAGAACAGCGTGAAACCGCCATGTCCTGCACACATGGTAGGCTGGAAGGGCACTAAAAAAAATAAATAAAAAAAGAAAAATACCAAGAAAAATATATATATTTTGAAAAAACAAAATACAAAAAAAAAAATAAAAAATGGAAAAAAAATTGTAAAAAAAATTAACAAAATATTTAAAAAAGACAATGAAAAAAAAATATATTAAAAAAAACAAAATACAAAAAATTTTTAAAAAAATATATATTTTTAAAAAATGCAAAATATAAAAAAAAAATGTACCAAAAAACAAATTTGATAAATTTTATATGTCATTGTTATTATGTTATATGTTATTGTTATTATGTTATATGTTATTATATGTTATTATTATAAATGTGTTCAAATAAGATAAATGTTAACAATTCATATGTAATTGACAATTAGGCACTTTTTTCTGTGACACCATTGCTAAGTGCAACTGCACTGTCACAGGCACAACGGCCTAGCAGCATGGAGGCCACAGCAGAGGGACCTGTTCAAGTTGCTGTTGTGGTTGTGCAGGAACCACAATCACCCAGTGGGCCTTAAAGGATATGTATTGTCCCTGACAGTAGTTACAGCTCCAGACGTATGCGCTGCCCTGCACTTTGGTACACACTGACAGGCTAAAGGACTGGCCCACCTTCTGTTCAACAAAATTGTATAGGGCTGGTACTGCCTTCTTCGCAAAGAAATTACAGCTTGGGACTCTCCACCTCGGCTCGGCACAAGCCATCAGTTCTCTGATAGGTCCACCACCTCAAAAGGGGGGGACTGCAGCACCAGCAACTTATACAGGAGCACATTTAGCTTCTGCGCATTGGATGAGTGGGCACATACTGTTGTCTCATGGACATGGCTTGGCCAATGGATTGCTGGCGGAATGACTCGGATTAAGAGGAGGACGAGCATCTGGAGTGACAGAGGATGGGTATGACACACAGGAGGTGGTGGAGCCTTGGCTGGCTGGAACAGAGAGCGGTGTGCCACTGGGTAATGCAGCAGGCTGGACCACCACTTTGGAGCCAACTCTCCCAGGCCGCTTTATGATGACGCTGCAAATGTTGGCGCAGGGCTGTGGGGCCAACATTGGGACCCTGGCCACACTTCGCCTTCTGCCTACACATTTTCATATAGCCATGTTAACCTCCTGCGGATGCTTGATGAAAAACTGATATATCGCTGAGTAGCTGATTTTCCTCCCAACAGTCCGCACTAATTCACTGCTGCTGCTACCGCCGCCGGCTCCAGGGTCCCTCTTCCACTACCTCCTAGGAAGGTAGCCTGCCGCACAGCAAGTGGTCTACCCCAAGCACATTTGCCTCCATACTTTCCCCTTCTGCCACCATGCTAACCGCTAAATCTGTCACTCTCTATCACTTCAAGCCTTTAAAAGTGCCCTCAAAACTCACTGATGTCCTCCTCAGGTTCCTCAACAGTGTCTGCTTAAGAAGCCAAAACACTTGCAACACCACCTCGCACGCCACTCTCCTCATCACTACTTGCCCGCCTAGTGGAAGAAGCGGCAAGTGTCTCCTCCACTTCTTGGCTGGGCAGTAGCTGCTGATTTTTCAGATTATCAGATCGTCCTCACTGAATAGTGGAGCTGAACCCAAAGCATAAGGTATATAACCGACAGTTGACTGGGGGTGTCAGATGTCACTTGTGATGAAGTGGATGATCGTGTTAACCATTCGATGATGGCAGATGGGTTGCTGGTCGAGACATGACATCTAGCTTATACTGGGAGATCAGGCCTCTCACTGAGACTCCTGCTGCCACTCACCCCTAGTCTGCTGCGACCTCTGCTTGATGAATTTAGGCCGCTGCATCTTCTCTGTGCACATCCTGGCACTTCTCTGCCTGACATACTTAGTGCATATATGAGGGGAGGAAAAAACGCAACACTACACTTAAAACAGGATTTGTCGATAACAGCAGCAGGTGTGTAACTATCTATGGCCTTTCACTAAGTAGTAACTAGGCCCTGAAGACTTCAACAGGAACAAAGTGATAAAACTCTTAGATGTGCTTATGTGATGCTCTGATGAGGGCAATTCAATGTGCTCCAGTAAGCTTGAAAAATGTTTTTTGAGAGACTGGCCTGCGTGAAAATGAATCGGGCATGGATCAGCCAAGATTTCCATCTACCAATGCCTGATGCATCAGAATAGATTGATCATGGTGCCAGACCAACACTAAAGAAATATGGATAGTGCAAAACAGATTTAAGGCGCTGTTCTCCAGTTACAGACATTCCTCTGCATCAGACCACAAGTAATTATTGGGGAAATGCTTTACGTTAATCTAAATTTTTATTAATATTCTTAGGATGAGATATATGTGCCCAGAATCTGTATATGTTCTCTTCATGCTGCTGCCAACTCCAGGGTGTGTCTTTCAGGCAATATATGGGCTCCTAATGCTGCTGCCAACTCCAGGGTGTTTTTCAGGCAATATATTGGCTCCTAATGCTGCTGCCAACTCCAATGTGGTTTTCAGGCAATATATGGGCTCCCTATGCTGCTGCCAAATTCAGGGTGTATTTTTCTGGCCATATGTGGGCTCCCTATGCTGCTGCCAAGTCCACTGTGTGTCTTTCAGGCAATATATGGGCTCCTAATGCTGCTGCCAACTCCAATGTGTTTTTCAGGCAATATATGAGCTCCTAATACTGCTGCCAACTCCAATGTATTTTTCAGGCAATATATGGGCTCCCTATGCTGCTGCCAAATTCAGGGTGTGTTTTTCAGGCAATATATGGGCTCCCTATGCTGCTGCCAACTCCACTGTGTGTCTTTCAGGCAATATATGGGCTCCTAATGCTGCTGCCAAATCCAGGGTGTGTTTTTCAGGCAATATATGGGCTCCCTATGCTGCTGCCAACTCCACTGTGTGTCTTTCAGGCAATATATGGGCTCCTAATGCTGCTGCCAAATCCAGGGTGTGTCTTTCAGGCAATATATGGGTTCCTTATGCTGCTGCCAACTCCAGAGTCTCTTTCATGCAATATATGGGCTCCAAATATTGCTGCCAACTTCTGGGTGTGTTTTTCAGGCAATATAAAGGCTCCCTATGCTGCTGCCAACTCCACTGTGTGTCTTTCAGGCAATATATGGGCTCCTAATGCTGCTGCCAAATCCAGGGTGTGTCTTTCAGGCAATATATGGGTTCCTTATGCTGCTGCCAACTCCTGGGTGTGTTTTTCAGGCAATATAGGGGCTCCTAATGCTGCTGCCAACTCCTGGGTGTGTTTTAAGGCAATATATAGGTTCATTATGCTGCTTCCAACTCCAGTGTCTCTTTCAGGCAATATATGGACTCCTAATGCTGCTGCCAACTCCAGGGTGTGTTTTTCAGGCAATATATGGGCTCCTAATGCTGCTGCCAACTCCAATGTGTCTTTCAGGCAATATATGGGCTCCCTATGCTGCTGCCAAAATCAGTGTGTGATTTTCAGGCAATATATGGGCTCCCTATGCTGCTGCCAAGTCCAGAGTGTGTCTTTCCGGCAATATATGGGCTCATCATGCTGATGTCACCTCAAAGCTTTGTAATTGTGCCGCTCTGCGACAGCGAATCTAATAGCGACGCCTCTTATCTGCATGTCATACTTCTTTACAATATTATTTCACTAACTCAGCATGCATCCTATGCATGTTACAGCCAGGCAAAGTGTTCTGCAACCCTATGGAGGCTCTCGGAAGCCCAGAAATAGCCGTTTTTAATAGCGATTCGTTGCGAATAAATTCGGACCGAAACTAATTTTTCCGGAAAATTTGCCGAATCGGACGAATCAAATTTTTCAAAAGTTCGCTCATCTCTAGTTCTAACATCATACAGCATTGCAGGGAGCGAAAGGTAGCGCCAGCTCATTGCGACCGACTCTCAGCGACTCACACCATATTCAACAAAAAAACAGACACACAAAGCGTAGGCGCTCAAAATTGGTTTGCTATAGCATAGAGCGCCAGACGCTGTGTGATTAAAGTCTGTTTGTGAACACACATCCACCAGAAACAAAATATAAAAATATAAAAAATCAAAAAAGTTTACAAAAATGAATCTTTCTAGGCCAGGAGAAAAAAAATTCCCTGTTTAAACAGAAGATAAGGAACATCCATTGAAATGTATGGGAGAGCGTCAGGTAGCGACAGGTCATACATGGAACTCTGAAAGCTAGAGCCCCGGCGCTATATGCTCAGCCGCCTGTAATGATGAATTGTACGCTATACGGCGCTGTTAGAGTCGTTCACCTGAATCGCCTTCATAAATGTGGTTTTGCGTACAGCGCCCGACGTTCACCAGATGCTGCCTGCCGCTACAAGGCTCTACCTGCCGCTATCCCTTCATGAATAACCCCCATAGCTACTCACTCCCTATGTGTGAGGAAGCGACGGATACGGGAGAAGTTTTTGACTACTGACTGGACGTGAGGTGGCAATGAGAGGCTAGTAGACCAAGATATTGTGCTTGGGAGCTTCAGTGTGTATGAAGAGGAGTAGCTAGGCTTTCTGACACCCAGGAGAAAGATTCGAAATGGCGCCCCCATCTGTTCTCAGGCCCCCCATTTGGCGCCCCACTGACCTGCTCCCCCCTAGCTACAACCCTGGTGTACGAGCTCATTGACAGATACTGGAAGATGGGAAAACAATTGCTGCTTTATTCTTGTTGAATTTAAGAGAGCGCAATGACATGATTGAAGAGATCTGTTGGACAACATGGAACAGGAGAGAGAAGAGAGGTTTGAGCATGAGAGTCAGTTCGTTGCATTGGTCAAAGCTGACTACCATAGCTCAGAATGTTCTGTCTGATGTACATTATGGCCAGAGTGCAAAATCATGTCCTCATTGATCGATTGGCATCTAATGTATGGGGCCAGCCCTCGGCATATGACATAAATGTAGCAGGTGCTTTTTCTACCTAGTCATTAGACTGTAACCTCAATGGGAAACTATTGATTCCTTGAAGGACAGATGATCTAAGGTTTCAGGAGTCCAGATGCTTTAGCTGTATTGATTAGCTAATGCATAGGCTTAAGCATGCCATGTGTTTGTTTGTTATCATGTAAATATAGCCTTCAGGTCTAACAAATGCATCAGACCACGTTGTTAAAATCCATCCCCTGCAACAGTCCAATAAGGGGTTTGACCATTGGTACTAGTGGCAGGAGATAGATGGGCAGCCCTAATAATTCAGATGAGCTGCTTAGATTATAAAGATGATGTTGCAAGAAATCCATACATGTAGGGAACTAAAAGCTGATAAAAATAATGGTGGGTTAGTCGATTTTTCCAGTGCTTAGTTTGGTATGATCATTAATAATTTTAGACATGTTCCCTTTGAGCTTTAAAATGGACCAAAACCCACCCTGGAATCTATGAGACTCCAGGGCAGGCATACTCGTGCCCCCCGGCGCATGCGCGAGCAGCGGCTGCATCCCCACTTTCCCTTTGGCAGAGTGTGTGCCTGCAACGGGCATGTATGAATGGCCGCCACAGGCACGCTCCCTGTTAAAGGGTAGCAGGGGATGCGACCACCACCACGCTCGGATCTGCTCAGTTTAGATGAGCTCTTGGACTAAGGGGCGGGAGTGAATTTGAGCGCACTGACTGGACAAGAGGCTGCGCGTGCACCGTAAGACCGAGGAATGGTGAGTGAGATCGGGCGACCCGGGGGGTTTCACACAGCGGGGCACTTTAATTGCACCGAAAGTCTAAAAATACTTTTGGCCCATGTACAATGGACCCTAAGGGGCTTCTTGGTTTGGGATGCCCTACAGTGTGTAGCACTAATGATTGGGGTGTATTACACATCTACTTAGTTTTAGGATTCTGAGTCTGCAAAATATGGCAGACAGCTGAGCGCACACCAGAGCTGTATTTTTCAAGTGTTTGAAGCGGAGCAAAACCCATTGCGGACGACTTTTTGATCTTTCAATCAATCTTTTAGATTCCAGGGCCCACCGCTTGCTTTCCATCAGGGGAATCCTAAATTGTGATGCCCTGCTGAGTGAACCCCCTGGGGGCTGCTTCTGCTGCCCTCACCGCTCAGATAGGCTGGACTTGGGAGTGCGTGCGCTGCTGGCGTTGGAGGCATTGCGATCCCGATAGTTGAAGGGAAGAGATATTTGCAGAATTACATATGCACGTAAAAGCAGTTGTACTGAGTGATCTGGGGGGCTTCACACAGTGGGGCATCCTGAATTGGGATGCCGGGGGCAAGAAACAAATACCAGGATAGTCAAGATCACTGGTTTTGTTCTGCTTTAAGAATGTGAGCCAATAAATAACTTCTATCATAAAACACAGGCCTTGCTGTACACTTCTATAAAAGGTCCTGATTTAAATAGATCACTGTTTATAATAATTTAAGGCAACTGTACTGTTTTCAATGCATATCGCGGCTCACATTGTGTGAACATGCAAGTTCTGCGAGCAAGTTCTTAACACATTTGCACAAACTCTCATGCACACTGTGGAAATGCTATTATTTGCCTTAAAATAAGACCCAGAAGTGCAACATATATTTGCAGTTGAACACTTTTACTTCTCATATAGACTCCCCTTCATATAGAAATCCCCCTCCATGCCCCTCCAGTAGATAGTCACATGGGGGGAAAACAACAGAGGCTCTGTCTCAGTGGGGTGTCTGCTTTAGACGCTGCCATCTCCATCAGAAGGACTGCCTGACTGGGAGAAGCCCAGCCCTGGCAGAGGACGCCTCTGGGCGGGGGACAGGACATGGAACACAGGGAACGGTAAGCAATTTAATTGAGGGTCTTAAACTTGTATTTCGTGGTGTGTGTTTTCCTACTACTGTTGGTGAACTAGTAAGGGGTCCAGAAGACACCTAGACCACATCACAGGGTGGGAATTGGACTTGCGGTAACCAGCGGGTGAGACGCCAGCACTGCTGCTTGATTATCCACTCCCTCTCTTTGGCACCAAGGGATGGGGAAGAGCCCGGTGCCCATTAGTATGGGCCGATGTTCAAGGGGTTCCCACCCAGGGCCGGATTATGAGGAGGGCGCAACTCCACCCACCCCGTTAGTTTTGCACCTCACCATATTTCATCCCTCCATCCCACACAGATTTCTGCATCTGTACAACAACTTGACTGAATTACAAAAATGGGCCAAAACCCCATAACCCAATTCTTTAGTACCACAACCCCCACCACAGCCCCAACCGGGGTTGGGAAAACATATCTGGGAGAAAAAGCTGGCACCATCTTCCAGCCCTGCCAAGAGCAGGAGCCATGAATCAGCAGCTGTCACACTGGTCATGTGAGCCTGGTCCTCCAGTAGTACTGGAGGGTGGTAATTGTCACACTGGTTATGTGAGCCTGGTCCTCCAGTAGTACTGGAGGGTGGTGTCACACTGGTCATGTGAGCATGGTCCTCCAGTAGTGCTGGAGGGGGGTGTCACACTGGTCATGTGAGCTTGGTCCTCCAGTAGTACTGGAGGGTGGTGTCACACTGGTCATGTGAGCTTGGTCCTCCAGTAGTGCTGGAGGGGGGTAAGTGTCACATTGGTCATGTGAGCTTGGTCCTCCAGTAGTGCTGGATGGTGGTAAGTGTCACACTGATCATGTGAGCCTGATCCTCCAGAAGTGCTGGAGGGTGGTAAATCACTCTGCAAGCCATTAAAGTGGACCATCACCCTCCCGTGATCGGCCCAGGAATCTATAAGATTCCCGGGCTGATCACCTCCCTCCCCGCGGGACATCCGAGATTGGGATGTCCCGCGGGGTGAAACCCCCCCAAATGCCCCAAATCCCCTTACCTTGTCTTCGGCGGCGGGCGGCCTCCCTCGCACCCCTCTAGACGTGCGCGCGCCCGCGCCGGGCGTCTGTGAATGGCCGGCGCGGGCGCGCGCGCGTCAAGAGTGACGCGCGGGAGGCGGCGGCGGAGGAGCCGTATGTCCGTTGCTGTAAGATCGCTTGTCCGTCCGCGCTGATTGGACGGCGCGGCCACGTGGGAGCGGGGAGAGGTGAGTTTTCGGGGTGATCGGGGGGGTTTCACACAGCGGGGCACCCCGATCGGGGGTGCCCCACCGAAGTGGACCAAGACCCAGGATAGTCAAAATCCTGGGTGTTGGTCCACTTTAAAGAGAATCTGTCACCAGGGGGGCTCGGTCACAAGCTTTAATGCATGAAGCAGCAGCTTGGCTCCATTAGAATCAATAAGCTGACTTAAAAAAATACAAAGACAATCATAGACCCAGAGGCATAACTAAACATAACTGGGCTCTGGTGCAGGCTTTAAAAGGAGCCCAATTGTTGATCAGTAACTTTCTTACTGTGACATTCAGCTCCTAGGATGCTAATTTTTCCCATATTATATACTATTACATTGCTAAACTCTACAGGTGGTAATTTTTCTGTACATGATAACATATGAGCACAAATTGTATAAATAAGGTAAAGGGCAAAAATGGTGGGCACCCACCTACTTCATGGACCTTGTTGCGGTTGCTGCCCCCCCCCCCCCCCCCCCCTAGTTTGGCTCTGCATATACCTATATGGATCTATATGGATACCCTCCTCCTTCCAGAAATGCTCCTACCTAATTACCAACTTTGAGCTGCAGTTGTTTAAGTGTAAGTGCACATTAAATGTTCTGACATATATGCAATATATTATATATGGATTTCTGTTAGTTCGGTATTACAAACATAATCTGCATATTTACTTGACTGTATAGCAATGTACTTGTGAGTATAGAATGGAGTCACGATGACGGGGTAAAAGCTGGAGGAAAAGAACATTCCCAGCATGCTTTAAAGGCATTTAGTGCAATCTGAGCAGGAAAATGTATACAAAACACACAAATGAATATTTAACTAATATAAATAAATACTTTTAATTCTGTTTGAAGATCCTCAAAATCTAGACTGACTCTACTCATAGTAACCCCAGTACAGTGGCATAATTGCAATCACAGGGCCCCCCAAAAAAGATATATATATATATATATATATATATATATATAGTGGTTACTGCTTGCTGTTGAATGCATACATGTTGAGCTTGAAATATATGCTTTCTTGGTGTGCCTAGGAAACTGATCGTCATGTTGCTATCATGAACTGTCCATTTGCAAAATGCAAAAAGAGGTCCTCCCGTAGTGCTAGAGAATGATAAGTGTCACACTGGTCATGTGAGCCTGGTCCTCCTGTAATGCTGGATAGTGGTAAGTAACTCAACAAGCCATTAAAGTGAATCTGTCACTAGGAGGGCTCAGTCACAAGCTTTAATGCCTTAATACATGCAGCAGCAGCTTGACTCCATTAGAATCAATAAGCTGATCTAACTTAAAAAAAACATAAAGACAATCATAGGCCCAGAGGCATAACTAAACATAACTGGGATCTGAGAGATCACATTTAGTGGGACCTCTCATTAGCCCTAATCAGTTGTCTTAATTTTATCAAACTGAAATCTGTGTCCAGCATTCCTTTGGCTTGTCGCTTGCTTACACAGCACACAGATGTCACATAAATGTTACGAATGACGGAAAGAAAAAACAAAGTCTGGAAAAGTGACAGGAACTAAGAAATGGCAGACAGGTATATATGAATAAGGTTCCCAATCAAAGGCACCAACTCAATAACAGGAACTAAAGCTCAGGAAAAGGTCTGGGACGGGGACAGGGACACAAGCTGTACAAGCAACATGCTGTTTAGAAAAAAATAACAGTCAGGATGGGAAGAAGAGCATCAGTCATGCATGGGTCTGACAACAAACAGTTCAGTCCCAATGGCCAACTTTGGAAGGTCTGTAAAGATTGTTCAGGCAATGAGGCGGGCCTGTGCTGAGAGAACAGTCACTTACAATACCGGAGCTAAACTCACCTTCATCAGGGAGGCACCCATGAGGACTGCGGGGGGGTGCAGACCATGGCTGCAAGTTCATGGAGCTCAGGACACATTTTCTTAGGAGACGTGGGCTCTCATGGTTAAGGATGTGCGGCGAGTGGGCACATGGTCACAAAAGTTCAATAGCAGTTCAAAAGCAGGAACACCCAGAGAGTCATGCAAAATACCCATCTCTGCTTCTGCAGCAGTCACACCCCTTCTGTGTCAGACACCCCCAACCAAACACATGCACCTCCCCCCAAATAAAATTCCCCAGTGCTCCACTGATCATTGCTGTTGTTTTCCCTTCAATTTACAATAATATTTGAATATATATGTAGTATGTAATACTTTCCTGGGGCAGTGTTAACGAAAAACAATCACCAGAAATGTCACCCTCATTTTTCCTTTACTTGCCATTTAGATGTCAGAGTGTCATAGTAAAGATCAATATCAGCTGGACGCTCCCCCATACCGGTCATTTAGAAATGGTGTAGGTACTCGCATCAGCCAAGGGAAGCTGGCAATGCAACCTCTGCTCATACATGTGTGTGGGAAATCGCATTTAGATGGTGTAGGAACTGATTATTCCTCTTTTAGCTCCTCATTTAGACATTTACCTTTTTTTATAAAGTCTCTCGCAATTAGGAAACATCTGCACATTGCTGCACAGCACAACTTCCATGGATAAACTGACCCGATATCCTACTTTAGTTGGAACAGTCCTACTTTGAGGCCCACTGTCCATCCAAAAACTCTCAGAATACCTAAATGTCCCACTTTGCTGACATGATTGGGGACACTGTTCCACTAAATGCAGAATGCAGGATGTCTGGTCAGTTTACAACTGCTCTGACTCTGGCTGAATGCATGGATTGGTTGAGCTTTGGCTTAATTACCGACATCTTTTATAGACCAAAGATACCTGGAGCATGTGGCCAGGGGCAGGGCTACACCTGCTTATACATAGGTGCGCACTGGGGCAGAAAATCAGCCCAGAATTTCAATGGTCCCCAGCCCTCCCATGACCAACCCTTGACATACCCAATGAGTCTCCCAATGTGCTTTCCTGCCAGGACTATAGCAGGGACAGATTAAAGGCAGGAGTAGATATGGGCACTTTCAAATCAATGGTACTGAAGCTTTAGTATTGTAAAGTTGCAGGGGTAAGTATGGCTCACCACAGCCATGAAGCTAATTCTATGTCAGAGGGGGAAGAACATGGGCTGGGGCTTTTTGCCTGGGTGGGGCGTGCAATGGAACATCATACAGGGGGTGACTAGAGGGGGAGACTAGAAGCAGCAGCCCAGCTGGCCCCAATGCATTGCAGCCCACCAGGAATTCCTGCGAGTCTCCCTATGGCCAGTCCACCCCTGCTAACACACATGAGCAGCATGGAACACTGTGGATATTTGTTCCTAAAAAGCCTATAAATGAGCCCTACCCTAAACCCCACCTTCATTACCCTCATAATGGGTTAAGAAGTCCCACGTTTAGGCCCCCAAAATAGTCCATTTATCTATGGATGGAGTCTCAGCTGTCGTCCTTTGTGCAAAGGTTTCTGGGTAACCTGTTGAATGGAATCCCATAAGGGGGGATTTATCATCTCTTTTTAAGCAGACCTAAATCCTCCCTGGTAATTCCTACAGGGCTCTAAAATAAGCTAACCCATATCTGGTAAGCCCTGCAAACTAGGACGTACCAGGGAAGGTTTAGACCTGCTTTAAAGCAGGCTGAATATCAAACCTGAGCTAGCCTCCCTACTATACCTTTCCCCCCACTAACCCCAGTGCTACAATGGGCTGGCTGCTATAGTGACTGAGTGGGAGAGTATCACCCATGATGCCTTCCAGGGCTAATGTGTAGCAGTTGAGGGTACAGGGCTAAACTTTTGGCATAGGAAAAGGCTGCTTGCACAGACTAAGTAAGTTATTTTTTTAAATCTTAAATCAGGATAAGCAGAGAGAGGTAGGGTAAGGGGGTAGTTAATTTGTTGATTTAAGTCAATTTTAATAAAAGCAGTAGGCAATATAAAGGGCAACCAAAGGCCTCTTTTAGATGTCTACCTCCCATAGTCTAACTGCAAATTTTGAGGTTATTAAGTCCAGGATGGAAAACAGAACTATTTTAATTCAGCATATTCAGGGGCGTTAACAGAAAATAGCAGAGGTGTGTAACAGGTTATCCAAGTATGTGCCTTTCATTTGCCACTGTCATGTAATAAGCTGCAGTATTTACTAGGACAGGTTTAATTAGCACTGTGTTCTCTGGCCATCCCTCATAAATGCTGCAATTGCGTTCATAGTTCAGGAATCTAGGGAACATTCTGGATGCCACGTGTAATTACATTCTCATACAGAAATCTTTTGCACAAACAAGAGAACTATGACATGAATCTGAGTTATGTATATGCGATATTGTAAATATATGTTGGCAATTTAAAAGACACATAAACAGATAATTTAAATGCTAGGATACAAGTGATAAACATTATTGGTAAAGAAGCACTTTTTATTGATTTTTGAAAAAAGACTGAATACTTTACTTTATAGAGTTTCTGACTGAACATATGTAGAGATGAGCAAACATAAGCTATTTGTAATGCTCTATTCAAACTCCAATCTATTCCTATAGAATTCACCAGGGCCAGTGCCAGCACTGGGCTTACTTGGGCTGGTCCCTGGGCCCGTACAACTTGGGAGGGCCCTCCTCACTTGGTGGTCATACGATTCACAGCAGGATGATTTCTCTTCCTCTCTTCTCTTTCTCTTCCTGTAAATTTACCTATGTAAGCACCATGGGGTTCCATTTCCTTACAGAAGAGATAGGTTTACTGTGGACTGGAGATGGAAGTTCTCCAAAGCCCTCTAAAATGCCCCCCCTAGGTCCCCACCATTCCTCCCACCCAACAAAGCCATCCATCATATTAGAGATTGCCAATTGCCATCTAGAGTGGCTGAGTAGGAAAGTAACTCTAGATGATTTTAAACAATAACAATAAGAGGTTCATGATAACTGGAGCATGGTCCAAGAAAGCAAACTATCTATCTATCTATCTATCTATCTATCTATCTATCTATCTATCTATTCCCTTTCTATGAATATATCTATACAGTATGTAAAGGACCACACTTCGCAGTCCCACCTGTCAAAATTACAATGGGATTATGCGGTATGGTCTCTTCACTTTCAACAAAACCTGATGTACAGCACCCCCTGGGGGTACGGGAGGTCAGCTTGGCACAAACACTGGCCGGTCCACAGTGACACAGGGCGGCACAGGGAGTGAGATAGGTAGGTCCACTTGGCTGCCAGCAGGCTTACTGCTCTCTCACAACCCTGACAGGCTGTGGGGCTCCTTTCACTCACACTAGTGAACAGAACCTACCAGCTTTGTAGGATGCCACCACCCTCCCATTTGAGATAAGCCTGGTTCGTTAACAACCTTATATCGAATCGCCAGGTGGTCCCAGTAGAGTTTAAATTTAAACCGATAACACGGACATGCGGATTTATAGATCAAGATAAAAGAGCAACCCAAGATTAAGTTGGATATTCAGTTGCCTGGGCACACACCGGAGGCATGTGGTGTACCCAATTTTCTTGCTCCTTCCAGCACGATGCATGTGACCTCCCCCAGAAGTGAATGCTGACCTTTGCCTCTATGGTACATTTAGACCCCTAGTGGGTCACTCCCCTCTCACCCCTAGGGACAGTCCCAATTTCCATACCCCAGCTAGGTAAAACTTCTAAACCTACTATGAATTATAAAATCCCAGTGGAAGGTCATAAGGAAGCGGTTTTGGTGCCTTCATATCTGCTTAGTTTCCCATTACACTTGGAGACCCACCATGGCTTTCCTATCTGGCCTCCAATAGAAGTTCTCTGTATCTCCTCATGCAGGGGGCCTGGAATAGAGAGAGACCTACGTGGTCACTCCTCCTGTTTTCCAGGGGGGAAAAGCATGGTGTGGGACCCCACGCCAATTTTTTAAAAATATGTAACCCTTAAAGTGGACCAAAACCCAGGATTTTGACTATCCTGGGTTTTGGTCCTTTCCCCGATCGGGGTGTCCCGCTTTGTGAAACCCCCCAGATCGCGTCAACTCACCTCTTCCTGGTCCTTTGGCGCATGCGCGGCCGCTCATTCAATCAGCGCACTGACAAGCACATCCCCCGCTACCCTCTAACAGGAAGCGTGCCCACACCGGCTATTCACAATTATTTTTTTGTTTGAGGGGTCTCCTGGGCAGAAAAGGGGGTCTACTAATACTTATTCGGCACCGCTGTAAATGGGAGGAATTAGGGCTTTTGCACGTAATATGGTATTCTTGAAAAAGGTTTTTTTTTTCAATGTTTTTTATTGTAAATGTACGATACAACGTATAATATAGTTATACAATTAATTTGCATGCACAAATTATATGCACTGTAATTTCCATATTTTACTGCTGTTACAAGTAATATTGATAATAAAAGCTTGAGGTAAAGAAGTATTTTGGTTAGAAACAATATTAAATTAGCTGAGATAAAAGAGCAAATTCATAATTATTCCCTAATTAATTCATAAATTCATTATTATTCATAATTACTTAAGAAGGATAATATAAGATAATGAGTAGGTTGGAGGGAAGGGGAAAGGATGTAAATGTTAAGGCACACTGATAATGTATTAAGAGGTTATAAGTTTTGTCATATCAGTGGGGTTTGGAAAGAAGTATTGAATCCAAGAATTCCAGATCTGAGTGAATAATTCCAAGTAATTATTTGGTATAGCACATATTTTTTCACTTGTCATTACTTTATTTACTCTAGTTGAAAGCTCTTGGAATGGCCATTGATCGTTTTCCAGGAGGCTGCTATAATTAATTTAATTTAATAATTAACATGTTTTAGAAGTTGAAACTGGTTTCTATTACATTCTGAGAGTTTTACTGCCAGCAATGCATTTTAAGGAGACGGGTTGACAGTAAACCCGAATAGTTTAGATATTAAGTCAAAAATTTTGGTTCAGACCTTCTTTTTTGCTACAGGTTGTTCATACCAAGCATGAAAAAAGAACATAAATCTTGACAGTCAAATATTTAGGTTCAGAACTTTTATTGCTACAGTTTTTTCATACCAAGCATGAAAAAAAGAACCTAAATCTTGACAGTTTCTAAAACAAAGAGGTGAAGCGCTTGCTAAGGATTGATGAATACATTCTGGTACTAGGTACCAATGCATGAGTGCTTTTGCAGTGATTTCCAAGGTTCCAACATCCATATACCTTTTGACCTTGTGAGAGAAAGATCTATAGACCATTTATCGGCATATTTAGGAAGTGTCTTACAATTATCATTGAGAAGATCTTTTAGCAATAATTATCTTATACCCAGAAAACATGCAAGGTTTTTTTCCTAAACTAAGTGGGATTGTATGAAAACTTAAATCTCTAAATAGCGAAAGGTCTCTGAAGATGGACAATAATTGTTGGCCTAAATTATGGGAAAGAATAGGGGAGCGGGTATGCACAGCCTGCAATATACAGAAATGCACTGGGTGCAGGCCCTGGAAAACTAACACTGGGAGGCTGATTCATTAATAGCGACAGATAGCGACAGATAACGACTGTTGAGCGACTGTAGCGGTATTTTGACAGCGACCGCTAGTAGTCGCTGTGCTTGGCCATTGTTCGGTGGATGATAGCGACTCCGTCGGTGTGCCGTAATGTTGAATACAAGATGCTGAGTCGCTATTTGACAGGTTCGTTGTTGTATGACAGCGCGTGATAGCGACTGGACATAGCGACCGGCACCCACCATATTCATTAAAAAATCAGCCTTAAAAATTCCTAACGCTGTGAAATGCATGTTTAAATCCCAGAGCGCAGTAGGCGATGTGTTAAAAGTAGTTTTTTAACCCCCTAACTACCCCCCAAAAAAATGGAATGATTTTGAAATAATATTCAAACCTGAATAGTTTAAAATCAGACCTGTAATATCAATTCTGCCAAAAAAAAAAAAATTTTTTTTAAATCCCCAAAAAATAAATTTTTCAGGAAGAAGTGTTCACGGATTTTTTATTTGAAATTTAAAAAATATATATATATTAAAAAATAATTATTAATTAAAATACATTCTGCTATTGAAATGCATTGGAGAGCGCCAGGTAGCGAGAGGTCATACCTGTCGCTGTTCAAGGATGTTCGCTGGCGCTGTGGGATGAGGCTGGGATAATGATGAATGAGTTGCTAGGTGGCGCTATCTCAGTCGCTAAGCAGTATCGGCTTGATAAATGTGTGATTGTGGAGGGGAGCCGGCGTTCTAGTTGCGGTACCTGGCTTTACTGGCCGGCTCCCCAGTCGCTATCTGACGCTATCTGTCGCTATTCCTTGATAAATAAGGCCCTTAGAGACACTATACTGGAAAGGCTCTGAATGGCCGCACACACTGGCAATGGATTAAAAATGTTACATTTATTAATGCAAAGGGCTGCACATGCCTAAAAACCAGATACCATAAATGACAAATGAAATACGCACCAAAACCACAGTACAATACGATTTAAGACACACACATAATCTAAAAAACTAGAACCTGGAGGGATGGTACCATCCCTGTACCATCTCTCCAGGTTCTAGTTTTTTGGATCATGTGTGTGTCTTAAATCGTATTGTACTGTGGTTTTGGTGTGTATTTCATTTGTCATTTATGGTATATATAATAGAAGTAGTATTTATTTTCTACCTTGAATTGACAAACAAATATTTAGTATATGTAACCTTTTTGTGTAACACAGTAAGAGTGCTGAAAAGGAATAATGTTCCAAACAGCATGCAAAACTTAGAGGAGTAACATATCAGTAACAGTATTTGTTATGTGTTATTGCTATAAATGTTTTAAATTTTCCTCATACATTCTCTATAAAAAAAAGCACAAAGGCTCTTTTCCATAAAGAGGCACCATTTAAGTAGCTCTTACACCAGTACCTGGAGTTTGGTCACTCTTTACAGGCGCGGCTATAGGATTTTTATTCTCCCAGTGCTGGTCCATATCCATCTACATTGTAAGGAGTTAATGATTGTTTAGAGATGCTAACAGGCAACAATCTAAACAGATACATTAGTTTGGGTAGCCATGTCTAGAGATGAGCGAATCGATTCTGATGAACCTGAATTCGTTACGAATTTCAGGAAATCTTCGGTTCGTTACGATTCCGAATATCGCCGCGATTCGAATCGCTTCTTTAAAACTCCATTTACTGCTATACAGTCCATCTGTCCCATGGGGCAAGGAATCCTGGGTAGGTGTCACATGCTACCTATCAGCAGACAGGCTTACCGATGATGTCACAGACCTATATAAGCGGCGGCCATTTTGCGGAAGATCATTCTGACACTGTATTGCGGCCAGAGCAGATCAGGCAGGGAGAGAGCGAGGGACAGATAGACAGACAGACAGACAGACAGATAGGTAGATAGATACAGCGAGGGAGAGATAGATAAGGAGAGAGGCTGTGACAGTGACAGAGAAAGACAGGGAAAGTTTTTGCATTAGCTTTCAAGCCAATTTAGTGTTAATAACACACCTGCCTATTTAGCATTTCCTTTTCCTGGTGTCATTCTTTAAAAAGCATGCTAGCATTAATATTTCAAGAGTACCTGTCTTTTAACTGGTTGCATTTTGTAAGCAAAGTCACTTTTCCACTATCAAGGCAGGCAACCTGTGTATTTGAAGAGGGGGCATCAGAAAAACTAGCATTAATATTTAAAGACTACCTGTCTAGTAACTGGTTGCATTTTGTAATCAAAGTCACTTTTCCACTATAAAAGGAGCCAACATCTGTATGTGAGGAGGGGGCATCCCAAACACTAGCATAAATATTTCAAGAGTATCTGTCTATTAACTGGTTGCATTTTGTAAAGAAAGTCACTTTTCCACTATCAAAGCAGCCAACCTGTGTATTTGAAGAGGGGGCATCCCAAACACTAGCATAAATATTTCAAGAGTACCTGTCTATTAACTGGTTGCATTTTGTAAGCAAAGTCACTTTTCCACTATCAAGGCAGCCAACCTGTGTATTTGAAGAGGGGGCATCCCAAACACTAGCATAAATATTTCAAGACTACCTGTCTATTAACTGGTTGCATTTTGTAATCAAAGACCTGCTAGAGTATGGACCATGGCGCAGATAGGCATCGGCCAACTGACTAGAATGTCTTTGTAGTAGGTCAGTTTGTCCTCCCTCTCAGTGGGTATAAAAAAATGCCCCCATTTTGTGCCAGTAGCGAGGGTCCAATAAGGTGGAGAGCCAGGAGTCATCCCGCTGACAAATGGAGACAATTCTGCGGTCACTACGCAGAGCATGTGAGCATGCATCGTGCCATTTGTGCAAGTGACTCGGAGGAACTACCTGTCTCCATCTCCATTGCATACTGCCACAGTGTGTCTGGGTCCTCTGTCTCGCCTTCCTCACAACCCTCTAGCTCCTCTGGCTGCTCCTGCTCCTCCTCTCCTGTCAGATGACTAGATAAAATGGCCATTTTGTCAAACATAAACTGTGCTTTGCTGTGCCCCACCACCTCCTCCTTCACTTCAACCCGCACAGGCTTCATGTGGCCGTGAAATGTAGGCGTCATGTCTCCAGTGCCCTGACCAGCCATGGTTGCCAACATGTGTTGTAGTACATGAAGCAGTGGAATTACATTGTTCCTCCCATAGTCCTGGCGATTGACTAATAATTGGCTTCCTCAAAGGGCCTGAGCAAATGGCAGGTGTCACATATGAGCTGCCACTGGTTTACATTGAAGTTACACAGGGGAGTCCCCCTGTGCACTTGGATCATCAAGCAATCAGTGATGGCTTTTCTCTGTTCGTACAGTCGATCCAACATATGGAGGGTGGAATTCCAACGGGTTGGAACAGCGCAAATCAGACTATGTGGGCGATACCGTTCTGACGCTGCAGCTCAAGAAGGGTGTGCTTGGCGGTGTAGGAGTGGCTGAAGTGCATGCAAAGTTTCCTTCCCGTTGTTAGGATGTCTTGCAGATGGGGGGAAGACTTCAGAAAACACTTGACAACTAGGTTGAACATGTGTGGCATACAGGGCGCATGGCTCAGCTTCCTTGTCGCAGCGCAGACAAGATGTTTTTCCCATTGTCAGTCACCATGGTTCCCATTTGCAGTGTTTGTGGAGTAAGCCATGATTTCATTTATTGATTTATGATTTTTAGCAGTTCCTCCCATGTGTGACTCAAGACAAACCATGTGAAGAACAACGTGAAGCCGCCATGTCCTGCACACATGGTAGGCTGGAAGGGCACTGAAAAAAATAACCAAAGAAATAAAAATACCGAAAAAAAAATACTTATAAAAAACAAAATACAAAAAATAATAAAAAATGAAAAAAAAATTGTAACTAAATATTTAAAAAGGACAATTAAAAAAATGCAAAAAACAAAATTCAAAAAATATATATTTTAACAAAATACAAAATATAAAAAAAAAAGAAAATAAAAAATTAACCCCCCAAAATAATTTGATAAATTTTATGTTATTGTTATTATGTTATATGTTATTGTTATTATGTTATATGTTATTATATGTTAGAATTATAAATGTGTTCAAATAAGATAAATGTTAACAATTAATATGTAATTGACAATTAGGCACTTTTTTCTGTGACACCATTGCTAAGTGCAAGTGCACTGTCACAGGCACAACGGCCTAGGAGCATGGAGGCCACAGCAGAGGGACCTGTCCAAGTTGCTGTTGTGGTTGTGCAGGAACCACAATCACCCAGTCGGCCTTAAAGGATATATTGTCCCTGACCGTAGTTACAGCTCCAGACGTAGGCGCTGCCGTGCACTTTGGTACACACTGACAGGCTAAAGGACTGGCCCACCTTCTGTTCAACATAATTGTACAGGGCTGGTACTGCCTTCTTCGCAAAGAAATGACAGCGTGGGACTCTCCACCTCGGCTCGGCACAAGCCATCAGTTCTCTGAAAGGTCCACCACCTCAAAAGGGAGGGACTGCAGCACCAGCAACTTATACAGGAGCACATTTAGCTTCTGCATGTTGGATGAGTGGGCACATACTGTTGTCTCTTGGACATGGCTTGGCCAATGGATTGCTGGTGGAATGACTGACTCAGATTAAGAGGAGGAGGAGCATCTGGAGCGACAGCAGATGGGTATGACACACAGGAGGTGGTGGAGCCTTGGCTGGCTGGAACAGGGAGCGGCGTGCCACTGGGTAATGCAGCAGGCTGGAACACCACTTTGGAGCCAACTCTCCCAGGCCGCTTTATGGTGACGCTGCAAATGTTGACGCAGGGCTGTGGGTCCAACATTGGGACCCTGCCAACATTTTGCCTTCTGCCTACACATCTTTCATATAGCCATGTTAGCCTCCTGCGGATGCTTGATGAAAAACTGCTACATCGCCGAGTAGTTGATTTTCCTACCAACAGTTCGCACTAATTCACTGCTACTGCCACCACCACGACCCCAGGGACCCTCTTCCACTACCTCCTGGGAAGGTAGCCTGCCGCGCAGTAAGTGGTCTACCCCAAGCACATTTGCCTTCATACTTCCCCTTCTGCCACCATGCTGACCGCTAAATCCGTCACTCTCCATCACTCCAAGCCTTTAAAAGTGCCCTCAAAACTCACTGATGTCCTCCTCAGGTTCCTCAACAGTGTCTGCTTAAGGAGCCAAAACGCTTGCAACACCTCCTCCCACGACACTCTCCTTATCACTACTTGCCCGCCTAGTGGAAGAAGCGGTCAGTGTCTCCTCCACTTCTTGGCTGGGCAGTAGCTGCTGATTTTTCATATTATCAGATCATCCTCACTGAATAGCGGAGCTGAACCCAAAGCATAAGATATAACCGACAGTTGACTGGGGGTGTCAGATGTCACTTGTGATGAAGTGGATGATCATGTTAACCAATGGATGACGGCAGATGGGTTGCTGGTCAAGACACGACCACTAGATGATACCGGGAGATTAGACCTCTCACTGAGACTTCTGCTGCCACTCACCCCTAATCTGCTGAGACCTCTGCTTGATGAATTTAGGCCTAATATGTTACTATGTTACTAATGTGTTACTATGTTACTAATATGTTCCAAAATATGCAGGCCTGAAGCTGTATATCAGGCTCAGCGAAACAGAGGCAACTTTTTCACCACAGGTGCTCTTCGTGTCAAATTTGTGACATCACCACCACCTTCTCATATGTAACGTACCAGATTTACTCAGGCCATTTATAAAGCCGCTCACCAGATATTCAAAAACAAACACGCATTAAGCATAAAGCTATAAAGCTTGCGCGAGCCCATGAGTAAGTCTTGATGACGAAACGCATTGGGCGGAGCTAAGGACGGTCACGTGACTTGCTTGACGAGCAGCTCCGCTGACTACGGCCGGAGGAGGCAGTGAGCTGTTACTCATTTGCTGTATGCTGGTTTGTGCGTATTGTGCGGGAAAGTCTTAGGCCCTTATTCATCAAGCGATAGCGCCAGGTAGTGTCTCACTAGCGCCAGGTAGCGCCAGCTATCGGCGGCTACCGACTCCAGAACGCCCGGCGGACACAATCACGCATTTATCACGCTAAATGAGGCTAGCGCCAGCGAGAGCGTCAACTAGCGCGGGATTCATCATGTAGCCGACTGCAACGAACAGCGCCGCTGCTAATCCCATCACAGCGCCAGGTATGACCTGTCGCTACCTGGCGCTCTCCCATACATTTCAATGGCAGACACTGCAATGTTTTTTTTAAGTGGTTTTTGTGTTCTTGTCTTTTGGCCAAATTTCAACACGGGTTGTTTCGGATATGTTTGATTAATCTGTCTTGTTTTTATTGTTTTTTTGATGAAAGATGTAATTTTTACACTGGAATGTTGTGAGTGAAATCTAAAATGCATCTCCTCCCACAAAACACAGGCTCAAAATAGCTTGCTTTCACAACACACATGGCTTGTAAACCTACTTTTTAGTCAGTCATGTTTGGCGCTCACGTTCGCTCATTGAAATTGTCAGCGCCCAAGCTATTCGGCAGTCCTGTCCTTGATGAATCTGTGGTGGTCAGAGTTTGTGCAGTCGCTTTTTTGATTCGCTATGTGGCGGCGCTAGCGTCGCTGTGCTGCGCTGTGCTGTTCATACATGTGCCTTTCTGGCATTTTCCCTGAATTCACTTGCAGTGACCCCAGTCGTTCTTAATGAATACACTGTAGTTGTGAGCGTGCATGTCCACATTCTGCTGGATTTGTTCAGGCGTACAAGCTCATAACAACCCGTTATGCATTCTCCTGTGTGCAACATTATCATGTAGTTGGATATTTTGCTTGTGTTATTATTTTATGAAGGATTGTTATTTGTAAGCAACCAGCTTTGTTTTTTCTCTGACCTATGCATTACAGGATATTGAACACCCAGCTAAATCAAGCTAATAATTAATGGCGTCTTTGCCAATAGCTTGTTGTAATGCGTAAAGATCCTCTTTCCGCCACTTAGCTTGCACATAGCGGATATTAGCTAGTTCCTGGTGCGCAGAGTTTTTTTTTTTTTTTTGGTCTGTCGCTTTCATCATATCCACTTCCGGTTTCCTCCTTTGCGTTTCAAAGCAACCTAAAGCTGAAAATTAATAGCGCTTTGTCCAATAGCTTGTTGTAATGCGTAAATCTACTATTACCGCCACTTAGCTTGCACATAGCGGATATTAGCATGTTCCTGGTGCGCGGAGCGTTTTTTTTTTGTTTCCTGTAGCTTTCGTCATATCCACTTCCGGTTTCCTCCTTTGCGTTTCCACCATGCTGCCCAGGAGACGGATTATGCGCCTCCCCAGCTCCTCCTCTGAATCTGGCCCCCCCTCCCCTCCCCCACCTCCCCCACCTACCTCACCTCCCCCACCTAACCCCCCTCCACCCCCCCCCCCGGGCCAGCAAAAAAGAAAAGGAAGAGGGTGGATAGCCGCGTAAATGGCAAGGTGGTCAAAGTGAGTATGTTTATCTTGGATTATATGTTTAATCTGTTCTCAGTATAAATGTTTAGCCCATTGGTCTGATGTCATGTATTGATAATTGTTTTTTTTTTCATTTCTCATAGGATTTCTGCATCCACCAATATGATTATGCCCGTGGGGGCAAGAAGAGAATAGCCCTGGAGGTGAAGGCCACAGGTCCGGCGCTTCCACACCAACCTAAGTGTCCGTTCCATCATGCAAAAATGGTCGGACTTCAAGCGCCAGGACCCTGAAGGCGTGTACCGCCTATATGATGCCTACGCTTCAGGTAAGTTGAAGCTTATGCTATGTTTATACTTTTTTAAAAATAATATTCTAAGCTGTGTCCATTTTGGGTATTAATATTAATTATTTTCATTCACCCCCTCAACACAGATAAGCGTCCTCCCCTGGGGAAACGTGGGAAGGGATTCCCACGTCGGGGGAGTCATCGGGGGAGGGTCCCTCTCGCGGGTCCTATTTAGAGGATCCAGGGGAGGAAGGGGATGACGCCCCAGAGGAGTGTGCTGCTGGGGGGCTGTCAGGATCTAGCCTCAGCTCCTCACACTCTGACTCTGAGGAGTCTCAACAGCCAAGGGGCCACTCTCAAGTGGGGAGTCCAAGTGGGGTGGAAGTAATGGACTCTCCCACACTCCCTGAAGGAGCAGGGAGTGAGAGGGAGGAGGGTGGCCCTTTGGCTGGGGGATCTTCGGAGCAGAGTGTGAGGAGCCGAGGCTCCCCGCCTCCTCCTCAGAGCCCTCCCTGGGCTTCAAGTGGCAGCTCATCCCCTGGTGAGTGCACATTTAGTCAGTGTTAGTCTGTGACAGGTTTCATATGGCCATTTGTACTTAGCCCTTGCCATTCCTCTCTAATTTGCAGGGCATCATATAGGCGGCACCTCCAGGAGCTTTTGGCAACGCCTTCTCCACGGGCATAGTCATGGTAAGTGTTTGTTGTTATCCCTCACATTCCCTATGTTATGACATTCCTTAAAGTGGACCAACACCCATTGTTGATTGTGCTTGGAATCTCTAAGCTTCCCTGCCCAATCACCTCCCTCACCCAGGGCCCCCCCCCAAAAGCCCACAAACTCCTTACCTCATTGGGGGTGGCAGAAGCCACCGCCGCAGCCTCCTGCGTGCCCCTCTAGATGTGTGTGCGCCTGCGCTCTCCGTTTCATAATGGCCTGCGCGTGCGCACGCACCGGAGGAGTGATGCGCGGAAGGCAGCGGCGGCGGACGGTGTCTCACTCAAATTGTTGGGCCCTGCCAAAGTGGACCAAAACACAGGATAGTATCAATCCTGGGTCTTGGCCCACTTTTAACATACACATGTTTCCTGGTCCATAGGCCAAGCTGGTTTGATAATGTACATTAACATCACAAGCCCCACTACAGTGCAATCCAACTGGCAACCACCCCTATGTTTCAGCCCACAACATGATGGGGGCTAACAAATGTGTTATTTTTGTAAGTTGTTCCGGCTAACACATGTTGCACACTATTAACATTCTACAATCAACTGCAAATTAGTCCTTACCATTGCACTGTCAAGGTTATAGGCACATTATCTTTATGTGTCCATGTTGCAACCAAAAATAATTTACATGAACTCATGGACCAGGAAATATGCTAATGTCGGACAACATGTGTGTAACCATGCAAGCATTTGTTTTTGCAGACTCCATAACCAGATGGCTGACAAATAGTCATGTGTCATTGGCCCACTAATCTTGCTTTTCTATTTTGCTTTCTCCTGACAGATGTGGCCACGCAGACGGAGCCGGTGTACATCACCACCACACCTCCCAGGACGGCCAGCAGCATGGGCCCCAGCCACAGCTGCGATGGTGAGTACATCCCACTTCATATGCCTAAAGACTTGTGACCCCTATGTCTTATAGTTAATTCTGGAGACATTTACAATGTACCTATGTGTTTTCTAAACACATCTAGGTTACATGTGTTTGGCCAACAATCCTACATGCATGTCTGCATGCTTGATTGTTGGCTCACATTCTTGATTTTGCCACATCGAGGCAAATTGTGGTTTCTACCCAACCAAATTGGCCTGCTAAGGTGGTGACCTCTAATATGCTTGGGCCAACCAGTTTACTCGTTAGGACTTAGGCCCTGATGTTTGGCTGTAACTAAACAAATAAATGTCCACACTGGGACTTATACCTTCTTTTATTCCCAAGAGTTAAGAGTAAATGTATGCTTGGGATGTTGTGGCCATATTTAAGGCAGCCACTAGTACTCATATAATGGTAACACATAAAGGCACAGTTGCCAACAATGTGAATGTGAGTGTCAGCTAATTGTAGGCACTTACATTACATTGCTACATCTGTGTCTGTAGAGGTCACATTCTAGATTTTGATTATTGTTTTTTTATACTCTCTACAGCTTGTGTAAACCAGCATCGCAGACTGTGGCGGTCGATCCGGCGTCTTCGCCTTATGCTGCTGGCCTTGAAGAGGCGTCGTTAGGGTGGGGGTGATTGATTTTAGGCACTTTGCGGCCAAATGTTGGGCCTGTTGCCCGCCTTGTTTAATATACATTTTGTATTTTGGTAATTACAGTGTGTTGTGCCTTGTCAAGCATAGTTTAAGTGTCTACAAACCCATTCTTTGTAAAATTTTGGGGTACCTTTGTAGCCATTTAATGTGTAAACCATAGTAAGATATGGTCAGCAATGTGTGTCATAAATTTTTCCATACATTTACATATCTAGATCAAGAGACTCATCCCTGACTGTGTTCTTAGCTATGTCTTAGGAAAAACACAATTTCGAGGTGGGGTAATCAAATATATTTCACACAAAATCAAAACAACCACAAACCAATTAATATTCTTGGCTTGGGGGCCCGGGAGGTTGGGAGTCATTGCTAGGGGTGGTGTTGGGGGCCAACAGTGCAGTAAAAAAAATAGACTGCTGTTGTATGAGCTGTTGTGTCAACAACAAACTTTGTTCCTGGAGCTGTAAAGATTGCTCCATAAGATTGGCCAGCCGAGCCAGTTCCCGGTTCGTTTGTTGTTGTTGGCCTTGTCTCAAATCTTCGATCTGGCGCTGCAGGGCCTCATTTTGTTGCTGACACATCAGCACCTGATTTTCCAATGCCGCAATGCGCTCATTAGTTCCATCACGCGGCTGTTGGCGACTGTAGTCCTCCAGCATCCGGACCCCTAGTTCGTAAAACTCCGCACTGGTCGGTGCAACACCTCCTCTTGCTCTGGTTTCAGGCTAAAAAAACAAAATAAATGATTTTAGTGAAACTGAAACAATGCAGGTATGCCCCTCCAAATCATTTCCCCAAAGTGTAACAATCCAACTTACCCTTGCTTGAGCCTCTGAAGCTTGGCCACATGGCACTTGTGAAGAGGTCCCAGCTTGGGGTTCTGGTCTGGCCTCCTGCCAAAACAACAAAGAAAGAAAATGTGACATGTTGGTTCATGGCCTACCCACGAACATGGCAATGTGGTTATTGTTCCTCTAAATCAGCCATGTTACCTCCGTGTCGTCCGGCAGATGTAGGTCCGGGGTCTGGCTGCCAGAGAGGGGCAAATCCACATCTGAGAGATCGGGCAAGTTGGCATATGCTAAACAGGAAAGTCATGTTAGTAGGTCAGTGTCCCAAACTCAAATGTAACATGGATAGACTATCGAGGCCATACCTCCACAAAGTGCCAGATTACACACTAGGCAAAAGGTATCTTGTAAACTCAGATTGCTAACATGTATGTAAGAGGAAGATGAGCCAATAATTGGGCCAAAAAAGAACATTGCGAAAATTACACATACCCGCACTCTCCCAGATGTCTTGAGTTGGGCCCTCACTCGAGCTTTGCCCTTGAAAATACATGTTTAAACACAAGTTGGCCTACTAAAGTTCCACAAAAGTAGTGCCAAAATCCGTACTAGATAATCAAGCAAAACCAACTTACCCTCATCTCTGGCAGCCTCAACGTGAAGGGCCCTTTCCGGACAGCCACTTCCGAGATTCCGGCCAACTAAAATACACAATTAATGTCTCTAAATATTCCTACAACTACTCGGGTGAATGTTTGTCTTTAAATATACCCAAAAAATGCATTGCCTTCACTCTAAAAACTATACTAATTACCCTGGGGATGGCAAATCCAATACCAATAGCCATCTTCAAGTTGACATAGCAAACATGTAGATTATTAGACTAACCAAATAGAACCAGTGTCACATAAACAGCATAAAGGATACATTTTTTTAGCCAATACACACCAACAGGGTCCTGTTGACCTGCAACCTCGGAAGTGGGGTCCAAAGATGAACCAGTCACTTGGCCTACAAAGAAAAAACAGGAATGATAGACATGCACTTGTGTTAAAGCGGCTAAAGCAAGGTTGACACATGCACTTACCGGCATCCAAAGAGTAGCTTGGCTCCTAAGGAGATGCTGGTGCCAATGGCGGTGCAGCTAGGCAAAAGCAAAGAAAACATTTAGCCATTGGTAATGTGCGGCACAAAATAAACCATACATTAAGGTGTGTGTGAGCAGCTCAATCACTTATATTCCCTAATCAAGGCCAGTGTGGCTTCCACATGTATATGCAGATATATGGCCACACATCTCTGGCTTCCAACATAGCTACACATGTTAGGGCCTTGTTAGTTAGTTGCAGAGAGGGTTAAAGTGGACGTGAAAATAGTCCGCAGGCCAATATTATTAATCCTCAACAGTGGTCAAATCTATTGTTTGAGGTGCTACCACACCCATTTTTGCACAAAACAACAAGCCCCTAAATTAGTGATAAATACCTTCAATGGCAGACTGGGTTAGGCTGGAGGCTGGTTGAAGGGCAGGATTTGGGGTGTCCTCCTCCTCCCCCGACTCATGGACAGCACCATGTGCACCTATGCAGAAAGCAACAGACCAGAAAGTAAAACATTTATGAGGTATAATGTACTACTTCACATGTCCTACTGTTAGTTGGCCAGAAAGAGACAAAGCAAATCACATACATTAACATTAGCTGCAAAAAATATGCAGAAAATATGTACCTTCAGTCCAACCTGTGGTGTCATCCCCAGGATCCACACCCTGCAGCCGAGCAAGTGGAATTTTGGCCTTCAGCATCTCCTCATATGGCCTGTAGGTACTCTTTGGACCCTGGATGAACCCACTGTCGACATCAAGATCATGATTCATCTTTTGCGTAAGGGCCCTTTTCAAAGTGTAGAAGCGTTTCCTGCAGGATGGGCCACTACGTGGGTGTTGAGCACTGCTAGTAAGCTCTTCACCAGTGGCATCCCACAATTTGCTCCTTTCTTGTTTGCCTATTGACTTGCTTTGGGAGCCAAATATCAGCTCCCATTTAGCAAGTGTAAGGCGCACAAGAGTATTATTCTCCGCCAAATTAAATTCTGGCTCCCTCTTGGCACCTGGGCGCTTAGCCTGGGGTGCTGCATCACCTTCAGCCTGGGCCCTTTTCCTTAAGGGAGGTCTGCGCACAGCACCCACCACACTCCTACTTGGGCCAGCTGTGGCTGGCAGATGTCCAGAATTTGGCTCCATCCTGTAGCTGCACACACACACCAATACACAACCAACAAGCACGCATGCAGACTACAGAATGGTATCACCGTTTGTGGGGTTTGGGCAGGTTTTATGTGCTCTAACAGCCAATAACAAACAGGTCCACTTAATTGATTAACACATACTGGCCAGGTTCTTGTAGCCACAGCTCCAATGCACTGACTGAACCATGTGTGGTAGCCAATTAACTAATTACAGACCTCATTAACCAAACAACACACAACTAAAGACAACAATGTACTCATGTATAGTAAACACTTGTGACATGTGGCTATACAAACGGCTATTTAAATAAAGAGCAGCTTACCTTTCATTGGTCCACCACAGAATTTTCTGCCATGTCCGTTAATGCACGGAAGTTTAGGCTCACGTACGCTAGTAGCGCTACTAGCGTGCGCGTGCGCACTCCGTTTCACGCACACCTGGGTCAGCTAATTGGAGACAGGAAATAGCAGAGCAACGCAAAAGGTGGCAAAGCGGACCTGTCCTTTTTCAAAGTGAAGTATAAATGGCTGGATTTGGCAACCTTCTGGTATTGTTACACTGTGGCAAAGGCTGTGGTGTGGTGCTTTGGTCCCTTAGCTCATTTGAGTGTCTGGCTGGGTTTTGTCCTCACTCTCTGTGGCTTGTTGGGTGATTTCTGACATCAGTGCTGTTTCTTTAGGAGATTGATTTTGTTGGCATATGCAAATATTGTGGAGCATACAGCAAGTGAGGCTTGATTTTGGGGCCTTTTGTGGGCTGTGCAGCAGCTCCCCTCTTGGTTGTGCCTAACTTAGAAAGCTGTTTTTCAGCAGTCTGGTGGTTCTGACCACTATACTTCTGGTTTTGTGGTGAGCTGCATTGTAGTGAGTGTGTGAGGATTGTGCTTGCTTGTGTGTGTGGTGTGTTTGTGGTTTTTGGTTTTGTTTTGCTTCTTTTGTATATCTGTTGAGTGTGAGATGGATAAGAGGGTGATATATGGGTTATGGGAGCAGGGATGTGTGAGAATGCTGGAAGAGCAGGAGGACAGGGAGGGGGGTGCTGTGAGGCTTAGGGCACCCCGCTCCTTTGGAATCCGCCTTTCAGTGTGGGATTTAAGTGACGAGCAGATCAGGAGCTGCTTCCGTCTGAATCGTGCTGCACTACAGTCCCTATATGATCAGATTAAGCACAAAATCGAGCCATCCACCAAACGCACTCCATTCCAGGCATAGTACGCCTATGTGCCACTCTCAATATTTTGGCATGAGGGACCTTCCAGGCAACCTCTGCCCTCCTCAGCGGGATCAGCCAGGCTACAATGAGCCGCATATTTTTCCAGGTAGTACTGGCGATTTGTGATTTGATCCCTATTTACATCAAGTTTCCTGAGGATGAGGTTGCCAAAATAAAACATGCATTCTATCTCATGGGAGGGATCCCGAATGTGCTAGGGTGCGTTGATGGTACACATATCCCTTTCCGCCCTCCCCGTGCACAGAGCTGCATTTTAGGAACAGAAAGCAATTCCATTCGCTGAACGTCATGGTCGTCTGTGACCATGAAATGAAGCTGCGGGCCGTGAGATCTGGCTTCCCCGGCTCATGCCACGATTCTTACGTCCTGCAGCGGACAGTCCTGTGCCGGAAGTTCGAGATCAACGAAATGCCAGCTGGCTGGCTACTGGGTAAATAATTAACCATGTCAAAGTATTTAGCATCAAATATGTGGGCTAGTAAGCTATATTTTTGAAAATGAAACCAAAAACATGTACTAGTACTAATTGCTGTCTCTCTCCTTGTGTTTTTTCCACAGCGGATAAGGGATATGGGCAGAGAACGTGGGTGATGACTCCGGTCAGAAGCCCACAGACCTCTGCCCAAGAACGCTACAATGCAGCACATCGCAAAACCCGAAGCATTGTGGAACGAACCATCGGCCTGCTGAAAGCACGCTTTCTCTGTTTGGCACGCCCAGGAGGAGAGATGCTGTACAGTCCACAAAAGGTCTCCAAGATAATCCTCGCCTGCTGTGTGCTCCACAATCTCTGTATATGCCACAGAATCCAATCCCCTGAAGAAACAGCACTGGTGCCCGAAATCCCCAACTTGGCCGCAGAAACGAGTGAGGACACCCAGAGTGGCTTTGAGCTAAGGGAAAGCATGATCTCTTCGTTTTTTGTGGTAAGCTAACTACCCTTCACTCTAATCCAAGTACTGCACTACAGGGGAACTATTTGTTGGCTACAATCATAATTTGTCACAAACCACTATAAGGGGGTTGTAAGATGACCTAACCCACTATAAGGGGGGTGTAAGATGACCTAACCCACTATAAGGGGGGTGTAAGATGACCTAACCCACTATAAGGGGGGTGTAAGATGACCTAAACCACTATAAGGGGGGTGTAAGATGACCTAAACCACTATAAGGGGGCTGTAAGATGACCTAAACCACTATAAGGGGGGTGTAAGATGACCTAAACCACTATAAGGGGGGTGTAAGATGACCTAAACCACTATAAGGGGGGTGTAAGATGACCTAAACCACTATAAGGGGGGTGTAAGATGACCCAAACCACTATAAGGGGGGTGTAAGATGACCTAAACCACTATAAGGGGGGTGTAAGATGACCTAAACCACTATAAGGGGGGGTGTAAGATGACCTAAACCACTATAAGGGGGGTGTAAGATGACCTAAACCACTATAAGGGGGGTGTAAGATGACCTAAACCACTATAAGGGGGGTGTAAGATGACCTAAACCACTATAAGGGGGGTGTAAGATGACCTAACCCACTATAAGGGGGGGGGGAAGTTGAGCTAACCCACTATAAGGGGGGTGTAAGATGCCCCAAACCACTATAAGGGGGGGGGGAAGTTGACCAACATAACAATTAGGGTTGTTGTGCAAGTTGGCCCAAAATGTTATTTAAATTTTATTGTTTTTTTTTTTAACTGCGAAAAAGCCAAATTAAATATAAATACTAACTGCACTTTTTATTCTTTTTCAGGCACCCCGATAACAATCCAGTGGATTAAAAATTTTTCGTTTTCAAACAAAACATTTAAAACATAAATAAAAAATCTAAAAATAAACATGTTGCAATGTGTTTACTTCTGAAGGTACTAACATTGATTTCAAGCCCACAGCAAAGCAAAGCGCAGGCGCTGTGTTGAATAGCGTGTGTCAAAATGAAAGCGCCTACAAAGCTGATCTGAAACATCATATTCAGCAATGTAGGCATTGTTCCCAACAACGCCAGGTAGCGACTGAGGAGGCCTGCTCTAGCGAATCGCTGACGCCCGCGGCGTACGCTAGCGGCGCTCATAGCGCCATACTTCAGTCGCTCATCTGTCGCTACCTGGCGCTATTACTGAATCGGCCTCCCCGATGACGCCTAAGCTTTACAGCTTTATGCTTAATGCATGTTTGTTTTTGAATATCTGGTGAGCGGCTTTATTAAGGGCCAGCGGCCATTCACTTGAGTCTAGCTGTGTGTGACACTATTGGAGTGCTTTTGTTCTTTTATCTTTTGCATGTGTTTTAATAAACCCGGATAAAGTTTCTATGTTTTTGCGGAAAGTGGCTTTATTGCCTAATAAGAGTATACTTAAGGGGGTTACTACCCGAGTGCCCGAATATAAAAGCATTGAATTTAGCCAAAGGAGAAAAAGTGGAGCCATTAAGTGGAATCAGATGTGCTTAAAACCTGACTAAATCTGGTACGTTATATATGAGAAGGTGGTGGTAATGTTACAAATTTGACACGAAGAGCACCCATAGTGAAAAAGTTGCCTCTGTTTCGCTGAGCCTGATGTACAGCTTCAGGGCTGCATATTTTTGAACATACTGAGTGACGGGACTGAAGTGACAACAGTCTAAAGGCTTGGAGCGAGATTTTTTAAAAATTATATGTTTAGTGTGTATATATTTAAGCACGTTTTTTTGAGAATGGTTAAGTTCTATTTGTTGTAATATGTTACTAATATGTTACTATGTTACTAATATGTTACTAATATGTTACTATGTTATTAATATGTTACTGTTACTAATATGTTACTAATATGTTACTATGTTATTAATATGTTACTGTTACTAATATGTTACTAATATGTTACTATGTTACTAATATGTTACTAATATGTTACTAATCTGTCACTCCCCAGCTTCACCTCTGCTTGATGAATTTAGGCATCTGCAACTTCTCTGTGCCCATCCTGGCACTTCTCTGCCTGGCATACTTAGTGCGTAAATGAGGGGAGAACAAAACGCTACACTACACATAAAACAGGATTTGTCGATAACAGCAGCAGGTGTGTAACTATCTATGGCCTTTCACTAAGTAGGTGACTAACTAGGCCCTGAAGACTTTAACAGGAACAAACGGCCTGATGCAGAGCCTCCCCCGGTCTGACCTTAAAACCTTCCGATTGTCCGGGGCTCCCGTTTGAATGGTGGCTCAAATGTGATGCAGAGCCTCCGTCGGAATGGCTCCGTAACTGATCCGTCAATTTGACTTCACTCGGGAAGTTTTTTGGGCTCTCTCGGGTGCCTTCAATTTGATCGGGGCTTCCGTTCCCGTTCACACGGGCGGCCCGTTTTTCCCTGCTTTTTCCTTGCTTTTTGAACGTACCTGCTTGGTTTCCGTCGTATTTGACCTTCAATTTTGTTGTTTTTTCAAGTATACTTACATCTCCATGGCTCTTCAGTTGCCAATCTGGCTACACGCAAGTGCACATCCCTCAAACTCCATAGGAATATGCATATGGCAACAACTGCCAATTTGACACATATATCTATTGGCATTTTTTTTGGGGTGTTCCTTGTCCTTAATGCATACCTTAATCATCTTGTAGTTCCTTCTTCCTTGGCTTTAATGCATACCTTAATCATCTTGTAGTTCCATCTTCCTTGGCTTTAATGCATACCTTAATCATCTTGTAGTTTCATCTTCCTTGGCTTTAATGCATACCTTAAACATCTTGTAGTTCCTTCTTCCTTGGCTTTAATGCATACCTTAATTGTTTGTGTTTTTTTCTGTTTTATTGTCCCATATCTAAACCTTTTGTGTGTCATGTAAATGTGTGCTGATGTTGTGTGATGGTACTTTTGCAGGAAAGACAACTCTCGAAATATTAATAATTATTTATTATTAAATTTTTTTTTTTTGGCTTTAGTTTTGTATTTGTTTAAAATTCTTTGTAAAAACATAAAAATAACAATATTTACATTTTTAAAGGAAAAAAAACAAAAATTAGGCCTCGGCGTCTGTAGCCTGTTGTTTTCTTTGATCTGTGAATGAAAAACAACATTACTTTAGCATTGTTTTTTGGGTTTGTTTTTTTTTTGTTTTTTTTTGTGCACTTTTTAAACCGGACCTTCTGCGTGATTTAATGAAAAGCCCAAACTCTTAAAAAAAATTTCCACAGCATCCTAAACTAATATATATTAATTTTTTAGTCAATCAATTATTATTCTTTCCCCCACTGGGCTGCAACTCAGTTCAGGAATTTAGGATACGTGCAACGCCATGTTGACTCTGAAGCATCACACTTACTAAGGAGAGGAGAGTGGGATAAGGTACAGGGGGTGGGTTATAGCTGTGCTTTGCTCACACAGAGCAGAGCTGTGCTCTTGAAAAAGTTGGTAAGATGATTTGTAAGGTGGACAATCTGTATGTACAGGGTGTGGGAAATATGTAAGATAGCCTCTTAGTCATAGTTAAGGTCCGCTTTAAGGGCTTTTTTTGATAAATTTTAATGGAAATGTTAAAGACTTTTAGTTTTCTAATGGTATTGTTTGCTCATTTTCTTTAGTTTAAATAAACACCACTTACAAGGTTTAGGCCGCACATTGCGTCGGGGGCGGAGTCTCCCTTCATCCTCCCTCTGTGGCAGTTGGGAATCTGTATGGATGACCAACACACTGATATTAGAGACTGTTGTTCTTTCATGAATATAATATTAAGTTAGGCTTCTAGGTATCAATCTACTCACCTTCCCCAGCAACCTCTTCCTCCTCGCCCCCTTCCTCACTCATCCCTTGGGATGTTCCAGCGACGTCTGAATCTACAACAATAGTGCACATGAGTATCTGTATTTAATGCATGTATTTCCACATATCTAACTATATTTCCCTTACCGGAGTCAGGTTGAGGCTCTGTTCTGCTAGACTCCCTGCCGTCAGATCCCCCCCTCCCCTGCATGCTTAGGTCCAGCGGCTCCTCCGAGTCACTTACAGAGGAGGGGGTGGCCGTTGACCCTGGCGGTGGGACACCTACACCTTCACCTGTTTCGCCCAACACTGGGCTGCGTGTCCTGGTCCGGGTGGGGCGGAACCGTAGATTCCATTCATGGGCTGAAATACAAACACAATCATTAAACCACGCCCAGGCGAGGCCAGGGTTATAGGTGCATTTACATTTTCAACACTTACATGGGAAATGTTTGGCGAAGTACCGCCTCACCCGGGGCTTATGCCTTCTTTTTAAATCAGACCAGTGTTGGGCGATCTGGGTGAAGGTATAGGTGGTTTGGGATCGGCGTTCTATCGCCTCCACCACCTCCAGGGCCAACGTCCGTTTGGCATAATCTGACGGCAGGAAGTCGTAGCGATTCCTCAGCATCATCTGTTATTAAAAAATACAAGGACACACCATTAATCCACCAAATACATTAACAAGTTTCCTGGCCTAACTCAAGTCACTATATTAACCTCTTGCTGTCTCACATTGCCCTAGTTCTGCTATCTGCATGTAGGCTAGTTTGTTGCTGCGTACATGTGTTAAACTAAGGTGGGCTGGTATGTAACGTGACAAACTAAGTTGTTTCAGACTATTCTTGTTTTTTTTTTTTTTTTTTTTAATTACAAGGAATGTGTGCGCGCACATAAACGCACGCTCGCATACTCACATCCATGATGATGTCTTCCTGCTCCGGGGTAAAGATGGCGGGCGACATCTTGTCTTCTTTACAAAGCTATAGCTCTGACGTTCCCCCGCGTTGACGTGCGTGCGTGCGCGCAGGCGCGCATTCGCTGTTGTGCACGCCCACACGGGAAACATATTTAAAGAACAAGCCACTCCGCTCGGTGTAGGATACCATATCAATATTGGCAGACCTAAAGTGAGCAAAAATAGCCAAGCAAGGCCAAAGGATCATAGCAGCCGCACATATGCCTCATTCTAAATAAAACAGAAGAGCAGGCACAACACACATGCAGAACATGCACCAACTAAAACGGTGGGTACTCCACAGACACAGGCACATTCCCAAAAACGCAGGAGCAAGGAGTCATTAACCCATTCACCCCCGCCAGAAAAAAACAAACAAACACACCAGGGTGCTAAATCTAGTAAGACCCTGCAGCATACTCAACCTCAACACACCAAGCATACCCACAAAACCAAACACATCAGCAAGGGTAAGCGTATTGGCAAAACAAACACCCCACCAAGGTCAACCACCCCTCCACCTCAACACTCTGGTACTCACAATTCCAGTACCTCAGATAACACATGCAGCTCAACATCTGATAGCTCACCAGGAACTCAGACATTAACTCAGAGCAGCACATACACACCCTCAACCTCCCCCCTAAGCCCAAAAACCACACACAACTCCCCAGATAGCCAACCATCTATTTCAAGTGATGCAGGGGACAACACACACCCATGTGGGCGCTAACGACGCTGTGGGTCCCTAAAAGGCCGTTTTTGCTAAGCACAAAGCATGGCTGTTGCCAATGCTGTTTGGGTACATTATGGGGTTCTGTCCGTCGAGATACTAAACAAATCAAGCAGACAGTTGTGGACCTGAAATCATATAGTTGTACAAAAATGGACATGCGCCGGCAGCAGAGGTAAAGCCCAAATGCATTTAGAGTCGCTTTTTGACCAGCATGTAACACTTCTTAGGTGTGATTTAATCTTCCCCAGCCTGCAGACAGGGGGTGGTTTCAAGAAAATACATTGGCCACAAGGTCGGCACGGATTGTGTGTGCTGGCCCACTTTGTGTACCAGTGTAAGGAGGGGTCTGCTCGTCAGAAATAGGTAAAGGTTCTGCACCCAGGTCAGTATATCGAGCAATCCTGCTTCTAATGGCAAGGTTGTGCAGGACCCCACAAGCAATAATTATTTGGATAACCTTGCCAGGCTGATACTGAAGAGAACCCCCACTCTGATCCAGACATCGGAAATGCATCTTCCACAACCCAAAGGCACGTTCCACCACAGAGCGAGACCTCCTATGGGCTGTGTTGTAGCGCTCCTGTGCCTGGGAAGATGGGTGCAGGATGGGTGTGAGCAGCCATGGTAACAAGGGATAGCCTGAGTCACCTGCAAAAATCCAAAAGACAAACATAAGGTGGATGGCTAAAAAAAGGTTTAGGTGTGCATAGAAACATTAGTACACAGGGACAAATCAGTGAGCTACGTATGGTGGGAGTAATTGACATTTTTAATAAGCCTACAAACACATGCAACCTGTACACTCATTAAAAATGTCTGTGTAATGCTACTTAGATAAGAGGGCCAAAACATAAACCAATAGTGGTGAATACTTTCACCCATTAATTTTTAAACAAACTAAATAAAAAACATTTTCAAGTTTCAAGGAAAGGTCTCACAGATTTGTGGGGTAGTGGCAAATCCACATTCAAACCTGGGGGCCAACAAATACAACTTTAATACACATACCCAGTAACCATCCTCCAGAAATATCTCCCGATTGAAACCGTTGATAGAGGCTGGAGTTCCTCAAAATGTGCGCATCATGCGTGGAACCAGGAAAGCCAGCAAACAGACTGAAAAATTGAAGATCAGGGCCCGCCACTGCCTGAACATTGATGGAATGGCCCATCTTCCTGTTCCTGCACCAAGCAAAACAACAGTGGAATTAGTGAGCCTTAAAAAATGTTTGTTAACCAGAAAAAAAGCAGAACCAAACCACATACCTGAACAGATATTCCTGGTCCGCAGGGGGGATGAGCGAGACATGTGTGCAATCGATTGCACCAAGGACGTTGGGCATGTCGGCTATGTTATAAAAGCCCAACTTAACCGCATTCCAGGCTTCCCCTGTTTGAGGGAAAAAAATGTAATTCTGTGTCAGGGTAGCCATGCCATCCAAAAACTTGGTTAGGCTGCGGCTCGGCGTAGACTGGGACATCCCCAGGGAGAAGGCACCCAGTCTCTGGAACGAGCCATTCGCCAAAAATTGCCGGCAGCCAACCAATTTGGTCATACCTGCAATTGCATGCCCCTTTCTGGTGGTGGGGGCTAACCATGGCCGCAGGTCGCTATACAAGGCATGGAGAGAAACACGGTTAAGGCGGGTGAGCTCGAATAGGTCAACGTCACTCATGCCATCGATGTCCAAAGGCGTGCGCTGCAGCCTGGTTTCTGCCATACTCAGAACTATCAGACGGCGTAGCTGGCGCCTTTGATGTTGGCCCACAGAGGAATGCATTCCCAAAATGCACGGAGCTCCAATACGGCTGGTCAGACTGGTCGTAAGTGAAGGCTCGGCGGCCCCGTTTTATTAGGCTGATTTCAATCGGAAATCAAGGCTCTGCATCACTGGAAAAAATGGGCCAATGAACGAGGCGTCCGTTTTCCCGGGAAACAGCCTCGTGCGAGCCGACAATCGGAAAGGCGGCTGAGCGCACACCTGAGCGCATAAGCGCACACTAAAATCAACGTAGCACCCTTTCCTGACCCGATCAAAGGCCAAAACCAACGGGAAAACGCACGGGAGAGCTGAACGGGGAGGCTCTGCATCAAGCCAAAAGTGATGAAACTCTTAGATGTGCGTATGTGATGCTCTGATGAGGGCAATTCAATGTACTCCAGTACGCTTGAAAAATGTTTTTTGAGAGACTGGCCTGCATGGAAATGAATCGGGCATGGATCAGCCAAGATTTCCACCCACCAATGCCTGATGCATCAGAATAGATTGATCATGGTGCCAGACCAACACTAAAGAAATATGGATAGTGCAAAACAGATTTAAGGTGCTGCTCTCCAGTTACAGACATTCCTCCGCATCAAACCACAAGTAATTATTGAGGAAATGCTTTACGTTAATCTTAATTTTTATTAATATTCTTAGGATAAGATATATGTGCCCAAAATCTGTATATGTTCTCTTCATGCTGCTGCCAACTCCAGGGTGTGTCTTTCAGGCAATATACGGGCTCCCTATGCTGCTGCCAACTCCTGGGTGTGTCTTTCAGGCAATATATGTGCTTCTAATGCTGCTGCCAACTCCTGGGTGTGCCTTTCAGGCAATATATGAGCTCCTTCTGCTGCTGCCAACTCCAATGTGTTTTTCAGGCAATATATGAGCTCCCTATGCTGCTGCCAACTCCAATGTGTTTTTCAGGCAATATATGGGCTCCCTATGCTGCTGCCAAGTCCAGAGTGTGTCTTTCAGGCAATATATGGGCTCCTAATGCTGCTGCCAACTCCTGGGTGTGTTTTTCAGGCAATATATGAGCTCCTAATACTGCTGCCAAGTCTAGAGTGTGTCTTTCAGGCAATATATGGGCTCCTAATGCTACTGCTGCTGCTGCCAACTCCTGGGTGTGTCTTTCAGGCAATATATGAGCTCCTTCTGCTGCTGCCAACTCCTGGGTGTGTCTTTCAGGCAATATATGGGCTCCTAATGCTGCTGCCAACTCCAGTGTCTCTTTCAGTCAATATATGGGCTCCCTATGCTGCTGCCAACCCCTGGGCGTGTCTTTCAGGCAATATATGAGCTCCCTATGCTGCTGCCAACTCCTGGGTGTGTTTTTCAGGCAATATATGGGCTCCCTATGCTGCTGCCAACTCCTGGGTGTGTCTTTCAGGCAATATATGGGCTCCTAATGCTGCTGCCAACTCCAGTGTCTCTTTCAGTCAATATATGGGCTCCCTATGCTGCTGCCAACTCCTGGGTGTGTTTTTCAGGCAATATATGGGCTCCCTATGCTGCTGCCAACTCCTGGGTGTGTCTTTCAGGCAATATATGGGCTCCCTATGCTGCTGCCAACTCCTGGGTGTGTCTTTCAGGCAATATATGGGCTCCTAATGCTTCTGCCAACTCCAGGGTGTGTCTTTCAGGCAATATATGGGCTCCCTATGCTGCTGCCAACTCCTGGGTGTGTTTTTCAGGCAATATATGGGCTCCCTATGCTGCTGCCAACTCCTGGGTGTGTTTTTAAGGCAATATATGGGCTCCCTATGCTGCTGCCAACTCCTGGGTGTGTCTTTCAGGCAATATATGGGCTCCTAATGCTTCTGCCAACTCCAGGGTGTGTCTTTCAGGCAATATATGGGCTCCTAATGCTGCCGCCAACTCCAATGTGTCTTTCAGGCAATTTATGTGCTCCCTATGCTGCTGCGAAATTCAGGGTGTGTCTTTCAGGCAATATATGGGCTCATCATGCTGATGCCACCTCAAGGCTCTGTAATTGTGCCGCTCTGCAACAGCGAATCTAATAGCGATGCCTCTGATCTGCATGTCATACTTCTTTACAATATTATTTCACTAACCCAGCATGCATCTTATGCATGTTACAGCCAAGCAAAACGTTCTGCAACCCTATGGAGGCTCTCGGACGCCCAGAAATAGCCATTTTTAATAGCGATTCGTTGCGAATAAATTCGGACCGAAATGATTTTTCCCGGAAAATTCGGCGAATCGGCCGAATCGAATTTTTCAAAAGTTCGCTCATCTCTAGCCATGTCATTTGAATAGCTGCTAATCTGTCCCACCAAGACATATTTTGCTGAAACCATTTTTTAAATACGTTCTGTAATTGTAAGAGTAAGGCTGGATAGTTGGCTCTGTATAGGGAGTTATGGCTGTTTGTTATTTGTACTCCTAGGTATGTGATTGTAGATTTTCTTTGGATAAGTTGATATTTAGAGCATATGACTTTGTTGAGTTGACTTGGAGTCCAGATATTCATTCAAAGTTTCCTAACAGATGAAGGAGGTTGGGTAAGAAGGTGATCGGGCAAGTCAAAAACAAGAGTATGTCATCTGCAAAGAGACCTACTTTATGATGCGATTCCTATTTTCAAAGCAGAAATGGAAGGATTCTGCTGTATAAGTTGAGAGTCTCAATAACGAGAGTTTCAATAACGAGAGCTAAAAGCGATGGTTACAATGGGCACCCCTGCCTTGTGCCTCTCGTTATTTTATATCTGGATGAATGATGACCACAATATTTTACATGTGCTCCTGGTGTTGAATATAGAGAGTTGGTCCAAGTTATAAAATGATTACCTAATCTGCACAGTTTCATTATATATCTTAAAAAATCCCATGAAATGGTATCAAATTCTTTTTGATATCTAATGTTGGTAGCATGGTTCCTTGTTTCTTTTTTGGCTAAATGTATACATTGAGAAATACATCTAACATTGTTAGCTGGCCTGTATAGTATAAAACTGACCTGATCTCTACTGATTAGGCTATTTTACAAGTATTAGTCTAGTGGCTAGTATTTTAGCTAACAATTTAATATCCAAATTTAATAGAGATATTAGCCTCGATTCAGAGAGACACAAAAAAACTTCCGTTTTCGTGACGATCTTTTTTTTGTGTGAAATGTTTCCGTTCTCGTATGAGTGTACGAGCGATTCTGTGCATGCATTGAAAACCTTCTGTAAAGTTTCCGTCCGTTCGTACGGCAGATTACGAATTACGAGGATGTAATTTTCCATCCAGACTTTTCCGTTTCATTTTCACATGTTACAATGTAGACTTTCGTTTTTGCCCTTTTCCCATCATATCCTCCAACGAATCCTTTACGTTTCCCTTTTTCAATAAATATTCGTCCAGAAGGAAATCCTTACCATCTTGCGCCTGCGCACTACAAACTTAACTCATTAAAGTGCTCGCCTACATATTTGCCACCCTCACTTCTACTACAATGTTTAGCTAAATCACTTAGCACTATCCTCCATCTTCCCTTTTGGACCCTTAAAGCTCACCCAAACCACTTAGCACTATCCTCCATCTTCCCTTTTGGACCCTTAAAGCTCACCCAAACCACTTAGCACTATCCTCCATCTTTCCTTTTGGACCCTTAAAGCTCACCCAAACCACTTCTCGGTTAGGTTCTTCTTCCATTTTAGCCCCCTAAAACTTACCCAAATCACTTCTCGGTCATGTGAATATTCATCTTTAAATATTTCTGGGCCCATTAGTTTTGTGTTAATGTATTTTGTAAATGAAATGACAATGTAACATTTTTATTTTATACCATCATAAAATATAACATTTAAAAAAATTTTGAAAATGTAAAATTTTTACTACTATAAAAAACAAAATACATAGCAATGGCAGGCCACATAACATTATTCTTCATCTGTGGTCCCCAACGGGTTGCGCAGCTCTTGCATCTCGCCCACCAACTGAAGGACCCTGACACTCAGTTGTGCCACTCTGGCACGTGTGGTCCCTGTTAAAAAACGTAAATTAAAATTTTGGTATAACCTTGTTGGGGTCATACTGCAGTGCCCCCCCCCCCCCCCCCTGTATGGTCCAAACACCTAAATCTGGACTTCAAAAGCCAGAGGGCCCTCGCCACCATGGCCCGGGTTTTGCATAGTGCCCGATTAGAGAACCCCTGGCCCGCATTCTGCAGGCAAAGAACGGGCATCAGGAGCAAGGGCGAGTGGCACATCTTGCAGTTCCTGCAACCAAATATAAAATTGTAAAAAATTACACAAAGCAAAGGTAACCAACTAAAACAATATCTCCTACAACAAATTAAGATTCAAGTTCAACAATCCTAATATAATTCACAAAGGACATAAGTCTAAGAAAATATAGCAATTATATGGATGTGTGGGAAAATAAATGTTTACGTGCTAAGGACTAATTTAGGTCAGCATTAAAATGCATCTATAAGGCATACATGAAATGTATTGATTCAGGTATGCATTGCTATACAATTTATGGCCTCGGCCATGCTGATACATGCAATGCCTTGGTGCTAAAGGCGCGCAGACTCCTCCACATAGCCGCAAAACATGTTCAACAATAGCAATCCGAGGCCTCAAAGGTCTCGTAAGTGGATCGGAAATGAAACGGATTAATATGGTGGTGATCCGGCGGAAATCAGCTCTCTGAATCAGACAGAAACCATCCCAACAACGGAAGTTATCTGAACGAACAAAAAAATTCCGATTTTGTTTGGAAATGTTCCGATTTGCTTCCGTTCATCAAAAGAGCATATACACATTTTCCCGAACGTTCGTGCGAGTAGAAAATGGACGAAAAAAAGCAAAAAATAGACTAACACCCACCAAAACTTTCACAGACAGCCAGTCCAGACGAATGTGTCTCTGAATCGAGGCTATTGGTCTATAGTTTGACTATACTTTGTGATCTGTGTTTGGCTTAGGGATCATGCTTATGGAAGCAGTAAGGGTATCATCACCTCCAGTTAATATGGCATTAAAAGCATTAGTTAAGATAATGAGCTAATTTTTTGTAGTAAATTGTTGATAGTCCATTTGGACATTATAAAGTGCCAAGTGCCATAAATATTTATCAACAACAATTAGACAAACAACCCATAAAACTAATTTTTAAAGATAATTCATCAAAGTAAAAAAGAATTCTTTAGTGCATACTATATCATAGGTTCCAATAAGGTGCAATATTAGAACAATTGAATTATAAAGTGAATCCAAGTGATAGTATTAAGAGGAACTAATAAATTATGGCCCTTATTTAAGAAGGGATAGCGTCAGGTAGTGGCTGGTTAATGAGAGGTAGCGACAGGTAGCGACTGGTGAACGCCAGACACGGAACACAATTACACATTTATCAAGCAGAATCTGTTTAGCGACTGGAATAGCGCCATGTAGCGTCTGATTCATCATTTTCACAGCCTCAGCGAACAGCGCCGGCGTTCAGCCTTGCACAGCGCCAGGTATGACCTCTCGCTACCTGTCACTCTCCCATACATTTCAATGGATGATCCTTTTCTTCTCTTTAAACGGGGAATTTTTTTTTTTTCAAAAAAATCATAAATAATTCTGTGACCTCTTCTGGCATTGAAATAGCAGTTTTTTCATAATTTTTTCATTTTTTATATATTTCCTCAGAAATGACATTACAGGTCTGGCATTAAAGTGTTCATGTTACAATGTTGTTACAATGTAATTCCATATGTTTTCGCTTTGTTACTAGTGGATAGATGCTTGAAAACAGACTTTAAACACACCGCCTCCTGTGCTCTGGCCTTCAAACAAGTATTTTTCAGCGCCAGAGATTTGGGAGGCTGTTTTTTTCCTGAATATGGTGTGAGTCGGTCGCTATGAGCAGCCGCTAACATGCGCTCCCATACAGCGCTGTACTGGTCAAACAGCGACTCCTCACAATGTATTCAACATTACTGAACAGCGACTGAGTCGCTATAAAGTATCGACCCACGGCCGAGCACTGCAACTACTAGCGGACGCTCTGAAAATGCCTGCTACAGACGCTCATCTGTCGCTACCTGCCGCTAATGATGAATCAGCCTCCCCGTCACCAGTTCACTGGGCTAGGCTCCGACATTAAAGGCAGCTAAGCCGATCACCCTTCTTCTTAGGTCTTCTTCTAATTTATCCCTCAATTTTTTCTTTTGGGATGCAAGCTGAATAAGCTTACCTCTAATTACTGCTTTATGTGCGTCCAGAAAAATTACTGGTGACCTTACAGATTCCTTGTTTATGTTAATGTAATATTTTAATGCTTGATATATGTTTTGCTTGATATCTGGATCAATTAGCAAGGATTCATTAATGTTTCAGATATGTTCTGTAGGTCTACTTAGAGTGGACTGTGGAGAGATTAATACTAAAGAATGGTTGGACCACGGAATTGGGTTATTGAAACATCCATGACTTGTAGCATTGAGTCAGGAATGAATACATGATCTATTCAGGTAAAAACTTGACGCGGAGCAGAGTAATGTATATTCCTAGATGTGCGCATATCTCTCCACGTGGCTATTAGGGAATATTTGTCAAGAAGTACTGGAAAGATTTTTGCAGGTGTTTCTAGGGGCTAGTTATAGAGTGCATGTCAAATATTATTAGTGTGCCCTGTGTGGTTTAATAGTTTCTCAAAAAATGCTGTTTGTTCAGTGTTTGGTGCATGATAATTTGTAATGGTAACGGGGTTATTGTGTATATTTTCTATTATAAAAATGTAATGACCGGGTCTTTAATGAATTTTTCTTGTGAAAACTATAAACTATATAACTATTCTTTTGAAGGCAACTAAGACTGCTCTCTGTTTAGTTTCTGCTGAGGCAGTAAAAAACAAAGGGAGGTCTCTATATAAGAATTTAGGAGTCTGTGATTTTTTAAAATGTGTCTCTTGCAAACACATGATGTATGTATGCATCGATCTATATTGTGTGTAATCTTACTATAACAAAAACTTTAAAGAAAATTATTTATAGCAGTTTGTTGTGTGTTTGTCCTTTAACTTAATCTGCACATTTGAGGTGAATCTCTATTCTCCGAACAGTAGTGGATTCCCTTTGGTGGCTGTTTTCTCCTTGTTTTTATTGTTTGTTACGCTGGCCCTATTTTGATTCCAATTAGTCTACAGTGCTGTGTTTCCCAATGTTTGGTCACAGATGTTCTCTATATCTCTCCTTCACTGCTTTGTTTTTTTGTGTCTTAATGCTTAATAACTAAGCTACCAACTTGTATTTGGGTTCGTACCGAATTTTGGGAGTTGGGGTCTCCAGAATTCCATGCCCGGTTTGGTGTTTGGCCTGAACACAGAAAGCAGCCCATCAACTAGCTTCTACCCTCCCCTGCAGCCAATCAGGTCCATCTCACTGCTTTCAGTACCCCACCCGTGCCCCCAAACCTGGGGAGAACACAAAGGAGGATGACCACAAGCAGGCAGGCACACACAGCTGTGCCTGCTATGAAAGATGGGGGGCTTTGTCACAGTCTGCTATAGAAGATGACGGGAGTTCTGCCACACAGTCATCTATAGGGATGATGTGGTTTGTTCTGCAACATAGTCTGCTAAGGGGATGATGTGGGTTGCTCAGCCACACAGTCTGTTATTGGGAAGATGGGGGTTGTGCAAAGCGCAATCGCAAGTTTCCCATGGGACCCCTTACCAGTTCATTTGGAAAGTGTAAAAAAAACACACACACAGACGTTTGGAAAAAAAATGATACTGCTTAATTCACTTATGCTTACCTTCCTGCTCGGGGCTCCCACACAGGCTCCTTTAAATGTATACCACTGGGGCGTCTAAGGACATCCAGTGGCATTTAGAAAGGAAGGGAACACACCTCTCCTGTTCATCCTGGCTAGGAACTCCATGATGAGAAGCTGGATTTAATATTAAGAGATGGGCATCTCTGGAATCTCCCTGACATCACTTATGATGTCACAAAACAGGAGGGGCCTAGAAGGCTGGCAGAAGGCTCTCTAGGTCACTCCTCTTCTGTGATGTCAGCAATGACGTCACAGAGTTTCCATGGAGGCCACGCCTTCAATTATAAAAGTCGACTCCCTCGACCCTCACTTCATTCCCTCACTGGTAAGTGAAGATGAAAGAAGGGGGAACCTATGTCCAAATGGTCAGCTTCTGACAGCCGGTGACACCACATCTACAGGCTGAAGGGACTAGTGAGTATAACTTACATTGAGAAAATAACTAGACTGGTGAGTATAAGTTAAATTGAGAAAAATAAAAATATTTTTGTGTGGACTCTTGTTTCTGTTTCACCTGTCTTCACTTGGAGGGAACTGGTAAGGGGTCTAGGGGTGGTCAGGAATCGGCATAGCACCTGCCAGGCTCGGTGCCATGCCGATAAAATGGCATGTTTCCCACACCGTATTTTTCAGGTTAATGAGATTCAGCAATGGAGGAAGCAATATTTGTGTGAGCATTTGGTTGGCGCCGAATGAATTCTGAAAATCAGCACTTTTTGTGATTCCAAAAATGTCTTGCAGTTATACAAATGGCAAAAAATGTTCATGTGTCCACCCTCAATTTTTCTCTACCAGTTCACCCACAGTTGGGCCTCTGTTAGCCAGGAGACACCATACACCTATCCAAACAGGTCTACCCACCGAGCTAGAGGTGACATACAACACGACAAAATGAAGACAGAGGTGACATGGGGTCCTCCAAGCATCACAACAAAGGGAAACGATGAAGAGGGAGGACAAAGGAAAGCTGGAGTTGAAGGTCAAAGTTTAAAGCTATCACAGTATCCAGAGGGTCAGAGTAAAGAGTGGTACAGGGCTGTCTACTTATGTGCCACGGCTCCTGCTGCTTCTATCATGCTTTTGATGGCTCTGATGCTAGGTCCCACACTTCCGAATTCAGGCTCTCTGTGTTTGTACAGGGGAGTACCAGTCTGGGTACAGCTGTCTATGAAAATAAAAAGATGGATGCACATGCCCCTCTGAAGCCAGAAGCCAGAGCCCAGCATAATACACCAGGGTTTTGGGGAGCATAATAGATGCAGGGGGGGTGGCACCGTGTAAGCAGGGGAGTCTTGTGCTGCTTCGCCACTGATCTCTACTCTGCGGTACAAAGTCTACTAAAAAAGAATTCATACAATAAACAAGTTGCTCACCAGCAATCTAAGGGCTAATTGACCCTGCTAAATCACCCAAGTACCACAAGGGTGACAAAGGGTATAAGGCATGTAGGTGCCTGTGTGTGCCTGCCTGCGGGATGCCAGCCATGCTGCCAGCAACACAACTATAATGTTGATTCAGAGCCAGGTGAGAATTCTCACTCCATTTTTTAGGAGAAAAAACTGCTATTCAATTTCAACTGCTCCAAAACTTGCACTATGCCAGCAAAAGTATGCTGAATGGAACAATTCATAAATATGGCTCTCAATTTCCAATTGATAGGTAGTTATAGTCCACCCAACTGCAGAGCATTCAGTAGTTCTATGCCACAGTTCTCAATATCAAGAAGTATATGTCCCTCCGTGATCTTATTCCACACGTGGTCAATATAGGCTTACCAAAAAAAATTTCAAACAGTGCCTTAATTCACTGGTTCTCAACCATACCCGTATACCCAGGGGGTAGAAGGACTGTGGCCTACTTATTTTGGTCAAATTTGTATTTGATAGGAGTATTCTGTTAGAATTTTTTGCCTCTATGGGGCACTTGGCATTTGTCCAATTTTTCTTTCATTAATATCACTGTATTGCCTCTTTTTCATCTGGTTTTGGAAGCATTTATAAATATTCCTTTTATCTCCTCACCAATGTTTGCAGCAGCATTTCCAGAGATAAAAACAACAGTAACATATGCAAAACTGTAAAACTAAAGTGTTCATTAATATTCGGAAATCCACTCACAGCCTTTTGTATAGCCTTTAAAATCTATAAGGAGGTCACACGTGTATCTGTAGTGTCTCATACTTGAATGCAAATCTCACCTCCCCAGATTTGCTACCTAAAGACTGTCTCCCTCCTGTGATGGTCCTCTGTCTGGGCAGACTTTGAAAAATGTTCTTGTGGTGGGGAACTAGAAAACGCGCACTGGCAGGTTTACGTGGTAGGTCCTGCCTCCCTGATACGACACATGTGCTGTAGCTTCGTTCCAGAGGGTCTCTCATCCATATGGATAAGCTAGGGAGGGGAGCAGGGGATGCAGCTGTGGTCTGTTAAAGCGATGTGCGAGCAATGTAAAGGGGGATCCCAAGGCAAGATGAGGCAATTGACCGTCCCTGCAGTCTTTTGCTCCCCAGGGCAAGTGAAGCAGGATTTTGGCCACTTTAAAATGCTGAATCCAACCTACTGCATAATCTAAAATCTAATACATTAATTACCAACAGCTCCACAGTCAAACTTAAAGTAAACATTTGTTTACTATGGGTCATATGACTTTAGAATTGGTCATAACTAATTGTTCATAAAATATTGACACAATAATGGCTTGTTTTACATTTGTACTACGAGGGAAGTACTTGCATAGGCTGCATCAGTTAAATAAAACACTTCAAAGGGTTATTTCCTCCCCCTGTTTCCTGTCACCACCTAACTAATCTGTCTAAAAGTATAACCAGTTAATATGAAAACATGTGACATGAGATGTATGCTTAAAACACTATTATAGGAATATTATAGGCAAACAACTTTTACCCTCTTTACTCTCTCCCGGCTCCATCCACTCCCTCGCCCCCAACGCTGACAGATCAGACTCCCTTGCAGATTGTACAGTACAATGGTTCATAGGGGACAATACTATGGTAAAGACTTCCCTGGACGTGTCAGACTAGCACTCCTCATGTCCATGGTGCAGTCATGTGCTGATTGGCATCAGGAAACCAGGTCAAGTCTGTGCATCCTGCTTGACCAAGAACAAGTAGCTTTGCTGCAGCAAGGGTCCTCCACCACTTGCCTAACCTCTGCACCTCTGCCACTGTCCTCTACTACTCACCTAAACTCTCCACCCCCTGCTGCCACTGTTCTCTACCACGTGCCTAACCTCTCCACCCCTGCCAGTGTCCTCTACTACTCACCTAACTGCTGAACCCCATGCCGTTGCCCTCTACCACTCACCTAGTCTCACCACCTCCTGCCACTATCCTGTACTGCTTACCTAACCTCTCCACCCCTGTCGCTGTCCTCTACTAGTCACCTAACCTCTCCACCCCTGCCAATGTACTCTACTGCTCACCTAACCCCTCCACCCCCTCCTGCTGTTCTCCACCACTAACCTAGCCCCTCCACCCCAGGCACTGTTCTCCAGAGGGCAATCAGCAGCAGAGAAAGGAGACTGACAAGGATCAGGAAGTGGTGGCGAGTATTAAGATACTGAACCATAATGCAGTGCAATGCAAGTAACTGTAAATAAACCTAGTTCAGTGTGCATAAGAGGGATGGTTAAAGAGGAACACTCACCAGGATTCTCACTATCCTGTGATCGTTCCTCTCTGGCATGGCATCCTGATTTGGTGTAAAACCCCCTTGGAATGCCAGTAATTCTTATCTTGCTGATGATCCCATGGCACATGCACATGTTCTCCTCCAATAAGTGCCTAGTGCTCCATTCAGCTTTACTAAGCCACTCTGACATCCATTCAGAAATGCCAGGTGCAGGTGTGTGCATCAGCCAGAGGGAAGACAGAGGTGGCAGCATAGCCCACACATGGGAACCTTGGTGAGGTGAGTATACTAGGCAATCTTGAGCATTTCACACAAAGGGACATCACGCTTTGGAAAAGAGAATCAGTGAGCCCTGGAGTCTTTAAGGTCCCTTGGGACCAGGACCTCTTACTCACCCAGAGGTCTTGGGTTGTAGTAACCAAAAATGGACCTTGCCCCCTGCTGCCTTTTTGTGATCCTGACATTGGTTCGCTTACCTTTTCATTTTTGTTGTTCTGTCTACAAGGGGGCTATGAAATGGCTATGGGCTATGAAGTGTGCAGCAATTTCCAGGTCCTCTTAGAGTTAGGGGTGTGGCATGGGTGTGACCGGGTCTTAATTGCAAAGACATTTTGGTGCGCATAGCCTCTTCCTCCTCTCTCCCATTTTAAAAAGTTGAGTGATACGCTTCTCGTGAGGTGCCATACCTCTTCTGGGACAAACCTCTTCCAAGATCACACACCCGCTCCCCTCCCAAGCTGGACCCTGCCCCCTGCAAAATCCTGAGTGCACCACTGCCACTATCCACCATGTTTATATGATCTTTAATTTCATGGTAGAGCTTTACAACCGGTGTAAACCTACATATAGGCAGGAATTTCAGGGTTGTCTAGTATTACATTCATAGAAGTAGTAAACTATAAAAAGGCTGCACCCCACCAACTTTTCAAGTAAACTACCTGCATATCAAATATAAATGGTCCCTGGCTCAACCACCAATAATTGGCAGTGGTGCCCCGATCCCTGCTAAGCTAGCAATACATTTGTAAAGATTTGTAAATTTGTAAAAAATAAAGAACAGTTACAGTGGTTGCTGCTATATATATATATATATATATACCTAGAGAACAGGAACATGTGCATTCTGGGTTTTTGCTTCAATTTTTGCTCATGCAAGATCCAGTTTGCAACCCAAGCTAATAAAACTAAATGCCAGGCCACATCCGCTCATCCTGTCATATTTTTATTCCAGCACCACATGAGCAATATATGAGCGGAGTGAGACAAAGCTGTGCTGGCTGTGCCTTTTCTCTTTGTAGTTGGCATTTGGCATAGTTACCATGTGGAGCAGCTGCACCAGCAATGGTATATTTCAACATGGCAAGCGCATAAAAGGACACGGAACAAGGAATAGCTCATCCTTACCAGGTCTGGAAAAGGGAGTACGAAATGGTTTACATATAAAGGAGACTATGGAGTCCATGCAGCCTGAATTTTTTATAACAATTGAGCCCAGCTTTTGCTTATTTTAAAAATGAGTGATAATCACCAAACAAGACATTTGGTAGTTTCATTTATTCATTCATTAAAGATTGCCTTTAAATTCTACTTACCACCACCTGTCATCACTGCCACTTTTCTCTCCACTGCTTGTTATCACTTTCACTTCTCTCTCCACTATCATTCATCACTGCCACTTCTCCCCCCCACTACCTGTCATCACTGCCACTTCTCCCCCCACTACCTGTCATCACTGCCACTTATCCTCCATTACCTGTCATCACTGCCACTTCTCCCCCACTACCTTTCATCACTGCCACTTTTCTCTCCACTGCTTGTTATCACTGCCACTTCTCCCCACACTACCTGTCATCAATGCCACTTCTCCCCCCCTACCTGTCATCACTGCCACTTATCCTCCATTACCTGTCACCACTGCCACTTCTCCCCCACTACCTTTCATCACTGCCACTTTTCTCTCCACTGCTTGTTATCACTGCCACTTCTTTCCACACTACCTGTCATCAATGCCACTTCTCCCCCCCTACCTGTCATCACTGCCACTTCTCCTCCATTACCTGTCATCACTGCCACTTCCCTCCCACTATCTTTCATCACTGCCACTTCTCCCCCCACTACCTGTTATCACTGCCACTTCTCTTCCCACTACCTGTCATCACTGCCACTTCCCTCCCACTACCTTTCATCACTGCCACTTCCCCCCCACTACCTGTCATCACTGCCACTTCTCCCCCGCTACCTGTCATCACTGCCTCTTCCCCCCACTACCTTTCATCACTGCCACTTCTCCCCCCACTACCTGTCATCACTGCCACTTCACTCCCCCCTACCTGTCATCACTGCCACTTCTCCCCCGCTACCTGTCATCATTGCTACTTAACTCCCCCTACCTGTCATCACTGCCACTTCTCCCCCCACTACCTGCCATCACTGCTACTTCTCCCCTCACTACCTGTCATCACTGCCACTTCTCCCCCCACTACTTGTCATCACTGCCACTTCACTCCCCCCTACCTGTCATCACTGCCACTTCTCCCCACACTACCTGTCATCAATGCCACTTCTCCCCCACTACCTGTCATCACTGCCGATTCTCCCCCCACTATCTGTCATCACTGTCACTTCTCCCCCCATTACCTGCCATCATTGCTATTTCTCCCCCCCACTACCCCTGTCAGCACTGCCACTTCTCACCCGCACTACCTGTCACCACTGCCACTGCCCCCACTACCTGTCATCACTGCCACTTCTCACCCACACTACCGGTCATCACTGCCACTTCCCCCCACTACCTGCAATTGCTGCCACTTTTGCCCCCACTACCTGTCATCACTGCCACTTCTCTCCCCACTGCCTGTCATCACTGCCACTTCTCCCCACTACCTGTCATCACTGCCACTTCTCCCCCCACTATCTGTCATCACTGCCACTTCCCCCCCACTACCTGTCATCACTGCCACTTCTCTCCCCACTACCTGTCATCACTGCCACTTCTCCCCCACTACCTGTCATCGCTGCCACTTCTCCCCTGCTACCTGTCATCCCTGCCACTTCTCCACCACTACCTCTCATCTCTGCCACTTCTCCCCTGCTACCTGTCATCACTGCCACTTCTCCCCCCACTACCTGTCAGCATTGCCATGTCTCTCCCCACAACTGTAGCTCCCCTAATCTATAGTCACCCTCACCCCAAAAAAGAGACAACCCTGGCTTAACACCAGCAATATAACATTGAAACAGCATTCTCGAGTTGCTGAATGGCTATGGAGGAAATCCAAAACTAAGGAGGACTTCCTGTTATACAAGAAAGCCCTTCAGGAACTCCAGACTGCCCTTTCATCTGCTAAACAGGAATACTTTGCATCACTTATATCAGCATAAGCCCGAAATCCAAAACAGCTATTCAACACCTTCAACTCTCTACTCCACCCACCTTCACAGCTTCCTTCCTCCCATATAACAGCTGATAACAGCTGAGCAATTTGCCTTTAAAGATAAAATAGACAAGATTCAAAGCGGTTTTACCCCTCAGAATGCCTCTCCCCTAGCACCCCCTGACCCCACTCATTAACTAATTTCTCACAGCTAACTGTATAAGGACTCTCCTCTCTTGTTTTAAAGGCCCACCTGACCACCTGCTCCCTTGATTCCATTCTATCCCACCTTATCCCTCAACTGTCTCCAGCTGTCATTCACATCTGTAGTCACATCTCTATTCCCAGCTGGAATGCACCCCCCCGCTCAATAGGGTTGATTCAGAGAGACATAAAAAGACTTTTGTTTTTGTGTCGACCTGTTTTTTTTTTTTAATTTTCCCTCTCTCGTATGAGTGTACAAGCGATTCTATGCATGCATCGCAAGCCTTCAGTAAAGTCTTCGTCCGTCCGTACGCCAACGAGTCATTTTCCAGCTTTCGTTTTCCATTTATGTTACTCATGTTACAACGTAGGCTTCTGTTTTTGCCCTTTTTCCATCGTCTCCTCGAACGAATCATTTACGTTTCCCGATAGATTCACATTTCCTTTTTCTATAAAAACGAAAATCGTTACGACCTTACGCCTGCGCACTAAAAACTTAACTCATTAATGTGCTCGCCTACATATTTGGTTCACTCACTTCTGCTACAATGCTTAGCTAAATCACATCGCGCTCAGTATATTCTTCCATTTCCCGCCACTAAAACTTACCTAAATCACTTCACGATCAGGCGAATCTTCATATCTAAATTTTGTTTTTTGCATTCGTTTTGTGGTAACCAACCCTTAATGAATGTATTCAGAAAAGGAAATGACACAGAAACAAGTTTTTTTTTTTTAATCTTAACTGGCAAAAAATTCAAATTCAAAAAATTTAACAACTTTGAATATAATTTTTTTTTTTTTTTAAATGTAACCATAAAATTTAAAAAATGTGTAAAAAAATTAAATCACATGTGTTAAAATATATACACAGCAATGGCAGGCCCCAGAACATTATTCTTCATCTATGGTCCCCAACGAGTCGTGCAGCTCCTGCATCTCGCCCACCAACTGAAGGACCCTGGCACTCAGTTGTGCCACTCTGGCACATGTGGTCCCTGTATAAAAAAGAAAAAGAAATTATTTGTTGGCAAATACATGTTTAACAGCTGTGGATGGAATGTTTATTAGGTTGCAAGCTAACTCATGAGGCCATATGTCATTATGCTAAGGAATTTATAAAAGGAAGAGGCCATATGTTATTATGCTTATGGCATTGACTATGGATTTAGGTTGGTGATCATGTCATTTCCCACATACTACAAATATTTGCATTACAACTTACTTTGGTGGTGGGCGACCTCTGCTTGGGGGACCACCCTACGGTCTGGGGCCTGCCACTGCTGGGAATGTGAGGCTGTAGAGACATTTAAAATAGGCTCACTTCTAATGTCTGATTCAACAGTAAGCAAATGACACTTAGAATGTGTGTGTGATACATGCAATGCCTTGGAGCTGAAGGCACTCATACTCCTCCACATAGCCGCAAGACATGTTCATCAATAGCAATCCGAGGCAAAAATGGTCCCGTAAGTGGAGCGGAAATGAAACTGTTTTATAGGGCGGTGGACCATCGGCAATCAGCTCTCTGAATCAGATGCAAGCCCATCCCAATAACGTAAGTTATCTGAACGAACGCAAAATATCAGATTTTGATGGGAAAATTATCCGAACTAACGCAAATGATCCGATTTAGTTCCGTCCATCGAAAGCGCATATACGCATTAGCGGGAATGAACATACGCATGGAAAAACAAGCGTAAAAAACAAAAAAAAGGCCAAACAGACACAAAAACATACACAGACACATACAAGTCCAGACGTATCTGTCTCTGAATCGAGCCAAATATGTCACTCTCAAACACGCCAAGCTTTTAAAAGTGCCCTTAAAACTCACCTCTTCAGACAAGCATATAACCTTGCTTAAGCACTACCTTCATTGGGCACATGCCGTCAAACTCAAGTTCTACCACTTGTGATCCCACCCCTTTTTGTCTCCACCCCCAATCTTTTAGATTGTAAGCTTGCAAGGACAGGGCTCGCACTACAGAATAAGATGGCACTATTTAAATAAACAATAAAAAAAAAAAAAAATAAGAATACTGGTCATCACTGCCACTGCTCTCCTCACTCCCTGTCATCACTGCCACTTCTATCACCACTACCTGTCATCAATGCTGCTTCTTTCCACACTACCGATCATTACCAATTCTCTCCCCACTATATTTTATCACTGCCACTTCTCTCATCACTTTGATTTCTCTTACCACTACCAGTCATCATTACCACTTCTCTCCCCACCACTAATCACCACTGCCGCCTCTCTACCCCCACCAGTCATCACTGCTGCTTCTCTCCCCTACACTGTTACTTCTCTACCAGTTCTCTCCCTGCTACCTACTGGTCATCTCTGCTACTTCTTTTCCCATTACCTGTTGTCACTGCCACTTCTCTCCCCACTACATTTTATCACTGCCACTTCTCTCCTCACTACATTCTATCACTGCCACTTCTCTCCTCACTACATTTTATCATTGCCACTTCTTTCCCCACTACCGGTCAACATTTCCACTTCTCTCCTCACTACATTTTATCACTGCCACTTCTTTCCCCACTACTGGTCATCACTGCCACTTCTCTCCTCACTACATTTTATCACCGCCACTTCTCTCATCAATTTTATTTCTCTTACCACTACCAGTCATCACTACCACTTCTCTCCCCACCACCAATCCCCACTGCCGCCTCTCTACCCCCCCATCAGTCATCACTGCTGCTTCTCTCCCCTCTCTCTGCCACCTGCCACTACTGCATCCCTCCCCACAGATCTACACTGTTATTTCTCTCCCCTCCATCTGTCATCACTGCCACTTCTCTCCCCACTGCTTGGCATCACTGTAACTTATTGTGCGGCCTATCTTCACCCCCCATTTCTTAGTTTTTCTTGATGTCACTTCTTCCCTGGTTTCTGGCATATTTGCCTTTCTCCTTGCTGATTGTCATCTTCTTAATTGCTGCTTCCTTCCCCTCCAGCTTTAAGCCCTAGGTCCACCACAGCAGATAATCATCCCAAATCTAGATGTTAGGGGGTGGGGGATATAACAGTTCTAAAGGCCAATGCAAGACAAATGGGCTGAAGGTCCAGCACTTCATCAGTCTATTTTTGCATATGAATAATAATGATTATTTGCTTATTAGTTCAATAAATGAGTCACCCTGGTTGTCTGTGCCTTTAAATAACACTGCTGTTACTCCAAAGATACATAGCTACAATCTGTTTAACATACGAATCTGTGAACAATTCAGAATGAAATTGGTCTTGAATTCCAGCTGCCTGGAATTGCTAACTGAAGACTTGGCAAGCTTGTTGATTTTTTTTTTTATAGCCTCTTGTGGTTTCCCCTCTGCTCCCATGATTTTATCCTGCAAACATCCGCATCCCTCTTAGTCCCATGAAAACCATATTGCAGTAGCTGCCGCTTCCTGTTGCAGTGTGGAGTTTTGTCTCTGGTCGGTCTCCCGTGTGGCCATATCCTGGCCTTCTAAAGTCCTTCTATACGTTCTCCATGAAGATGTTGTCTTCCTGGCTGTGACTCATTTTCCTTATATTATCCTTATGTACCCCTAACTGTATACACATCTCTGTGAAGTGTTTCTTTCATAGTCTCCTATCTTCTAAAAGAAGAATCCATTGTGTCCATCCATTGTACCATGCACAGAGAACAGGATGATTGTACGGCTAAAATGGCAGGATGACATAGATCCAGATTCTGAGAAGTCAGCTGGCCATTAAAGAGGAATTACAGAAAAACATGTTTAATATTTATATACATTTGCAAATAATTGATGAAGCCGTATCACAATAGCTCTTTCTTATAAGTCTTCCATAGCTATTGTACCTAAAGTGGACCGATTGCCAGGACTTTTACTATCCTGATGATTGGTGATTGGTCCTCTTAGCTGGAGCATTCCGGAGCACGCTTCAGGGATGCCGGGGATGCGACTGCAACCCAAATTCATGGATGTAATGGAAGTTATTGGGGTTAACCAGCAGTAATCATGGTCAGTTTTAATTGCAGTCTCAAGTATGTCATGTGCCACTTATCTCAGGCAATATGACAGCACAGGTATGGTAGCTGAGCGTAAGGGTTAATGGGACCACAGCATGGGGAGCTGCCAGGATGGTATCACAGCAGACAGACACTCAACCGCAAGCAGGATAAGTGAAAGTATCAGCTTGTTTTATTATTGCAGGGTCATGAAAAGAACGTTTAATGCTTTTATCCATGTCACAGTCAAATACAAAGTCCAATGGCCAATAAACTTGAATCGCTTTGTAAAAAAACAAACACAGGTACACTTGCTTATTGAAGACATTTCAGTAAAAGGATGAATCCCTTTATGTCCATTAGACTAGAACACAGGTACACTTGCTTATCAGAACATTTCAGCATAAGGATTAAAGGGACTTGTGCCCATTAGAAATAGAAGACAGGTACTCTTGCTGGTCAGCATTGGGGCCAGTCAGCATTGTATTTCGCAGTTAAATGTAGGTCTTTTTCCAGAGGGGAATTTGGCAGCCACCAACTCACTTTGAACTGAGCACCGCCTCATAGTGGAGACCGTTAAAGGGTTGTCCCAGACTGGGAAGCGTAATTGCCCAATGTCAATAGTCAATGTGTCAATAGGGGAGCCAACAGGCTGCCAGCGACTAAAATATGGGGAACCTCTCCTCATCAGGCCTCCGAGCCCTACTGTTCCCCAACACTAGGGCTTCTCCCCTACACAACAGTATCTGCAGGGCAGAGTTCTCAGACAGGGCAGCCATACCTTACCGGAGTCTCAGGCACAGTGGCTCCTCCATCATGGCCTGTAGGCCCCTTTGGACTATATCTGTCACATCCCTGGCAGAACCCCACTGGGATTCTACCTGCAGCTCTCTCTGTGGATTTCCTTGCACCTCAATCTTCAACAGGAGACAAGATGCTGCCCTCAAACCAGGGAGGGCTGCAAGGGAAGGAAGTGTGGGCTTGGCTCTCCACCAATTGGTCCACCAGAGTCCAACTTCGAGGGGCCAGACTCCTCCACTCCCACTCCTGCACTTTCATGGAGAGGTGAGGAGTCCATCACCTCCTCCACCTCAGGATTCCTCACCTGAAACTTGCCCTCTCGTTAGCCAGGCTCCGACGTTTCCTCATCGGAAGAGCTGATGACACACACAGCACCCACCTCAACACCTGACACCTCTGGGACATCTGTGTCCTTGTCCCCTTTCTTCCTTGGATCCTCCACCTCGAAATGGCGTAAAGGACCCTCCCCGCACAGCTGTATTGGGATAGGCGTTAGGGGGGTTAGGGGAGCAGGGGAGAACCTCCTTGCCATACTTGTGGAGGAGAGGCTGCTCATCTGTGAAGACACAAAACCAGAAGAGGCATTAAGTACAAGTCCTTGATTGCTTGCAGACAAACAAGCTATGATGTGCAACATTCTTCACTTACTGGAGGCATAGGCATCATAGAGCTTGTACACCGATGCCGGGTCCCAGTACTTGAAGATCACCTTTGGCAGACGGACTTGGTCTGGAGGTTGACACGGTGGCCCTAATCTCCGCCACAACGATTCCCTTTTGGGTCGATGGTCGGGCATAGTCATATTATAAAAATAAAAAAAAAGTTAGAGAACTTAACAGTAACCAAAAAAATTTGAGTTATTCAATAAACAAACATTTCTGCAGGCTAACTGATGAGAATGTTAAAAGAAGCAAAAAATTATTTAAAAAAAAACACTCGCTAAGATCTCTGTATTTATCAAACACTGCTATAAAAAAGTCGCCTCAGGAATCAAGTTGAAGGGACAGCATGGCACCGTAAACACATAGCCAGATTATATGTGAAAACAACTATGACAAAAATGCATAAAGCGGGAACAGAAAATTAATATAAAGGGAACATAAGTAAAGACGAGCCACATAAAACATACAGGTGCAGCCAACAAAAAAAATACACTTACCTTAATAATCTGGCCATTGGGCCGAAGGGTCCACATGCTGGCGGGACCTCTTCCTGGGGGGCGAACCTACCTCTGACCCGCTGGAAGTGCTGCTGGGGCTGCAGGTTTGCCTGAAAATTGTGGGGGCCACGTCATAGCGAAGCTTCTATGACAGCATGTTTACCAATGAATTTGATACTATGTGACTGTATTCAGGAGAATGCTAGGTAGCGCAAGGTATGAACGCTAGAAAGCAACCGCAACATTAAACATAGAAAGCTGCGCGGGATAAGATGTAGTGCCATTTCCGAGCGCCGAAAGGTGGCGCTGGCGCCTAGATTTATGACCACAGAATACAGCGCTAGCGTGGGCTCTGTAGAACTTGGCGCTAAGGTGTACAGCGCATGATGTAGTGTTCAAAATCAATATAAAACAACCAGAGGACACTCGAACACAGCTAAAACACATGGGCTGACACTGGAGACATGCAAAGCCACTGTCACCTAAAGAGCAGCCACAAATACGCTACTTCATAAAATATATAAAGGCTATTGCGTGTAAAATACCTCCCAAGCAGGCCAAGGATTCCCTGTCAGTTGATTGGACAGATCATCACTAAGAAAACCAATGGAAGTGTATGGGAGTGCAAAAACACAATGGGGGTGCCCCTGTCTTCCCCCTTTTTACTGGACCAACAGAGTCTCACAATTGCACTCACACTATCATCATGACAAAGTCAATATTTTTATTGTAGCATATTCCACAAACAAAATTAAAAACCTTTAAAATACATGTGCCATGCTATAAGCAATTTTCACCCCAAGGGGGTGCTGTCCCTCAATTTCATTAAGTTATATATTAATTCTATATCCTGTGCTAATAATAAGAATATAAATATATAAAAGTATAAATCAAATATATATATTTATATATATATTTCAAAGTGTGCAGAAAAGTGCATCAATTAGCTGTATCTTATGTGCAAAACAAAATCCCAAATTCAATCAAGGTAAAGTGCAAAGAAGAGAGTCACAGTTCATACAATGGAATCACAATCTTACATGACCACAAGGAAGGGAACAGCTATCACCCTGGGGTGCAATCCTATTGAAAGGACCAACAGAGCAGTGCACCGCTTAAGAATTGATCCTTTGGTTGGTGCCACCCTTTAAAAGTATTCTTGAAGTGTATGGGAGAACGCCACAGAGCATGTGATGGTGCTGGGCGCTAGTCTTAGACAGAACGCTATCTGACGCTATTAGAGGCGCAGGACATTTTGCTTGTCAAGAATATGGCTTTCAGAGCGTGAGCCACTAAAACATGTCTCTACATGTCATTCTTTAATAAACCCCTTCGTTTCCTGTTATACCCCAAATGTATCTTATGCATCCTAAAGGGCAGCTCTCAGTTATAATTCTGAGAGTCTGCTGCTTGTAGTGTGGGGGTTTACAAAGTGGGGCATCCCGATTCACGATGCCCCAGGGGCACTTCTTTGGCCAGACATGGAGCGTTTTAGATTTCAGGGCTGGTCGGACGAGTGACTGGTCCACTTTAAGTGTAGGCAAACCCTAAAAAAGCCATTCCATTTGTAAATATCTGTATAAAAGTGGATATAACCCTTCATTGCATTGCCAGGCAGATTTCAAATCCACAATGATCTTGTCCTACCTTTTCTCACTGTCCCTACTCCTCACATTTAGAAGATATTTACTTTTTACCCTGCTGTGCCACATGCATCCCTTTGAATGAGCAGGAGTTTTTGCTAGGAAAAGGTGAGTAATGCAGGGATTACAGATGTGTGAGGGGCTTGGTGACACAGGACTGTCCCTACCAGTTTAAAGGGAAGGTTTAGTTAGCCCCCTCCTTCCTGTGGCATCCAAATTTGGGATAGGATCACCCAAAAACTAATTTTCTTTTATTCCCACAGCGCATTTGCATGTTCCATTCAGATATTTCTTGCTGCTTAGAGCTCAGAGGGATATTTTGTCTATAGGTGAATTAGCTTATATAGGTGAATTATTCATATAGAGAGGGGGTTAAACCCGAGCAAAAGCCAGTGATCAGGCTGGGCCGGGGCTGTTTCTATGGTAGGGTGAGCAAGGCCATGGGGGGCACCTTTATCCCAGCCATCCTGTATCCTGAAGATGAGTTAGGGCCACTGTTAGTAGCGCAGTCTATAAAAGAGGCCCCTCATCCCCCATATTGGGCTCAGTCATGGGGAGGGTGCCCTGCCTGCTGCTTTGGTAGAGGCACAGCATGGCACATAGTGATATGGAACAGCAGCAGCAGCAAAGGATGGGTGATGAGGAGCAGAATTCTTTATTTCTGCCCAGAGAGCTATTTTGCCTAGAAACTGCCATGGTCTGGGCTTTACATTCTGACAGGCCATAGCCAGACGTGGTTATATTAAAGCTCAATAATTCTGAAATAATAAAACAAAATGTCATTTATTAAATGTGCGCACTAGAGACTAGAGAGACTACAGATGCTTGACACCAGCCATCTACATGTACCACACAATGATTGATATCTTGCCTTATCTGTATGCGGGTCTTGCGTTTGTTCTCGTGTGACTTGTAATTCCATTGATCATTTACTTCAATAGGGAACGCCATCACAAATCTATGTCACAAAGGGAACATGTGTCATTTAGTGAGATTTTAGGGCTGATAACATCAAGGTAAACATGATCACTCCACAGCTTTCAAGTGCGAGTCGGTGAAGTGCAGACGGACCATGATGAGCCTCCATAGGAACAGCTGAGCATTAAACGTATCTTCCCTTTGAAAGTAAATTATGCCTGATTTAAATAAGGGTTAATACAGCCTGACCCATCTTCAGGGCAGTCCTGTGATCCAAAATAGCATCTTAAATATTAGCAAATCTTATCTATATTAGGACCATGGCCGGTTTGTGGTGGAGACCTCTGGGCAGAAAATCTAGTGGAGGCCTCTGATTTTTTTTCCTTTACAGTAATAGGCCAGTGCAATCCACTGATTGTTGTCCACACCTTGAACACCCCTGCCATGGTGCCACCTTCTGTCTTTCACTCAGAGGCCGATTCATTAATAGCGCCAGGTAGCGACAGATGAGCGACAGTAGCGGCATTTTCAGAGCGCCCGCTAGTAGTCGCTGTGCTTGGCCGTTGTTCTGTAGTTGATAGCGACTCAGTCGGTTTGCTAATTGCTCGGTTTGCCGTAATGTTGAATATTGGGTGAGGAGTCGCTATTTGACAGGTTCCGCGCTGTATGGGAGCGCATGACAGCGAATGGCCATAGCGAACGGCTCCCAGCATATTCATAAACAAATCACGCTCAAAAAATTCTCGCGCAGTGAAATGCTTGTTTAAACCCCAGAGCGCTGGCGGCGATGGGTTAAAAGTAGTTTTTTAACCCCCAAACAACCATATTTTTGGATAAAAAAAAACAAGTTTTTCAAAACATTTTGTAATATGAATACATTAATATCAGACCTGTAATATCAATTCTGCACACATTTTTTTTTTTTTTTAACCTTAAAAAAAATATCTAACATTGCAGAAGTGGTCACAGAATTTTTGACATTTACCAAAAAAAAAAAAAAACATTAATAGCAATTAATTAAGAATATTTAAAGATTGCTCCATTGAAATGCATTGGAGAGCGCCAGGTAGCGAGAGGTCATACCTGTCACTGTTCAAGGTCGCTCGCTGGCGCTGTGGGGTGAGGCTGGAATAATGATGAATGATTCGCTATCTGGCGCTCTGTCAGTCGCTAAGCAGGATCGGCTTGATAAATGTGTGTGATTGCGGAGGGGAGCCGGCGGTCTCGTGGCGGTGACCGTCATTACCGTTCGATCACCATTCGCTACCTGGCGCTATCCCTTGTTAAATAAGGGCCTCAGTCTCTGCTGATCTGAGGAATCCTGCTGCCCTAGCTGCCGAACCTTTACTTACCCACCTCTGTTGGACTTGGTGGTCGTCCTCAGCTCCCATTCTCGCCACCTCTTCTCTGGGGTCTGCTCCAGTGGTGGATGTAACAGGAGCCTCTTCTTACCTTTACTGCCAGTTTGATGTTTACTGTTTCATTGACTCGACTTCCTGATGGCCACAGTAAGAAGAGGCAGAGGCACCTTGAGCATAGCACATGGTGGAGGCCTAGGGGTGTATGCCGTTTGTGCCCTACCTATAATTCAGCCGTGATTAGGTCAATATAAAAAACCATTATAAGAGCATCCAGCCATGCAGTTGAGATACCGAATTCCAAGCAAACCTAAAGTAAACTAACCATATTTTTGGAGCCTCAAAGTGGGACACCAGTTTACAGGGTGATGGCTGTGGCTTATTTGCAGGCTTTTGAAGAGTAAATAGCTGCAGGGTTTTATGCTACTTCCATTTATAAATAGAAATTGTGCCGCTCAAGTCACACGCTCAAGGCACAACTCAGGGATCTTTGGTCATTAAAGGGTATTGGGAATTGCCCTAACACTTAGCCAAAGCATAGTCCACTACTCCCATTCACCTGGAGCTCAACTGACAAGACATCCCAGATTCGGTGGGAAAGTCTTTCCCATAAAAAAAAAAATAAACTCAGGCCATTAGTGAGCCCTACATTAGAGGAATACTCCCCCTTTCCTAGCACTGTTTCATTCAACAGGGATAAGGGTAACAGCCCCTCCAATAGGAGGCATGTGGCACTGTAGCTGTTTCCTGGCCCTTTGTAATGCATTAGAAGGGGTGTATCCAGAGGTATGCAAACCTTTTACAATGTCCCATAGCAAAAGTAACTGTGGGTCCCCCCAAGAAATAGAACCCTCAGCAATAGGTAAACTTCTTGCAGTGAAGTGCCCAGGTTGCAGCCTTGGCTTGTGGGCAGACCAATCAGGTGTAGTCTGGGATTCGATTGGACTTCTAGGCAGTGTTACTACACTGTGGGCTCTAGTAAGGGACAGTGTGGCCCGGTCAGGATGGTTTTTTGTCTAGTTAGCTCAGTAGTGTGCAGTGTTAGCGCGTCTCCAGGGAGCGCAGGGCCAGAGCCACAGGTTCAACCGTGTGGAACTAAGATGTCAACACCAACTCCTCCAGTGCTCTATACACAGGGTGCTGGAGGGAAACAATGTGCTGGCATTCAAGTTCCCACCCCGTGTAACCTATGGCTCTGGTCCTCCGGCGCTCTCTGCAAACAGTGCACTGACACTGCATGACGTAGCAGCAACAGTCGAATGCTATTGTCACCATGCCGCCAAGGGTTTAGAGGCAGCTGCCTCCCCTGCCACTATGATATGTACACCATAGTCTCCTGAATTCACGGGGAGCAGGTCTAGGGTCTCTTGGGACCTGGAGCCTACCTGGCAAAGAGTTGCTGGGGAGGGTTTAGGCTCCCTTTAATCCTTTGTTGATCATTATGCACATAAAGTGAGATTTGAGGGCATGTTTGGGCTCATTGCCAAAAGTAATATTATTTTCCTGAGTTTCAGCACAGCTGATCCCTGCAATGAAAGTGGTTAGATTCAGAGTAATAAATTACTTAACTAGCCCCCCCCACCTATATTTTACTCTGGCAGGCTCCAGCCACAGTCTAAAAAGACCAGACGTGTGGCTGGAACACTGCCGTCCCTCCATCACAGTGCGTTTTCACACACTGCGTGGAATGTGTCCTCTTTAACAAGCCCTAGGAAGCATAAAAATGACCTTTAAGACTAACCACTCTGATATTTTTCAGGATCCTCCATAGCAGCAACCATGGTTTTCTCAACCACACTTACAGTATGTGAATGTGCAGGGGCAGACTGGCCATAGAGAAATATGGGCAAATGCCCAGTGGGCTGCACTGCTTTGGAGCTGCTACCTTTTCTAACACTCCCATCCAATCCCCGCCTCTCACCCAGCCCCCCATCGCCTTCACCACTCTACCTCCTCACCCAAGGAACCCCAGCCCATGTCCTCTCCTCCAATGATTTAGCCTTAGCCTTGAAGCACAATGGTTTACTGGCCAAGAAGCAGCAAAGATGCCACTGGCTGTTTAGGTAGGCCAGGTGCTGGTAACATTCCAGGCTAATTTTTGGCCGCCACTGAGAATGTGCATGACATGTCCACACCCACCCACCTGCTGTACCCGATTGATCGATGGAGTAGCAGCCCTTCACACTATCCTTGAGTAACAGTGTGGAGGACTCCATTCTAGACTGTCTAGACTAAAAGCAGGACCGGATTATGAGGGGGGCTTAAGGGGTGCGCACCCTGGGCAAGCCTTTTTTTTGTTTTTGCAAACCTGCAGCCAAAGCCATCACAGGGCAGGACAGAGAGAGCAGCAAAGCCGCCAAACACAGCCTATGGAAGCTCAACTGCTTTATCCTGGACCAGGTGGGCGACTACACTAACCGCCCAGAATGGCAAAGAAGGAGTCCCCAATCAGCATGCACCCGCACAAACATGGTGCAAGGGACTCGATCTGACACTCCAATAAGTAGGCAGTTGCCAGACAACCACCAATCTGATACTTGTCTGGACTATTACTTTTAAGAAAAAAAAATACTGTATCTGGGGCCTCCACCAGATCTTGTGCCCAGGGGCCTCCACCACAATTCGACCCTGACTAAAACCTGACACAAGCCTCAGTCTTCGATTTGTGGTCAGGATTAGGGGGTGCTATAGGCAGCAAAGAGGAAGAAGAGATTCCCCTTCCTTTCTGTGACTAAAGCAAAGAGACAGCATGGGACTGACACTGCACCAGGTACTCAGGTGACTCATCAACCCTTCGGGGGGGAGGTTCAGCAGACTTAAAGTCTATTTTTTAGCTTTAAGTTCAACTTAAAGTCATTCTTCAGGCGGTAAAATAAAAATGCTATACTTACTTTAAATCTCCTGCAGGCTATTGATGATAGTCTGTCCCTCGGACACTTACCAGATTGCCTGATCCAGTCCCGGTGCCATCCTCAAGCAGCTTGCATCCATTTAACACCTGATGGACTAGTCTGCGCCTTTGTCAGGGGAACTACGGAAATCCCCCCTCCATTCATGCCAATGGAGGAGGTGCCATAGTGCCTGTGATGAAAGGTGCAGGGGTGATGCGTATTTATGGTGTCCTGATGATGTAAAGTGCTATTGTCTCTCAATAAAAGCTTTTTGAAAAGAAAGGTGCAGGGGGACCATTGGGTGTTGAGCGGCTTGATGATGGTGCTGGTTGTGCAGGTGGTGCAGGACTGGGATTGGGCGATCTGGTAAGTGTCTGAGCTCACTATCAGCGTTCTCCTGCAGGGAATTAAAGCTGAGTATAAGTGTTTTTTATTTGACTGTCTCCAGAATGTCTAAGATGTCATATAAAGAAAAGCAAAGGAGGTATGATTCAAACGCAAAGCTTTCACTATGGCAAACTAAAAATAAAAGTTAAGAGGACTGACAAGTCACACTTGCCTAGCATGATGCAGTGTCAGCCCCACATCTCTTTGCTCTGGTCACTGAAAGGAAGAGGAATTTCCTCTGTCTCCAGCGCTTCTCTCCTGATCCAGACTACAAATACAATTCCGAGGCTTGTGTCAAGTTGACACCTCCCTTGCCTAGTGATAGGCTAGAAAGGAGCTCTCCACACTGTCAATGCCAGCCAACTCCAATGCGATGCACACAGCGTGCCTGTATGACTCCGCCCTGCCACTTCCATCACAGGGAGGACACAAGGAACATTAGGTAAATCTTTATTTTATAATTACTCTGCCAGTATAGCTTCGTTTTCAAAAAGGCAGAAAATGAGAATGTGTGGCCCTATACAATGGGAATACTTTTGAGTGTGCCTGGACAATGACTTTTTGAGTTATTCATCAAGGGATAGCGGCAGGTACTGCCTCGTAGCGGCGGGCAGTGTCTGGTGAACGCCGGGCGCTGTACGTAAAACCACATTTATGAAAGCGAATCTGGTGAGCGAGTCTAACAGCGACATGTAGCGTATGATTCATCATTACAGTTGGGTCAGCGTATAGCGCCCGCGCTCTAGCTGCCAGAGCGCCAGGTATTACCTGTCGCTACCTGTCGCTTTCCCATACATTTTAATGGACGTTCCTTTTATTCTGTTTAAACAGGGTTTTTTTTTTTTTTTTTTTTTTTTTCCTCTCAAATAATTGTGTCACCTCTCCTGGCCTAGAAAGAGTCATTTTTTAAAACATTTTTGATTTTTTTATATTTTTATACAGAATTGTCATTACAGGTCTGGCATTAAAACTCATTCCATGTGTTTTCGCTTTGTTACTGGTGGATATGTGTTAAAAAAAAAAAGACTTTAATCACACAGCGTCTGCCGCTCTATGCTATAGCGACCACATCCAGAGCGCCTAAGCTCTGTGAGTCTGTTTTTTTGTTGAATATGGTGTGAGTCACTGAGAGTCGGTCGCACTGAGCTGGCGTTACCTTTCGCTCCCTGCAACGCTGTACTTGTGTTAGAGCGCCCAACATACATCTCATTCATCAGTGCCAGCCAGGTTACTACAGCGACTGAGGAGCTATGTTACAGCGTCCCATAGCCGATCATAGCGTCTACTAGTGGTCACTCTAAGCGCTGCTATACAGACGCTCATCTGCCGATATCTGGCTCTAGTAATGAATCAGCCTCTAAATATCCTCAAGCTTTGAAGTCACTGGATCTTTTGTTCTATGCTGTTTGAAAGACACCTTATTTTAAAGCAGACCAAAAGTAAAAAATGACTTCTGATAAACCTTACCAAACTCCTAGCTGAGCATTACCATTTGGGATGGGTAACAAGCTACCCACACCCACTGCTTGGAGTCCTCATACTCCCCTTCCTCAGGTATACACCAGCAGATTCCACAGTGTGGCATCCACGCTCCTGCCGGCAGATATTTGGGTCTGCTCGATGGGCAGATCTTATAGGCCAGGGATTCCCACCGCCAAACTGAGCACCATGAGATCCCATGAGTTTCAATCTGCGAGGATGGTCATGTTACATCATAAATAAACACACGGGCAGGCTGATTCATGACTAGCGCCAGGTATCAGCAGATGAGCATCTGTACAGAGGCGCTAAGAGCGACCGCTAGTAGATGCTGTGATCGGCTATTGGGCGCTGTTAAAGAGCGTCTCATTCGCTGTAGTAACCTGGCCGGTATTAATGAATGAGATGTATGTTGGGCGTTCTAACACCAGTACAGTGTTGCAGCGAGCGAAAGGTAGCGCCAGCTCATTGCGATCGACTCTCAGCGACTCACACCATAGGCTCGATTCAGAGACACATTTGTCTGGACTTCCGTAGCTGTCTGTGAAAGTTTGGGTGGGTGTTTGTCATTTTTTTGCTTTTTTTCGTTCATTTTTCATTCGTACGAACGTTCGGGAGAATGCGTATATGCGCTTTCGATGAACGGAAGCAAATCGGATCATTTCCGTTAGTTCGGATCATTTTCCAAACAAAATCTGATATTTTTCGTTCGTTCAGATAACTTACGTTGTTGGGATGGGCTTGCGTCTGATTCAGAGAGCTGATTTCCGACGGACCCCCACCCTATAAATCCGTTTCATTTCCGATCCACTTACGGGACCTTTGAGGGCTCGGATTGCTATTGTTGAACATGTTTTGCGGCTATGAGGAGGAGTCTGCGTGCCTTTAGCACCAAGGCATTGCATGTATCAGCATGGCCGAGGCCATAAATTGTATAGCAATGCATACCTGAATCAATACATTTCATGTATGCCTTATAGATGCATTTTAATGCTGACCTTAATTAGTCCTTAGCATGTAAACCTTATTTTCCCACACATCCATATAATTGCTATATTTTTTTAGACTTATGTCCTTTGTGAATTATATTTGGATTGTTGAACTTGAATCTTAATTTGTTGTAGGAGTTCTGGTTTTCTTGTTGTAGGAGTTCTTGTTTACCTTTGCTTTGTGTAATTATTTTATATTTGGTTGCAGGAACCGCAAGATGTGCCACTCGCACAACATACAAGCAGTGTTTGGTCCAGCTATGCGATTCCTCAGTGTTCTTGCAGGGCATCCAGGGTCGTCCCATGATGCTTATATATTGCAGAGCTCCGGCTTATTTCGTCAGTTTGAGTCAGGAGAATTATCTGGTGGAGGTGCTCCTGGGTAAGTTTGCTCACATTCCATCAATCCATTTTCACTGTATGGCAATGAATATAGTTGATGACTCATGTCTTAACCTATGGCTGTTTTTAGCCCTTGATGACATGTTAAACAATATTGTAGCTTAGAATGTGTATTTTATGTTAGTATTTTAAAATTCTTTCAGGGGATTCTGGATACCCACTCCTGCTCTTGCTCCTGATGCCCGTTCTTTGCCTGCAGAATGCGGGACAGGGGTTCTCTAATCGGGCACTAACATTGTAGTAGAAGTGAGGGTGGCAAATATGTAGGCGAGCACTTTAATGAGTTAAGTTTGCAGTGCGCAGGCGCAAGATCGTAAGGATTTCCGTCTGGACGATTATTTATTGAAAAAGGGAAACAGAATCGAACTGGAAACGTAAAGGATTCATGGGAGGAGACGATGGAAAAAGGGTAAAAACGAAAGCCTACGTTGTAACATGTGAAAATGAAACGGAAAAGTCACGCTGGAAAATGACATCCTCGTATTCGTAATCTGCCGTCTGAACGGACGGAAACTTTACAGAAGGATTGCAATGCATGCATAGAATCGCTCGCACACTCATACGAGAGCGGAAACATTTAAAAAAAAAAAAACAGATCGGCACTAAAACGAAAGTATTTTTATGTCTCTCTGAATCGAGCATCATATTCAACAAAAAACAGACACACAGAGCGTCGGCGCTCTGGATCTGGTCGCTATAGCATAGACCGCCAGACGCTGTGTGATTAAAGTCTGTTTTTGGACACATATCCACCAGTAACAAAGCGAAAACACATGGAATAACATTGTTGTAACATTGTGACATTAATACTTTAATGCCAGACCTGTAATGACAATTCTGCATAAAAATATAAAAAAATCAAAAACGTTTTCAAAAATGACCCTAATCTAGGCCAGGAGAGGTGACACAATTATTTGAGAGAAAAAAAAAAAAAAACACAAAAAAACCCTGTTTAAACAGAAGAAAAGGAATGTCCATTGAAATGTATGGGAGAGCAACAGGTAGCGACAGGTAATACCTGGCCAGAGCTCTGGCGCTATACGCTGAGCCGCCTGTAATGATGAATCGGACGCTACATGGCGCTGTTAGTCGCTCACCAGAATCGCCTTCATAAATGTGGTATTGCGTACAGCGCCCGGCATTCACCACCCGCTGCCTGCCGCTACGAGGCACTACCTGGCGCTATACCATGAATAAACACACATTGTAGCAGCAGTAAATTCTGTTTGTATGTAGTGACAGACCCACACCATTATGATTTTATAAACAACACAGCTACTATATAGAACGCGGCTCTTGCGGGCACAGTCAGCGCTGCGTATAGGCCCTACACAGGCCCCCTATTCATACATAGGCTTGGCTTAGTTTCTCTGCAGTGCGTGTTTCTTTCCTGGATTATCAGTAACATAGCGTAACATGAAATTTGTATGTTTGTGGACATTTAATGGTTTGACGGAAACCTAATGTAAACTTTACAGTGTTTGCTCTGTCTTATACTAACATCCTCTTCCTCCCGTTCAGAGCAGTGTGGACTCAGACAGGCCCGGCAGAGGGGCTCAGATAAGAGCAGGGACCATATTATGGGGGGGAGCGCCAGCAGCCCGGCTTCCTAGAAAAAATAGTCTCTCCCCCCCCTCAGCAGCTCTCCTCAGAAAGTTTAGAGCTCGCCACACAGGAACAGGCCTTCACATTGTCTGCTGACCTTTCACATTAACACAGTCGCTGGGAGGGATTGTGCGTTTTTTCCGCTCTTTGTTAAAAAAAGGGTTTCCCACCCCTAGTTTTTTACTTGTAGGCAGTTCAAAGAGCTTTCTGAAAGTCCTTCAGTCCCAGCGCTTAGAAGCTGAAGTGGCTCTGTGTGTGGAGACGTGACAGGCATGGCAGGAAGCCTGTGTGTTATCATTTGCTCTGTGGGGCTGATGAATCTGGTGGCTGCTACTCTGGTCAAGCCTTATATCTATACAGCAGGCTCTTCTCCTGGAGCCTCCTCGCTGGAACTTCATGGCATCTCCTCCTTTGCTCACGGGCTACCTGGACATGAGGACTCTACTGAGAGGAGGACAGCTGTGCACCATGGCCATGTGCATGTACCAAATGCTGAGGGGGGACATTCACATCAGCATCCTCCAGCACCAGGGTGAGTGATGCTTTACTACATTACACTGGCTATGGGTCATAGTGTCTAGGAATTAGATGTCATGTGGCCAGTGGAGGTTAGTAGGCATAGAATGTAAATATGATTTAGAGAAAAATGTGGCATAGAAACAAAAGAACATACTATCATTTAATTTGTTTTTCCTTTCTGTCTGTATCAGATCTATCTATCTATCTATCTATCTATATTTTTCGTTTTGGAGGGGCGAATAGATTGTCATTGTATGCTTGTGCACACATAGGAATTTTTCCTACGTGTGTATCCCATCCATGCAGTGAGTGTACACATGCCTATTAGTAGTATATGTATGGTATGTTATTACTGCTTTGTACAGCGCTATGGAAGATGATGGTGCTTTATAAAAAATAATAATAATTCCTTCAGTAGCATGCACAGGCTACATAAGAGGGTGTCCCTTAGGTAATTTTTACACCTGGGATAAAAAGGTTCTATCTATCTATCTATCTATCTATCTATCTATCTATCTATTTATCTATCTG